>JALAZF010000530.1:3000000-3555000 GCA_022829125.1 Lathyrus tuberosus
CCCATCTTGACTGCCGGATCAAGGTCTTCTCTCCATTCCCAACTTTCCAACATAATTGACTAAACAAGCCAACTTTATTTGAATGTTTAGCAAGACCTTTCAGGTCCTTCCACCAGTTCGACATGAATTTGGTAGACATCTTGCACTGATTGAGAAATAAAGTTGAGAAGTCTCCTTTGTACCTTTCCTTGATAAGATCATACCAGATTGAATTATTATCCAAGGAAATCTTCCATAACCATTTTGCCACTAAATCTTTGTTGAATTTACCAATGTCCTTAATACCTAAGCCACCATATTCTTTAGGTTTACATACTGCTGACCACTTCACCCATGAGATACTCTCCTTCTCTCCATCTCCAGCCCATAAGAACCTTCTCTGAATCTTTTTGATTTCTTTGATAACATTCACAGGTGCAACATAGAAAGACAGGTAATGGATTGGTAAATTATTCAGAACAGAGTTTATTAATGTAACTCTCCCTCCAATAGAAATCATTCTACCTCTCCATGTTGCACTTCTATTCTTAATAAAGTGAACCATAGGTTTCCAAAAACCTAATGATCTATGCAAACCTCCAACAGATAGCCCTAAGAACTTGAAAGGAAAACTACCAACTCTACAATTCAAAAGAGTTGCTGCAGCCACCATTCTATCCTTCTCTAATCCAATTCCCATCAGACTACTCTTGCTATAATTTATCCTCAATCCAGATAGTGCCTCAAAACCCCTCAGAACTGACTTTATATACGAGATATTCTCCCAAGCTTCGTCATATATAATAAGTGTATCATCTGCAAATTGAAGAAGGACATTGGTTGAACCACCTTATATCTTAATTCCCTTCAACGTACCTCTCTCTACAGCTTTCTTGAACAACATAGCCATACTTTCTGCAATCAATACAAATAGAAATAGAGAGATAGGGTCCCCCTGTTTTAAACCCTTGAATATTTTAAAGTCTTTACTTGAGCTCCCATTAACTAAAACAGATCCATAACAATTACACACTAAACCTTTTATCCACTCAATCCATTTAGGGCAGAAATTCATAGCCTTAAGAACCTTGCATAAAAAACTCCAGTTTACACAGTCATATGCCTGTGCAAAATCCACTTTGAGCATATACCCTTTCTTTTTCCTTCTTATTGCATAATCTAATATTTTATTGGCTACTAAAACCCCATCTAACAACTGCCTACCTGGAACAAAGGTTGTTTGACTAGAAGAAACCAGTTTATCTATGACTTTACACAGTCTAGCAGCAAGGATCTTTGATATAATCTTATGAACACTACTTATCAAAGCTATTGGTATATATTCCAATAAATTTTGTGGATTAACAACCTTTGGAATCAGTACAAAGAAAGCTGAGCAAAAGGTCTTTGATAGAGTAGCATTCTCATAGAATTCTTTGATTCCCACAATCTCCCAATTTTTCTTTAAAAACTTGAAGTTAAACCCATCTGGCCCAGGACTTCTGTCTCCCTCACAGCCATTAATGATTTCCACTACTTCCTCATAAGAAAAAGGTTCAACTAGCATACACTTTTCTTCCTCAGACAACTTATTTAAGGAAGAAAGATCCATCTCAAAACAATCCTCTGTGTTAGCCTTATACTTGTTTTCAAAAGCATCATGAATCACCTGTTTGACTTTAGCTACATCAACATCTTCTTCAAGACCCAAACAAGAGGTTGTAATAGAATTTATTCTCCTTCTCCTATTGATTACATTATGAAAGAATTTTGTGTTGTAATCCCACTCTTCCATCCATTTCAACCTAGATTTCTGATGAAGGATACTTCTTTAGTGTGAAGGTTGTTCCACATTTCCTCTATAGCTTGCCCTCTAGCTTTCAAAACTTCCTCAGAACTTGCATCACCTGATTCTGCCATCTCATCTTCTAATTCATTTATGGACTTGATGTTATCCTCTATCTTCAGATCTTGAATACCAAAAGTATTAATGTTCCACCACCTTAATCTTTTTTTGAGATGCCTCAACTTTTGAATCAATGTATCACTCGCATTCCCAGAAGTAACAACACCCTCCCAGCACTCTCTTACAAAATCCAAAAAATTGGGATGATCCAACCAAGCATTTATAGATTTGAATGGCTTAGGACCCCAATTCTTATCATTCATCACCAAAGAGATAGGCATGTGATCTGAAACGTCTCTCAACCTAACCTTCTGGTTTACCACTTTCCAAAAGTTTGACAAATCTTCACTAATGAGAAATCTATCTAATCTACTTTTACACGATCCATTAGACTTGAACCAAGTAAATCTATTGCCCACAGTAGGCAGATCTAAAAGTTCCAAATCCTCAATAAACATTTTGAATTCCTCCATCTCATTACTTTTGTAATTCCCACATCCTCTCCTCTCCTCCTTGCATTTGATTGAGTTAAAATCACCTCCTAAAATCCAATCCCCCCTTGGCATATTTGATTTTAAATGTAAGAGTTTCTCCCATAACAGTCTTTTTTCATTTAATCCACACGGAGAATAAATGTTTATCACATAAATACATCTCTTTTTCCATTTACCAAACACACCTAAATACCCTCTACCTGAAAAGCTAAAGATGGAACTAAAAGCTTGTTTGTTCCAGATAGAAAGCATACCTCCCGATTGTCCCACTGCATCTGATGCTGACCAATCGAACTCATCTCTTCCCCAAATCCCCCTTATAAAATTATGATCCACCTTTTTGCATTTTGTTTCTTGAATTAGCATAAAATCAATTGCTTCTTTCTCAATCAATACTTTGAGCCTTCTTCTCTTCATCAACGAATTGCACCCATGAATATTGTAAGTTGTCAAATTCATGTATCAAAATTAGCTGCCACCCTCTTGCTCTGAGTACTATTGATATCTCTTACTTCCATTTTCCTCAGAATACCTTCCAAAACCTCTTCATCTTCCTCCCCTTCTATCCCCAGATCCTTAAGGATAGACCAAACTTTCCTTGGCACATCCTCTGATTTCCTCTTATTCCTCTCATTACCCATTGCTACATCTGTGTCAGAAATAGATCCACAACAAAGAATAGACCCTCCAGAGTACTTAGATTCATTATCTCCAGAACTTATAGACAAATGTGAAGAATTAACCACTTCCCCCACATCCCCTTTGCTAACTTTGTTCTTAATGGAAGAATGTAACAAAGTAGCGAAATAAGAACGTTCACCTGGGATCTGCAAATTCTCATATATCTCACTCAAAGCCTTCTTCTTTCTATTTAAAATTTGGACTGGCCCCACAGTCAAACTTTGGTCCACATTCCTCTTTATCCTGGGCCTAACTTTTAAGCCCACTTCCAATGCCTCCTCCACATCTCTTATCGGGCCCCAGTTCTGCACCTTTTGAACCTTAGCAATACCATTACTCTTCTCAACCAAACACTCAACCTCACTAACTTTTTCCTCGATTCTGATGTTTTCACACGTATTGTCAAGTAGCACCAACTCTTGTCCCAACTGATTGCCTTGGGACACCTCCTCAATAAATGCAGCCTCCCCTATTGTTTCCACGTGGCTCTGACCAATTCGCTTCTTGGCTCCAAAATACACCTTTTTTGCTTTATCTTTCCCAATTTCCTGGTTACTCAGTACCTCCTGAACACCAATCTGATTATCTCCTACTCCCTGTACCCTGACCCTACCTATATGGCCATACTCTCCAAAAACCCACTTTCCAACGTCACCTTCGTCTTGCATGAAGGATTCAATTTCATCTGATTCGTCTTCTTTGTTTAAATATAATCTCTCATTATTATCTTCCTCATCTGATTCATCCTCAGTTTCGTTCACCATTGATTCGTCGGACTCCTCCATCCTTCTTCCCTTCGACTCCTCAATACATATCCGTTTTGGACCATGATTATCCTCCACAAATTTGATAACAAACACCACTCCATTAATTTTAACTTCAATGATCTCATTTAAATTACTTACATATCTCGTCTTAATCAGAATCCTTGCGACATCAAACGAAGATTGAGAAGTCGTTTCCTCATCGTACCGAATGTAGTCTTCAACTCTACTAGCTATATACTTGAAGAAATCCTCTCTCCAAGCATGGCATGGAATGCCATAGCATTTCACCTATGTGAGCCTTTCTTTATCAACTTCCGCAGGCGACCAACCTCTTATGTCAGAAAACCAATTTTGCAGGCAATCACCATCTTCCTCTAGTAGTGTTTTAACTGCATTCTCAACCTCATCTTCCATGAGACAAAGATTTTCTCCCATTGAAGTAATTTTAATTTGGAAGATTCCTTCTTTGTGAAATATCTCCTGAATGTTATAGGCATTTCCAGAGTCCTTTAATACCCCCACATACGCTCTATCAAAATGCTTAATGTCTTTCTTTTCTATCTTGAATAGCAATCCTCCCCAGTTAGGAAAAGCCCGTCCTTCCTTCATCCTGCTTCCTGCATTATGTCTTAGCTCGCCTCTTGCCACTTCCAAATAGGACTTATTTTGCCTACAATCAAACCGCTTCTTTCTATCACCAACTTCCTTCCGGTCCGCGTTCATCTTCAGTTTAGTAAACGGGACATTCTCAGGTTGTTCCATTCTTCTATCAAATCTAGCAACATTCACATATATCTTCCTATCGTTGATTTGAATGGTATCCATCTTAATAGCTAATCTTCTTTCATCGTCCACCTTCCTGAATCTGACAAATCCATATCGTTTCTCTCTTTTGTCTTTCCTAGCTGGAATAAATACTTCATGTACTTGACCAAACTCCTAAGACAATCTTATAGAAAAAAAGTAATTTTTATTTTTTAGTATTTTTAAAATTTTAATTAGACAAAAATTTATGTCAAACTTTTAGTATTTTTAAAATTTTAACCAGCCATTTTTGCAATTACAAATCGTAAAGTTATGTCAAATTAAAATAGAGTTTTATATTTTGATTTAATAATTTATCATTGATTTATGAACATTTAAAATGATTATAATACACTAAAAGTCATCAAACTTTCATGTCTCACATTCTTTGAGATTATTAATAATTTATTTTTAATATCTTGTGCTTAATTATATAATTACATTTAAGGATAAATTTGTTTTAATTATATAATTACATTTAAGGATAAATTTGTTTTAATTATATAATTACATTTAAGGATAATTTGTTTCAAATATTATCTATAAGTGAAATTAACTAAAAATATTTTTATAGATTGATTTTTTGTTATATGCTTAAATAAATATATAAATAAAAATCTAGTCTTAATAAATATATTTGAAATCTTATTAGTTTTGTATTTTTCTACAAAACTAATATATTTGAATAAATATACCTGCAATCTTCATTTTATTTAAACTTATTTTCCAATACTTAAAATATAGCTTACTTTTTTTTATATATTTTTCAAAATATTTAATTAAAAATTATTAGTTTTTAAACTACATCATTGTACATGTTTTTTTATATAAAACTTTTCAACAAACTCAACATTTTATAAAAATAAAAGTTGATTAAATTTTTAATAAATAATTATTTTAAGAGAAAGAGAATAATTATTTTAAGAGAAAGAGAATAAGACATGAAGAAAATTTTATTTTTAAGTCATGACTTGTATAATCAGACTTAGTTAAATTGATGGATCAACAAACTGAATATAAAAATATTAAAGAGAGATGAAAAGATTATGTAACGCCCACATATACATACATGCATCAAATCATATATTATACATGCAAAGTACGTTTGGTACTGAAATACATAAGTTCTTAGTAACACTGTATACATAAAATGCCCAAAATAACCTAAAACCAAACACTGGCATGTTATATGTACAAAATGTTCAAAAGATAAAACTAAGAGCTAGATCCCTAAGGATCTCAAAAGACTCCACAACGGAAGCAAAACCAACAGCTAAGCAAGGATAGTCACACGGCCTTATCCTTACCCTTCTCGGAACCTGCAGAACCTGTGATGTAAACAACAACAGTGGAGTGAGATACATCAAATCTCAGTGAGTTCCCTATCTTAAAGTCCTCTCGGCTCTACAAAGTTCTAATAAACCTAACTCAAGTCGAAAGGGAAAGGAAATGACTTTGAGTACACACACTACAAAAGTATCCACACTGGTGAGCCTGATAACTCACCCAAATACCGAAGTACGTCCTGAGCCTGTTAGCTCAAGAACCTCACAACTCAATAACCATACCAAGGCATCCTTTTTTCCCGTCCGCTTCTACGTCTAGAAGACGACCCGAGTCATGGATCCTCGAAATTACTTGGCATACGAAATGGATTCGGGAACAACGGCCTGTTAGCCGTGAACCGTCACTTCTCATGGCCTATTAACCAATCACAAGTCTCTACCCTTAGGTTCCATTCGTACTAAACGCGGGAATCAAACCTGCCAAGTAATGGTGCATATGTTTCAGAGGAGCTCGAGACCCATGAAACGCACTATAAAAAATAACCGGTTACGATTATACAATACACACGCCTCGGCCTTACTTGCACGAGCGTTGTCACTATTCCATTACACACACAACATTATTTAGGGTAAGTCCCCACTCTACCTAATTCATATTTTAGCATGCATATCTAATCCAACATGCTTAATAATCAGAGTATAGGCAATTAAGCATCGATCACATAATAGAAACATATATTTCAACATATTACACGTTACACCCCATTCACGGTTCCTTCCGATTTATTTAATCAGGCAATAATCAGATAATTCTCACCACTATTAGCTAGAGGATACTCATAGCTTCACAACGATACCAAGAACACTCACATAGGATACACGAGTCAAAAGTTATGGACATAACACGAAATGGTATCGCGAAAAACGTAGTTCAGCAAAAGTCCTGGCCGTACGCGTACTGCCCTAAGCCACACGCGTATTGCCAAGCTGGCTCGCCCAGCCATACGCGTATTGCCCAAGGTCATACGCGTATGAGCAGAGGCTGTTTTCCTTGAAAAATTCCCTTTTAAAATTTCAATACGCGTACTACCATGACTCATACGCGTACTGCCTTGTCCATACGCGTAACACCCATATTCCTTCACATCCATACGCGTATTGCCTAACTCAATACGCGTATGGCCCTTCATGATACGCGTATGAGCAGATGAAACCCAGAATTTTTCCTGCAGAAAAGTCTGCTACAGGTTGATTCAATTCAACCCCAAAAATCTCATTTTTCCAATCCAAAGTACACCAAAACATGCTATAACCATAACAACCAGTACAATATATAATCAATAATCGAATTTCAGTGATTAGACAATGATTCTATTGTAAAAATCCACATTCCCTACCAATATCACACTACTCTAAAACTCAATAAAACCTTAATCTAAAGAGTCTAATTAGAACCCACATGGATTACTAGATGAGGAGGTTGAATGCTGAGATGAAAAGATGAAAATTGGTTGATGATTGATGATTGATGATCTAGAGCTCTTGGGAGAATTTCCTCTCCTTCCTCTTCCTTTTCCTTTCTTTTTTTCCCTTTTTCTCTAAGTTCTTCTATTTTTTTCCAAATAAAGAAATGAAAGGAAAATATTCATATTAACATTAATTGGTCATACCACTAATTATCCAAATAATCTCAAATGCACCAATTAATAAAATTCCAAGTTTAAATAATATTAAATCTAATCAATCCGAGTTCGCCAGTTTACTCTAATTGTTTTATCCAATAATTGCTCAGAGTATCCCGGAACCCAGTTGATCATACTAATATTATCCAAAATGCTTACAAAATTATGGGGTATTACTTCCTCCCCCCCCCCCCCCCCCTTAAACAGAAATTCGCCCATGAAATTAAAACAATTACCTGAAAAGATGAGGATAGACCTCCCCCATTTCCGATTCCAACTCCCAAGTGGCATCGCCTGGATGCGTCTCATCCCACTGGACCTTAACAAGGGGAATTTCTTTATTTCTTAACACTTTAGTTTCTCTTCCTGTAATACGACTCGGCTGAGGCTCAAACGTCAAATTAGCTTCTATCTCAATTGTATCCGGTAAAATCGGCTGAAGAGAATCTGGAACAAATCTCCGAAGCTGAGACACATGAAAAACGTCGTGCATTTCTGACAGAGAAGGCGGTAAGGCTAATCTGTAAGCTACTTCCCCAATTATTTCCAAAATCTGATACGGTCCTACGTATCTTGGGCTTAATTTCTGCGATTTAAATGGTCATTTCAATCTCAATCTCGGAGTAACCTTCAAAAATACATGATCACCCTCATCAAATTCCAACGGTCTCCTATGGTTGTCTGCATAGCTTTTCTGACGATCTTGGGCTTGTTTAATCTTTTCCCGAATCATTCTAATCTTTTCCGTAGTATCGTGAATAATCTCGGGTCCCAAAATTCTATCATCGCCAACCTCCGTCCAACACAATGGCGTTCAACACTTCCGACCATACAACGCCTCATAAGGTGCCATACCAATACTTGCATGATAACTGTTATTATAAGAGAATTCGATCAACGGCAAAAGTTCTATCCAATTTCCCCCACTTTCAAGTACACAAGCTCTGAACATGTCTTCCATGGTCTGTATTGTCCGTTCTGTCTGACCGTCCATTTGCGGATGGTTCGACGTACTCAAATGTAACCTCGTCCCCATGGCTTGTTGAAAAGCCCTCCAAAATCTGGAAGTAAACTTTGGATCTCTATCCGAAATGATTCTAGTAGGAATACCATGCAATCTCACTATCTCTGAAATGAACAACCTTGCGAGATGACTCGCCTTGAAGGTAGTCTTCACAGCTAAGAAATGCGCGGATTTCGTTAACCGGTCCACAATTACCCAAATGGAATCATAACCACCTTGCGCACGAGGTAATCCCACTGCGAAGTCCATTGAAATACTATCTCATTTCCACATCGGAATTTCTAAAGGCTGCAACAAGCCACCCGACCTTTGGTGCTCAATCTTCACTTGTTGGCACACCGCACATTCCGACACATATACCGCAATATCTCTTTTCATCCCGGACCACCAATAGTCCCTCTTTAAATCTTGATACATCTTTGAAGCACCAGGATGTATAGTAAAAGTACCCTTATGCGCTTCCTCCAAAATCCTTCGTTTTAACCCCGTGTTGTCCGGAACACAAATCCTTTGGTTAAACGAAATGACTCCTTCGGTAGTTCGGACAAAACCCGGTTGAGTCAACAATTCCTGTAACTTCTTATCCAACCCTTGCTCTTGTTGGATTTCTTCCCTGAGAGTAGAGATGATACTCAAATTTCCCATAACTACACAAGCAGGAGTCCAATTAAATTGAAGATTTAGATCTCTAAACTTTTCCATTAAGGCATACTCTAACATCATCAACTCGGCACTATGCAACTCTTTCCTGCTCAAAGCATCTGCTACCTTATTCGCTTTACCCGGATGGTACTTTAGTTCTAAATCATAATCTTTCAAATATTCCATCCACCTCCTTTGACGCATATTCAGTTCTTTCTGATCAAATAAGTACTTTAAGCTCTTATGGTCACTAAACATCTCAAAACGTACACCATACAAATAGTGACGCCACACCTTCAAGGTAAAAACAACTGCTTCCAACTCTAAATCATGCGTCGGGTAATTCCCTTCATGTACTTTCAACTATCGCGAAGCGTAAGCCACTACATGTCCGTTCTGCATTAACACTCCGCCTAAACCCTTCTTCGATGCATCACAATATATCTCATATGACTTGCTAGGATCAGGAATAACCAAAACAGGAGCAGTTGTCAACCTCTCCTTCAAACTCCTAAAACTCCTTTCACAAGTCGAATCACACTCATACGAATAATCCTTCCTAGTAAGTCTGGTCAATGGTAAAGCCAATTGTGAAAATCCCTTGATAAACCATCTGTAATAACCTGCTAATCCCAAGAAACTCCTCACTTCAGAAACATTCTTCGGTCTCTCCCAATTAATTACTGCTTCCACTTTTGATGGATCAACCGCCACACCTCCCTGGGATATGACATGACCAAGGAAATTAACCTCAGACATCCAAAACTCACACTTGCTTAACTTAGCAAAAAGTTGCTTCTCTTTCAAGATGGATAAAACGATTCTTAGGTGTTCACCGTGCTCTTGTGGATCACGAGAATAAATAAGAATGTCATCGATGAAAATCACCACAAATTGGTCCAAGTAAGGTTGAAATATCTGATTCATATAATCCATGAAAACTGCCGGAGCATTTGTCACACCAAAAGGCATTACCAAGAATTCATAATGAACATAACGGGTTCTGAACGCGGTCTTGGGTACATCTGAACTCTTCACCCGAATCTGATGATAACCCGACCGTAAGTCAATCTTCGAGAACACACAGGCTCCTTTCAATTTATCTAACAAGTCGTCTATCCTTGGTAACGGGTATTTGTTCTTGATGGTGACCTTATTCAATTGACGGTAATCAATACACAATCGCATGCCACCATCCTTTTTCTTTACCAATAACACTGGAGCTCCCCAGGGTGAAACACTGGGTCGAACAAAATGCTTAGCCAATAGTTCTTCCAACTGATCCTTTAGTTCTCTCAATTCAAGTGGGGTAATCCAATAAGGAGAAACGGATATTGGAGTCGTTCCTGGTATCAGGTCAATAGAGAATTCCACTTCCCGCTCCGGAGGAAGAGAAGTGATATCCTCGGGGAAAACTTCAGGAAAGTCGCAAATTACCGGAATACTCAGAACTGGAATGCTACTACTCTCCTCCTTAGTAAGAATCATAAGAACAGATTTTTCTTCCTCAAACAATAAATTAATCATTCCAACCGTACCTTCTAAAATAGTAGTTAACACATCCTTCGGAGTGGCCTCGGCAGATGGGATAATAATTAACTTCTCCTCACAACCGATAAAAACCGAATTAGCAGAAAGCCAATCCATTACCAGAACAACATCCACTTTCTTAAGCGGTAAACAGATAAGGTCAATCTGGAAAACTCTTTCATTCACCGATAATACACAATTTTCACACATCAACGGTGTTTCAACAATTTCATCCATGGCAGTAGTAACCACCATAGGAGGAAATAAAGGAACAGCTTACAACCCAAGTCGCTTCACACAACGCGTGGACACAAAAGAATGAGTTGCCCCACAATCAAATAAAACAAAACAAGGATGTCCATTTACGAAACACGTACCCGCAATCAAGGAGTTATCATTCTTGGCTTTTCTCGCATCCAAGGTATACACTCGGCCCGTATTCTTCCCTTGTGCCTGATTTCTATCCTGAGGACAATCCTTCGCCATGTGGCCCACCTTATTACACTAATAACATCTCATTCCCTCCAAACTACACCTACCATAATGATTCCGTCCACACATACGACATACCAGAGACACACTAGTTCTAGAACTCTGAGCTTGCTTCCCTTTAAAGGATTGTTGCCTGGGCCTAACCTGTTGATTCGGTCTCCCGCGATCACTTTGATTCATCCTATTCAAATCTCCTTCCAATTGTACCTTTTTCAAACTATGCTCCGCAACATAACACTGTCTCAACAGTTCGGCATAAGTAGTAAATTCATGTTGAGACACGCTATGTGAAATTTCAGCCCTTAAACCAAACAGAAACTGATCAATCTTCCACCTCTCATCAGGAGCATATGTAGCTTGTCTAGAATAAGCAGCCATATCTTTGAATTTTTCAGCATCAGAAGCCACAGTCAAGTTACCTTGCCTCAGTTGTTGAAACTCGAATTCCTTTTGAGATCTCAAGGAACTTGGAAAATATTTCTCCATAAAAATTACCTTAAACTGCTCCCATACCTTTGGTACCTCCGGAATTGTCATCAAAGCTGAAGCACTTTCCCACCACCTCATGGCAGGACCCTTCAACAAGTGGGAAGCAAAGACCACCTTGTTTTCCTCACTGCACTGAACTATTAGGAAAATCCGTTCCATACCTAATATCCATTCATGAGCCTTTACTGGATCTAACCCTCCCAGAAATTCTGGAGGATTCATACGGATGAAATCCCTAAAGGTTCCCCCTGCAGCTTCCGGTACTACCACTGGAGGATGCACACCACCAGCCATTTGTTGTACCATTTATTTCACAAACTGATTCTGCTGTTGCTGTATCTGTTGCATAAATTGGTACAAAGGAGCATTCGCCTCATCACCCGGCGGATTAGTCCCTGCTGGAGTGGTTCTTGGTCTACCACGGTTGTTTCTGCGCCTGTCAGCCATGTTCCTGAATTTCATACAGATAGGATAAAGTTGATCAGACTCAATACCATAAATATAACAGACAAGACCAATGGCGACACGCCGCATATGAAACGGAAAGAAAACTTATTCTATTTCATGGCTAGGTCGAGGATACGACCTGTTCTGATACCAACTGTAACGCCCACATATACATACATGCATCAAATCATATATTATACATGAAAAGTACGTTTGGTACTGAAATACATAAGTTCTTAGTAACACTGTATACATAAAATGCCCAAAATAACCTAAAACCAAACACTGGCATGTTATATGTACACAATGTTCAAAAGATAAAACTAAGAGCTAGATCCCTAACGATCTCAAAAGACTCCACAACGGAAGCAAAACCAACAGCTAAGCAAGGATAGTCACACGGCTTTATCCTTACTCTTCGCGGAACCTGCAGAACCTGTGATGTAAACAACAACAGTGGGGTGAGATACTTCAAATCTCAGTGAGTTCCCTATCTTAAAGTCCTCTCGGCTCTACAAGGTTCTAATAAACCTAACTCAAGTCAAAAGGGAAAGGAAATGACTTTGAGTACACGCACTACAAAAGTATCCACACTGGTGAGCCTGATAACTCACCCAAGTACCGAAGTACGTCCTGAGCCTGTTAGCTCAAGAACCTCACAACTCAATAACCATACCAAGGCATCCCCTTTTCCCGTCCGCTTCTACGTCTAGAAGACGACCCGAGTCATGGATCCTCAAAATTACTTGGCATACGAAATGGATTCGGGAACAACGGCCTGTTAGCCGTGAACCGTCACTTCTCATGGCCTGTTAACCATCACAAGTCTCTACCCTTAGGTTCCATTCATACTAAACGCGGGAATCAAACCTGCCAAGTAATGGTGCATATTTTTCAGAGGAGCTCGAGACCCATGAAATGCACTATCAAAAATAATCGGTTGCGATTACACAATACACACGCCTCGGCCTTACTTGCACGAGCGTTGTCACTATTCCATTACACACACAACATTGTTTAGGGTAAATCCTCACTCTACCTAATTCATATTTTAGCATGCATATCTAATCCAACATGTTTAATAATCAGAGTATAGGCAATTAAGCATCGATCACATAATAGAAACATATATTTCAACATATTACACGTTACACCCCATTCACGGTTCCTTTCGATTTATTTAATCGGGCAATAATCAGATAATTCTCACCACCATTAGCTAGAGGATACTCATAGCTTCACAACGATACCAAGAACACTCACATAGGATACACGAGTCAAAAGTTATGGATATAACACGAAATGGTATCGCGAAAAACGTAGTTCAGCAAAAGTCCTGGCCGTACGCGTACTGCCCTAAGCCATACGCGTATTGCCAAGCTGGCTCGCCCAGCCATACGCGTATTGCCCAAGGTCATACGCGTATGAGCATAGGCTGTTTTCCTTGAAAAATTCCCTTTTAAAATTTCAATACGCGTACTACCATGACTCATACGCGTACTGCCTTGTCCATACGCGTAACGCCCATATTCCTTCACATCCATACGCGTATTGCCCAACTCAATAGGCGTATGGGCCTGCATGATACGCGTATGGGCAGATGAAACCCAAAATTTTTCCTGCAGAAAAGTCTGCTACGGGTTGATTCAATTCAACCCCAAAAATCTCATTTTTCCAATCCAAAGTACACCAAAACATGCTATAACCATAACAACCAGTACAATATAAAATCAATAATCGAATTTCAGTGATTAGACAATGATTCTATTGTAAAAATTCACATTCCCTACCAATATCACACTACTCTAAAACTCAATAAAACCTTAATCTAAAGAGTCTAATTAGAACCCACCTGGATTATTAGATGAGGAGGTTGAGTGTTGAGATGAAAAGATGAAAATTGGTTGATGATTGATGATCTAGAGCTCTTGGGAGAATTTCATCTCCTTCCTCTTCTTTTTCCTTTCTTTCTTTCCCTTTTTCTCTAAGTTCTTCTATTTTTTTCCAAATAAGGAAATGAAAGGAAAATATTCATATTAACATTAATTGGTCATACCACTAATTATCCAAATTATCTCAAATGCACCAATTAATAAAATTCCAAGTTTAAATAATATTAAATCTAATCAATCCGAGTTCGCAAGTTTACTCTAATTGTTTTATCCAATAATTGTTCAGAGTACCCCGGAACCCAGTTGATCATACTAATATTATCCAAAATGCTTACAAAATTATGAGGTATTACAGATTATGAGATATTAAAAAAAATTATAATATAAATGGTATACTAATAAATTTAACTAACATAAAATAACATTTTTATATTTAATAAATGATATACAATTTTTTTTCTGAATTCTCATGTATTTAATATGATTATTAGAATGATAGAAATCAATAAGACAACTATTAACTAACTACATGCATGATGACATGCAAATAAAATTTGGAAGATTAGGTAAATCATTCCCAATTTATTTTCATTCATTTTCATAAATTTAATATGATATTGAAAGTAATGTATATCAATAGTTAAAACCATCAACCATTTATATTTTATGTAAAGACCATTTTATAGAGAAAAAGAAAAAACAAATTTTTTAAAAAAATTTTTAGTAGTTTTAAATTTTAATTTGACAAAAGTTTGTTTTTTTTTTTTTTTTTAAGAATATCACTTTATAAATTAAGTATTGAGCTTTCGGGTATTATACCATTTTTTAAATTAAGTATTGAACTTAGTAAAACATATTATTAAGACCATTTTTAAAAAAATTTTAATAGTTTTAAATATTAATGAAAAAAGTTTCTACTATACCATGACTTTCTTAATAGTTTGTATCATTCCTTTCTCTATTCTCTTCCCTGTTTCTCCTTCTCTTTTTCTCTTCCATTCTCTTGAACCACCACAAATTTCTACTATACCATGACTTTCTCCATTGAGAAGACTCAAACTTCTCTAGTGCCATGTTGAATGGATAACCTTAATCTTATAAAAATACTCATCTTAATATTTATATTGAGATAATATTGAATATCTGGTTTTCATTTACATATACAAATCGACATCATTACTTATATTTTGATTTTTGAGTTTCATGTGTGATATGTGCTATGCATGATCACATTAAAGACACATTTCATCCTAATCAAAACACACTTGTACCTACTAGGTTTTCTAGAAATCTTCATTGTATTTAACTGTGTTGATTCTGTTGTGAACTGTGTGATCAATGACTTAACTGCAACAGATTTTTCAAAATATTTTAAAGTTGGACAACAAGATGATTGACATAAATTCTTGGCTTTTTTTCTTGTATAAACTTGTTGCATGTTTATCAAAACAATATATATATATATATATATATATATATATATATATATATATATATATATATATATATATATATATATATATATATATATATATTATTGATAAGTTTTTGGTGGTTACTTTCTGAATGATATACTTTTTACGGAAATCTACTTATAAGTTTTAAATTTTGACCCTGATTTTATTTTTATTGATTTTTGTTATTTTTTGTGGCACTTTTGTTTGAATGCACTGGTATGGATAAAAGGCAAGCAGTGTTCGCAATATAGAAGTAGAAAAAACAATGTGTCAAGGCAAGATGATTTGTGTAACACCCCGTGTTGGAACATTGCATTTGAAAAGATTCTTATAAGATGGACAAATGACGAAAATTTATAGATTGTTGAGTTTTCAATCAATTTAAATTTGCAGTCTTATACTTTTGGTGATGTAAGTAGCAAGATTATCATTTATTCAGAATTGTGGTGCATAGTGGAATTTCAGCTAATACATGTCATTAGGTATATTACCTTTGTCGTTCAAGTAAAGATGGTTGAACGGGCAAAGGTAACATAAGTAATGACATGTAATAGCTGAAATTCCTCTATGCACCACAACTCCAAATAAATGATAATCTTGCTTCCGACTTACATTATCAAAAGTATATGACTACAAATCGAAATTGATTGAGAATTTAACATGATCCATAAATTTTCGAGTTATTTTTTCATCCACAAGAATCTTTTCAAGTGAAATATTGCAGTATGCAGGATGTTATACGAATCAGGCGTATCTTCTCTTTTAGGTGAGAAATGGTACTGAGGATCAATCGATGATACCAATGTGTAAGATAGTTAATGTAAAGATTGTTGAATAACTTTTAGATTGGAAGAGTATTGGTTCTGACATTTTGACACTTTGTGTCTAATTTTTTTTTTCCGATTTAAAATGCATTTATCTTTTGATTGGAGCTGTTGAACTGGTTTTAATTCTCTAACTCATCAATTGAGATAAAATGTTTTTTTTCAACTATCAACTAAGGTAGTTTAATTTATGGGAATAATGCCTTAAGGGTTTAATGTACCCCATGAGATGATAGACGACACTAAGTTGGGACCATTAGGTGATAGACACTATGTTAGACTGTCATTCTTGTTCTAATAAGAACTTGATAGAATATTGGTTTAACTTTCTTTATTGTATAGTTGATTATGACTGCTAAAGGTAGTTTAGACCAAGAAAATTATACTAATATATGATAGTTTAGATCAAGAAAATGATAATGTAATTATTGAATAATGCATGTAGTTATTGTTGGATGCCAATGAAATAGAATTTGACATCCGATATTCTAGACTTTTTTTTTTTCACAATAATACATAATTTATCCATTAGTATCGCCTTTTTCTATCTCATTCTGTCTCCTCGGCCTTGTATTTTTTTTAAAAGAAAATAATAATATAAATATTAAAAAAAGAAATTAGAAAAGTCTCAATCATGAATACAAAAGTATAAAATTGGCACAAGAAATACAAAAAACACAAGGATAAAAAACAATTAAAAAAAGACAATTTCTTATCTCACCACCCAACATTCTTAAGCACCATGCGTGCTGACGAAAATACCCCTGCGTTTCGGATGTGCAAATCCAGACGCACCTTTTTTTTTAAATTTTCCAGTTTTTTCCGGATGTGCACATCCGGAAGAATTCCTGATCTGCAAATCCGGAAAAAAATAAAAGAATTTCATAAAATCATTTACTTCTAAATATAATTAAATCTAATATACTTAAAATCCAATATAATTAAAATTAATATCATTTTTTCAATATAATTAAATCCAATATAATTAAATCCAATATAATTAAATCCAATATAATTAAAATTAATATGATTTTTTCAATATAATTAAATCTAATATAATTAAATTAATTTTAGAAGTAAATACGATATAATTTTAATTATAATTTAGAAGTAAATACCATATAATTTAGAAGTAAATACCATATAATTTTAAATACCAATATAATTAAATCTAATTTTAGAAGTAAATACCATATAATTTTAAATCCAATATAATTAAATTAATTTTTTCAATATAAAAAAAATAATTTAGAAGTAAATACCATATTAATCATTTAGAAAAAAATCATTTTAATTTTAATCATATTGGATTTAATTATATTGTAAAAATCATATTAATTTTAATTATGTTGGATTTTAATTATATTGGATTTAATTATATTTAGAAGTAAATGATATTATGGAATTCTTTTGATTTTTTCCGGATTTGCAGATCAGGAATTCTTCCGGATGTGCACATCCGGAAAAAAATGGAAAATTTTAAAAAAACTGTGCGTCAGAATTTGCACGAAATTGAGGGCAAAAATGAAATTTCACGTGGTGTCTAAGAAACATGGGTGGTGTATTAAGAAACCCTCTTAAAAAAACCCAATATCTAAACTCCAATGCAAACCATCTTCATTACTACACCACAATATAGAACAAGCTAGATCTCAAGCCAGTAGAACTTACACCGCCTAATCAAAGTCTACCACGAAAAGAAAAGGAACATTCACACTCACAACTAAACCATATATCTCAACCTGCTATTAGTTAATCCCGAGGATAGTGTTATGAAGTCATTCTTTGAAGGTGCAAGAGTTCTTAGAAGGCTTCCCCAATACCACCGTGTCTGTTCCTACAGGATAAGGAATGGCCAAGAAGACATTCCTCAGTCTCTGTTCTCCTGTAGGCTATGGAATCCCTGTATTTGGATTCTAACGTGTCTGCTCCTATTGGATAAGGGATGGTCATGAAGGTATTCCTCAGTTCTCTTTATTTGGGCACCGGGTCCGAGATATCAATGATAGTATCATACAATATATATACTCGTAGGTCCCTTTGTTTATCGGGCATAGAGGATAGTATATTGTATACTCAAAAGTTGTGTGAAGTTGTGTATGCTTCGATGGTAGTATCTTTGTAGAGTACGAGTGTGTAGTACATTAATCTGTCTAAGACCAGTATACGCCGTAGATACGAGTGAACCCATCACTACTACAAAACGCCCAAACAACAACGTCAGGTTTACAACGGCATCCTATACACCGTTCTTATAGTGCGTACTGGATGCGCGCGCATTATTTTAATTAGAAATTTCAAGGGTATAATAACGGTTGTTATGAAAACCGTGGTAATACAATCAAGCTTTCATGGGTTTGAACCTCATCGCCCTCAAATAGTTTATTCCTTTGACGTAAATGCTCCCTTTTTAAGTTTTATTTATATTTAACTAAAAAATAATAAGGATATCACAACGGTTATTACAATTTACCCATTGAAAAAAGAAACAAGACGAAACAACCCTAACACAAACGTCGTCACCATTGTCGGGAAGAAGACAACAACAACAAGAAAGTAATAGTTGAATTAGGGTTTGAATTACATTGTTGATGTTTAAACTGCAGATGCATTGTGAATTACATTGTTGATGTTTAAACTGCAGATGCATTAATTGAAAAGTTAAGGCACGCCTTTTCTTTTTTATTTATTTTAAAATTCACAAATAAAAGGGTTATCACTATGGTTCTTTTGGTTAACCGTAGTGATATATTTATAATAAATAAATACCTATCTATACGGTTGGTATTGTTAACCATTGTGAAATAGTTTACCCATATATAAGCGAAATAAATTTCACTTATTCACAGTAACGCCGTTGCCTTCAAAGTGAAACCCTAGAACCCATTTTTTCTCTTCGTTTTCACCATTAGCCGTGAATCTTGTGCTTCATACATTAAGGTATTCTTCTTCTTTCATCTATTGTTAGATATTTCCCATTATCTCGTTTGTTGCATGTTATTTTTGTTGATTGTTCTCATTTTTTCAGATTCGTTTTCACTACCTTAACAAAGACCATACTTTGGAAACTTCATAATGTTTGTGTAGCTATGGAAAAAAGTATAAGAAGCATGAAGCTATGATGGAAACTTCATCTGTAACACCCTCAATCTATACCCCCAATTAATAAAAGCGATAAAAATTTCATCAGAGTATAATTAAACATTCATGGGATAGACGAAGGCGTCACATCAATTGAGACAAAACACAATAAACCTACTCATAAAGATATGCAACAATCAGGTAGCAATTAACAGAGGAACTTAGTTCCTACTACCCACAAATCAGATACAGAATAAAAGCGGAAAATCTGCAACCGAATCTCATATATATATATATATCACATAAAGAGTTTGTCTGTCATACACAGATTCATACATATACAATCCAAAAGGCATATATACATATACACATAAATCACAACGATCTCCCCGACTACCCGGTGCTACATATCAGAGCCGACCGACAAAAGAATGAAGACCAAAGCTTCACAAAAACACCTCCAGCATCTAATCTGCAATGCCTCATAGAGCATTCAAAACAGTAGAAGGGTGAGAAACACAATCATAATATAATTGCATACAATTATATAATAACACCAAAATACACATGTAATATTCTCACCACAACTTATACCAGAACTCAAACACAAAACAACATAATGCATATCTCATATATCCATCACCAAGGCATATATAATCAAGCTCAATGCATTTATCAACAACATATATATATATATATATATATATATATATATATATATATATATATATATATCAACTCATCAATTCCATTCACAATTCCACACAAAATCAATCCATTCATGATTTATGCAAATGCAAAGAGACCGACACAACGACTCTATGCAAATATGGTACCATCCATCCGTCAATCTCATCATTAGTTCACTCAGGAACTATTGGAACCATCACTTGTTACTTAATATAACTCCCCGTCGGGAAAACGATGTTCCCCGTCGCTTTCGGTCCTCTTGTTATAAGGCTCACGACGTTTATGGATCGCTTTCAGTCCTCTTTGTATAAGGGTCACGATCCGATCGCTTTCGGTCCTCTTTGTATAAGGCTCACGATCGTCTATAATCATCGTTTTCAGTCCTCTCGGTATAAGGCTCACGATGTTATAGCGGATTCCCTCTGGAATCGATTCGTCGCTCACACCCACTAGGGCACACGACATCACAAGAATGCATATCATGATGCTTAGCGTACAACGACTCATGACATTCATATGCACACATATACACATCCATAATAATGCATATATAACCAAATACCACACATTGCATTTTCTTGCCCTTAGACCACAAACCATTATCACAACATTTTATCACATGTATTTTCATCACACAACAGCACACAAGTCATACAATATCCATATCAATAACACATTGCATAATATACCTCAATTACACACAATTAAAATGGTAAAAGTCGACAAAACGACACTATTACAAATTCTCGACATAATTAAATCGGCCAACAATCTCAAAACCATTTTAATAAGAAAGTAAATTTTATTAGCTTTCCAACGATACCAAGAATGTTCAAAACGGATAATCGGAACACAAGTTACGGACGTAAACATAAAAGACATCGCGAAAAGACAACATTTTACACCCCTGTTGGCCATACGCGTATTGCCCTGAGCCATACGCGTATTGCCCAAACTCATACGCGTACCACTACGCGTTTCAGCATATGTCCGAGAAAAATGGAACTCTATACACGTATTGCCCTCACCCCTTCATTGCCATACACGTATTGCATTAATCAATACGCGTATTGCCTTGAGTGATACGCGTATGGACAGTGGAAAACCTGAATTTTTCTGCAGAATTTTTTCTGTGAAAATCACTCAAACCCACTCCAAATTTTCACCTAAACGCCAGAAAATTGCCAATAGATAGCACAACAACATATATCTAACATGTATCAACAATAAGGGACCTGAAAACATGATTTCCGACACAATTTAATCGGATTCAAACAATTTCAACATATTATGGGTTTTTGTTCAATATCCAATTTCAATCCAAAAACAACCAAACACAAACATACATAATCATACACAAGTATAATATAATCGAGTTTCACACCCTTACCCGATTTAATCGTGTTTGAAAAGTCGGTAGATCGATTTTCTTAATTCCCAAGTTTTTCTCTCTTTTATTTTTTCCCTTCTCTTTTCTTTCCCTTTTCCTTCTTCTCTTTTTCTTTCTCTCTAATTTTCTCTCTTTCTATTTCTATTTTCTAACTTAAGGAAAAATAAAGTGAAATGACCAAAATACCCCTACACTCAAATATCTCGCAAACGCTCTCAAAACGCGATAAAACATATTCACGACGAAAAATAATATATTATCAAATAAAAGTCAAAAATAAAATAAAATAATAATAGAAATAATTAAATCGACTCGATTAAATAAAACTAACTAAAACTGGGGCGTTACAACTCTCCCCCACTTAGAAATTTTCGTCCTCGAAAATATTACCTGAGACGAACAACTCCGGATACGACTCCCGCATCCGACTCTCCAACGCCCAAGTCAAATTGCCCTCAGCAGCGCCTCCCCACGCTACTTTCACAAGCGCAATGTCCCTGCCCCTTAACCGCTTCAACTCGCGATCAAAAATTCTCACTGGTAATGCCTCAACCGTAAGGTTCTCTCTTACCTCAACCTCATCCATCAGAATCACATGCGACGGATCCGAAACATACTTCCGAAGCTGTGAAACATGAAACACATCGTGCAAATTCGAAAGACTCGGCGACAATGCCACCCGATAAGCCACAACACCCACTCTCGCGAATATCTGGTAAGGACCAATAAACTGAGAAGTAAGCTTCTTCGACTTCAATACACGACCAACACCCGTCACCGGTGTAAATCTCAAAAATACATGATCGCCCTCTTGAAACTCAAGATCTTTCCTCCTTCGATCATGATAACTCTTTTGCCTACTCTGAGAAGCCTTCATTTTCTCACGAATAAGTTTCACTTTTTCCGTAGTCTGTTGCACTAACTCTGGTCCAACCACCGAACTCTCACCAGATTCATGCCAACACAAAGGTGTTCGACATCTTCTTCCATTCAACGCTGCAAAAGGCGTCATTCCAATACTCGAATGGAAACTGTTGTTATACGTGAATTCCACCAACGCAAGATAACTATCCCAAGCACCACCTTGCTCAAGAACACAAGCTCGCAAAAAATATTCCAACGACTGAATAGTTCTCTCGGTCTGACCATCCATCTACGGATGATAAGCAGAACTCAATCTCAACTTGGAACCTAACGCCTTTTGCAAACTTTCCCAAAATCTGGAAGTAAACCTCGAATCTCGATCTGAAATAATACTCAACGGAATACCATGCAATTTCACAATCACACTGATATAAATCTCAGCCAACCTCTCCAAAGAAAAAGTGATGTCAATCGGAATGAAATGCGCCGATTTATTCAGCCTATCCATAATCACCCAAATGGCATTATGTCCCCTCTGTGTGTTCGGCAAACCTGTCACAAAATCCATAGAAATGTTGTCCCATTTCCACTCGGGAATATCCAACGGTACCAACAATCCACTAGGCTTCTGATGTTCCACCTTAGACTTCTGACACGTCAAACACGCATAAACAAACTGAGCCACATCCCTCTTTAATCCAGACCACCAAAAGATCTTCTTCAAATCTTGATACATCTTATTAGCTCCCGGATGTATACTCAAATTACTCCGGTGTCCTTCCTCTAAAATCATCTTTTTCAAGTCCGAATCATCAGGGATACAAATTCTACCACGAAATCTCAAAACACCCTTATCATCCACTTTAAAGTCACCATTCACACTTTGATCTCCAACCGTCATCAAATCAACAAATTTCACATCCAACTTCTGTTTCTCGCTAACGGTTAACAGAAAATCATTAGTGACCTTTAACATACCAAGCATCACGCTTTCAGACGTCAATTCACACACCAAACTCAAATCTCTAAATGCTTCCAAAAGTTCCCACTCTTTAACCATCAAAACGGACATATGCAAAGATTTCCGGCTCAACGCATCGGCTACCACATTAGCTTTACCAGGATGGTAATTCAAGATAAAGTCGTAGTTCTTCAAAAATTCCAACCATCTCCGTTGCCTAATATTCAACTCTTTCTGATCAAACAAGTATTTCAAACTTTTATGATCACTAAAGACTTCGAATCTTGCACCATACAGATAATGCCTCCAAATTTTCAACACAAAAACCACAGCCGCTAATTCCAAATCATGAGTAGGGTAATTCTTCTCATGAATCCTCAATTGCCTCGAAGCATAAGCCACAACCTTACCTCTTTGCATCAATACTCCACCTAAACCAATCAAAGACGCATCACAATACACCACAAACAGTTCACTAGGATTCGGTAAGATCAAAATCGGTGTTGTAGTCAATCTTCTCTTCAGCTCATTAAAACTTTCCTCACACTGAATATCCCAAATGAACGCTTTAACTTTACAAGTCAATTGGGTCAAAGGAAGTGCTAACTTAGAAAAACCTTCAATGAACCTTCGATAATATCCAGCTAAACCCAAAAAGCTTCTAATTTCAGTAACAGATCTAGGAGCCTCCCATTGTAGAACTGCATCTACTTTAGATGGATCCACAGCAATACCATTACCTAAAATCACATGCCCAAGAAAACTCACCTCTGAAAACCAGAACTCATACTTGGACAACTTGGCAAAAAGTTTCCTTTCCTTCAAAATTTGTAACACAACACGCAAATGTTCCGAATGTTCCTCCCGGGACTTAGAATAAATCAAAATGTCATCAATAAACACAACAACGAATCAATCTAAATGCTTATGGAAAATACGATTCATATACTCCATAAACACACCTGACGCATTAGAAACCCCGAACGGCATCACAGAATACTCGTAATGACCATATCGTGTCCTAAAATCTGTCTTCTGAATATCTTCCTCTTTCACTCTAATCTGATGATAACCTGATCTCAAACCAATCTTACTAAAACACAAGCACCTACCAACTGGTCCATCAAATCATCAATTCTCGGAAGAGGATACTTATTCTTAATCATCACCTTATTTAGCTGGCGATAATCAATACACAATCGCATACTTCTATCTTTCTTTTTCACCAATAAAACTGGAGCACCCCAAGGCGATACACTTGGCCTCACAAACCTTTTCTCTAACAATTCATTTAACTGCTTCTTCAACTCAACCAACTCAGATGCCGACATATGATAAGGTGCCATAGATACAGGTCTAGTTCCAGGAATTAGATCTATAGAAAACTCCACCTCTCTCTCTGGCGACACATCTGAAATATCCTCAGGAAACACCTCGGGAAATTCACACACTACAGGAAACACATCAAGCACAACTTGACTATCCACTGTCAACGATGCAAACAACCCAAACAACTGAGCTTCATCCGCCAAAAGTTTCTTCAACTCTTTGGTAGATAAGAAACTCGATTCTTCGTCTTCGTCAAGAGAAGGAAATCTCACCAGCTTATGATAATAATCAATATGCACTCGATTGAACTGCAACCAATTCATTCCCAGAACGACATCTAAACCCTCCAACGGAAAACACACCAAATCCATCTCAAAATCTTTACCATAAATGGTCAAAGGACAACTTAAACAAACCAAAGAAGTAGTTACATACCCCATTGTTGGAGTATCAATAACCATCTCTCCACCCATCGAAGACAATAAAATATTCAAACGCTTCGCGCACTCATACGAAATAAACGAATGAGTCGCTCCAGTATCAATAATAGCAACTAAAGGCGTACTATTAATAAAACAAGTACCTCTGATCAGACGATCTGTACTTGTAGTCTGAGTCCCTGCCAATGCAAAAACTTTCCCATCAGCCTGATACTGCTTTGGTTACAGACACTTCGTGCTAATATGACCAGCTTTACCACAGTTGAAACACTTCACCACATTCTTCCTCTTGCACTCAGCTGTTACATGCCCTATACCTCCACAATTGCAACACTTCTCCAAATTATTCCTACATTCGAACTGACTATGTCCTAAGTCACCACACATATAACATCTCAGAGAATTAGACATACCTCCCCCACTTGGTCTTTTCTCAAAATTACCTCTTTGCTTACCCTTATCTGCTGGTGTCACATAAGGACCACCACGGAATGGTTGCTTCCCTTTCCTTTCGTTCACACTCTTATAGTGAGTAGAACGAGCTTTGCTATCTTCCTCATAAATCCTACAACAACCCACCAAGTCCGAAAACCTCCTAATCCTTTGATAACCGATTGCCTGCTTAATCTCAAGACGCAATCCGTTCTCAAACTTCACACACTTAGAAAACTCTGCAGTAGCTTCAGCATAATGTGGATAAAACTGAACAAGTTCCACAAACTTAGCAGTGTAATCAACAACAGACATATTACCTTGATTCAACTCCAAGAACTCTATCTCTTTCTTTCCTCTTACATCTTCAGGAAAATACTTCCTTAAAAATTCCCTGCTGAACAAAGTCCAAGTAACCTCTTCATCTCCAGCTTCTAACGCCTGACGCGTACTAACCCACCAATTAACAGCTTCCACCTGCAACATGTGAGTACCCAGTCTCACCTTATTTTCCTCAGCACAGTCCATTACTAGAAAGATTCTTTCAATCTCCTTAACCCAAATCTGTGCACCATCAGGATCATGACTCCCTTTGAAGACAGACGGTTTGTTCTTACTGAACTCATCATTCTCACCAGCATTAGGTGCACCCTGCATAGCACGAGCCATAGCTTACATAGCAGCAGCCAAAGCAGCATCATTCCTACCAGCCATATTCTGTTCATTTCCAATAACAGCAACTATGGTTAAACAAACAGCTCACCCAAACACAACGACCAACAAGGACTGACACAAACTGACACGGACTGGCTCTGATACCACTTAATGTAACACCCCCAATCTATACACCCAATTAATAAAAGCGATAAAAATTTCATCAGAGTATAATTAAACATTCATGGCATAGACGAAGGCGTCACATCAATTGAGACAAAACACAATAAACCTGCTCATAAAGATATGCAACAATCAGGTAGCAATTAACAGAGGAACTTAGTTCCTACTACCCACAAATCAGATACAGAATAAAAGCGGAAAATCTGCAACTGAATCTCATATATATATCACATAAAGAGTTTGTTTGTCATACACAAATTCATACATATACAATCCAAAAGGCATATATACATATACACATAAATCACAACAATCTCCCCGACTACCCGGTGCTACATATCAGAGCCGACCGACAAAAGAATGAAGACCTAAGCTTCATAAAAAGACCTCCAGCATCTAATCTGCAATGCCTCATAGAGCATTCAAAATAGCAGAAGGGTGAGAAACACAATCATAATATAATTGCATACAATTATATAATAACACCAAAATACACATGTAATATTCTCACCACAACTTATACCAGAATTCAAACACAAAACAACACAATGCATATCTCATATATCCATCACCAAGGCATATATAATCAAGCTCAATGCATTAATCAACAATATATATATATATATATATATATATATATATATATATATATATATATATATCTCAACTCATCAATTCCATTCATAATTCCACACAAAATCAATCCATTATTGATTTATGCAAATGCAAAGAGACCGACACAACGACTCTATGCAAATACGATACCATCGATCCGTCAATCTCATCGTTAGTTCACTCAGGAACTATTGGAACCATCGCTTGTTACTCAATGTAACTCCCCGTCGGGCAAACGATGTTCCCCGTCGCTTTCGGTCCTCTTGTTATAAGGCTCACGATGTTTATGGATCGCTTTCAGTCCTCTTTGTATAAGGCTCACGATCTGATCGCTTTCGGTCCTCTTTTTATAAGGCTCACGATCGTCTATAATCATCGCTTTTAGTCCTCTCGGTATAAGGCTCACGATGTATAGCGGATTCCCTCTGGAATCGATTTGTCGCTCACACCCACTAGGGCACACGACATCACAAGAATGTATATCATGATATTTAGCATACAACGACTCATGACATTCAAATGCACACATATACACATCCATAATCATGCATATATAACCAAATACTACACATTGCATTTTCTTTCCCTTAGGCCACAAACCATCATCACAACATTTTATCACTTGTATTTTCCTCACACAACAACACACAAGTCATACAATATCCATATCAACAGCACATTGCATAATACACCTCAATTACACACAATTAAAACGGTAAAAGTCGACAAAACGACACTATTACAAATTCCTGACATAATTAAATCAACTAACAATCTCAAAACCATTTTAATAAGAAAGTACATTTTATTAGCTTTCCAACGATACCAAGAATGTTCAAAACGGATAATCGGAACACAAGTTACGGACGTAAACGGAAAAGACATCGCGAAAAGACAACATTTTACACCCCTGCTGGCCATACGCGTATTGCCCTGAGCCATACGCGTATTGCCCAAACTCATACGTGTACTATTACGCGTTTCAGCAGATGGCCGAGAAAAATGGAACTCCATACGCGTATTGCCCTCATCCCTTCATTTCCATACGCGTATTGCCTTAACCAATACGCGTATTGCCTTGTGTGATACGCGTATGGGCAGTGGAAAACCAGAATTTTTCTGCAGAATTTTTTCTGGGAAAATCACTCAAACCCACTCCAAATTTTCACCTAAACACCAGAAAATTGCCAATAAATAGAACAACAACATATATCTAACATGTATCAACAATAAGGGACCTGAAAACATGATTTCCAACACAATTTAATCGGATTCTAACAATTTCAACATATTATGGGTTTTGTTCAATATACAATTTCAATCCAAAAACAACCTAACACAAACATACATAATCATACACAAGTATAATATAATCGAGTTTCGCACCCTTACCCGATTTAATCGTGTTTGAAAAGTCGGTTGATCGATTTTCTTAATTCCCAAGTTTTTCTCTCTTTTCTTTTTTCTCTTCTCTTTTCTTTCCCTTTTCCATCTTCTCTTTTTCTTTCTCTCTAATTTTCTCTCTTTCTATTTCTATTTTCTAACTTAAGGAAAAATAAAGTGAAATGACCAAAATACCCCTACACTCAAATATCTCGCAAACGCTCTCAAAACGCGATAAAACATATTCACGACCAAAAATAATATATTATCAAATAAAAGTCAAAAATAAAATAATATAATAATAGAAATAATTAAATCGACTCGATTAAATAAAATTAACTAACACTGGGGCGTTACATCATCCACCTTATACTTTTTTTTCATAGCTTCACGAACAAGATGTTTGTAAATGAAGAAACAATAGTGTAAGCAAACTTCATCTAGTTTTAGAAACAATGAAAAGAAATATAAGAAGTATGAAGCTTTTGTGTAAGCTTCTTCCTCCTTATATTTCTTCTTCATTGCTTTACAAACTAGTTGAACACCATAATTGATTCCTGTTTTGCGATTAGTTTCATTAAAAGGTGTGTTATTCTTGTTCCTCTCTTTACTCTTCACTGGATTATGGTTTTAAGGTTTGTTTTCAACTGAGGATGCTCATTTTTGAAGTTTGCTATGTTTCTTTACAGGTTAAGGGGATGATACAGGGTGATGATGCTGGTGGAAGCAAACGTATTATATCAGTTTATAATATCTGGATCTTGTATAGAATGTTGTTTGAGTTTATTATATTCTATTTAGATTGTTTGTTTCACTAACCCTCACTTAAAGTTTGCTGGTGGTAGCAAGCGTATTATATGAGTTTATAATATCTGGATCTGGTATAGAATATGTTGTTTGAGTTTATTATATTCTATGTAGATTGTTTGTTTCACTAACCCTCACTTAAAATACATTCATTTAATTTGACATAGATACTTATAATCTGCAAATTAAGTTGTATTTGAAAACCAACTTAAACAAACCAATGTTGTGTTCTGATTGCATGCCTCTCGTCATTCATCTCACGTTCTTTTATATATAGATTATGGTATAATGATCTGGCTCCTTAGATGCATCGCCATCTTCCATTATAGTTAACTCAATGATGAGGCAGATTATCCAATGTCTTGTTCTTATGGAAATTTAACTATAATCGAAGATAGCGATATATCGAAGGAGTCAGATCAATAAACCATAATATATGTAAAAGAGCGTGAAATGCACGATGAGACGAATGCAATCAGAAAACAACATTGGTTTGTTTAAGTTGGTTTTCAAGAATAGTTTAATTTGCAGATTATAGACTTCTTCATCAAATTGATTCCATGTATATTTCTTTAGTGAGGTGTTTGGAAAACAAGCAATCTACATTTAATATAATAAACTCAGGGTACTTACAACAACGATTATCTATTGTAACCGATATCATAAGTAATTTATGTTTTACATTATTCGCTGCTGAAGGGTTTCGAACCCAATACCTAAGTGTATGTATCACAACGGTTTATTATCATAACCGTTCTGATATATGGCTCGCGCCCTGCCTTTCAAAAACGGTTTCCAGCCCTTTGTAGAAACAGCAAACTTACAACGACAATCTACATAACAACGCCTTCGCCCGTGTCATTATATGTCATTCCCAACCGTTGTTAATTTGGTTTTTCGTAGTAGTGCATTAGATAGAAGGGCTCATTGAGATTTAGTAATCTCACCCTAATTTTGTTGCTTATTTTTAGGTATGCCTTAAAAGATAGAGGATTTGCGAGAAGTCTTGATGACTTATGGTCATCTTTTCACTGCATTACCTAGTTATTCCTTTTGAAACACTAGACATGTTATTCCTTATGTGTTGTTGTCATACCCCAAATTTTGACCACTAAGATTTTCCACCATTGTGAAAATGATCATCACAATATGGATGTACCATCATGTCTCATCAGTCTCCCCAAAGATAGGTGAGCATCCACTACAATCAAAATTAGGGTTTCAAGCCCTCTCAGAGTTCTTAGACAAAGGATCAATCAAGGAATGACATGATCTTCAACTTGTCTAACCTCTCAAACATCCACAAAGGATCAATAGGACTCCCACTTCAAGGATTAAGCACAAGGCTGCTCCCTTCTGGGTGGATCAAGCCTCAAGATCGCCAGTGTCACCAAATTAGGGTTTTGGTCGACCAGGGCCTCCAGATGGAATTTTTCCTCTGGGCATGAGCCAATGCTTCAAGGCATAACCTATGATGCTCCAAGGGACATCGTAAACCCAATCATCAAGTTAATTTAGCCTCAGGGGATACATTCATTAAAAATCAGGAATTAGGGTTTCTTGACCTAATTCACCCCCAAGTTGACTTTTGGGACAATTCATGAGCCAAGACCTCAAGAGAGGATTTGAGGGTCTCTAATTCCCTACATTTATCCATTTGCAACAATGGATTAATCCAAGAAGCTTGAGCAACAAGTCTCAATTTCATCAGAGCCACAATTAGGGTTTCGCGAGAAAAGTCAACTGTAGCTTTGACTTTTGACCAGGACATGCTCCCATGCCCTAGGACATTGATCAATATACCCTATAACACCCATGTAACATGTCCATCAAGTTTGATTTAGGTCAAGGACATGATTTCCTAAAGGATTGCACAGTTTGGAATTCATCTGATAAAAAGTCAACTGTGCACAAAAGTCAACTTTGACTTTTTGAGATTTTTCATAAAAATGGGTTTTTAACCCTAAAATGATGTTAATGTATGATTGGAATCATCATTCATCAAGAAAAATCAAGAAAATTGGGATAACTTGTAAAAGGGGTAACCATAAAAACTTAGAAAATTTTCTAAGTTATGAAATAAAGTGGCTAGGGTACCAACTTTGGAGGATCATAACTCCTAAACCACAAGGCCATTTTTTCTCATCCAAAGCTTGATTTGTAGATCTCACTACCCTCTACAAAAGCTTAAAACTGACCTCCACCACTATACCAACTAAACCAACTATCGATTCTACTCATTGCCTTCCCGTCACCACTATACCAACTAAACCTCTTTCCTTTACAAGGGACATCCACCAACAAACTCTTATCAATGAACAAACTAAACTCCTTCATCTCGGTACTTCTATTCCAGCTAGTCTTGCCTTTCCTTTCAAAAGTATTCTTCATTGCGTTAAAGTCACCACACATTATCCACTCCCCGTCCGAAAATTTAGATTTCAAATCGAGTCATGAATTCCACAAAACTCTCTTAATGTGTAACTCACACGGAGAATATACATTCACAATATAATAAAGAAATCTTCTCCAAACAACTTTGATACCCAAATACCCCTCCCCTCTAAAGCTACACAAGACTTCTAATTCTCCTTCCTTCCACAATGTAATAATCCCACCCGAGGCTCCTCTAGATTCAAGAAAACAGAACCCAATCTTCTCCCTATTCCAAAAACTCTTAGCCACTCCCTTCTTCAAAGTAGACAACTTAGATTTCTGTAATAAAAACAAATCTGCCTTCCCTTTTTTGACAATCTGACTAATTCTTCTTCTTTTCAGAAGAGACCCCCCTCCTCTAATATTCAATGATCCGATAATCATTTAACACCATTGTAGTTCACCTTCCTTGTTACCATTCTATTTTTATCTGCCTTTTCCATCTCAATAGTTCTCTCCTTATACCCTTCCTTCGAGCCCTTTAAATTAACTACTAGTCTTTCCATCACTTTCCACATCTTATCGTCCACATTATTATTCAAATTCTCCCACATTTTTAGATTATTCCTTTGTATATTAGGCTCCTCTGATTGGTCCCCGTAAATCACTAGGGTTGCCACAGTATTAGCTTCATTAAGACCTACATAAGAATTTCCCACATTAGACATACATATTTCCTTAGCCGAATTGGGGACAGAGCAATTCGGAACCAACTTTGAAATCCTATGCCTCCTTCTTCCCAATCTCTTTTTAGAAAAACCTCCTTCTTCAACATATAACTTGTACCTAACCATTTTGGTTCTCCTCCTTCTACTAAGAACCACTTTCTCCACATAGTCTTGAAACGGGGCACCCAAACCCAAGCTGCAAGCAACGGTAGTGTCCATAGAAAAGGATAAGGGGCTGGCAGAAAAAGGTGTCACACCAGCTGTACCACCTTCACCACAATCCTCACCAAAACCGCAAACAGCAGCCCCTACCAAACTGACTTTCAACCCTTCAACCGCTGCGTCAAAACTGCCACCAACCCCCTTGGTCGCCGAAACCGTAGCAGAACCAGAAGCAGATACATCTGCACTCCCGTCCCCACTGACACACTGGTTCACCGGCTCCTGAATACTGCACGGCATATCGACTTCGGTACCAACGTCTTCCAAATAATCATATTCTTCTTCCCCTCCTTCCCCTCCTGTTCTGTCATCCAAAAAAGAGCCTGTACCATCAGAGTTCGAAGGCTCTAAACTGCTCTCCTTGCTAGTCGAATTCACCATGGAAATCCTTACAGGACCATAGGTATCTTCCTTAAGAATTAACGGGAAAATCACTCCATCGATCTCCACATCAACCAATTCCTTAAGACTTTCTTCATATGACATCTTAACCATAATTCTCCCCACATCCAAATTCGAATAACTCGAAGTACTCTCATCAGCACACACGAAAGTACCAACAGAGTTACCTAACTCGTTGAAGAAATCCAAGTTCCAAGCATGACAAGGCACTCCATAAACCCTCACCCACGTGACTCTCTCAACATCCACCACCTCCTCTTGCCACGGTTTTATCTCGAAAAACCATTGTTTCCACCAAGGTTCACCATTACACAATAGCTCCTTAAAAAAACCTTCTTCAATATCCTCCAAAATACACAAGGATCCGCCCAAAGGAGTAACTTTAACCGAGAAAACGCCCTCAATTTCAAATGAAGTTTGTAAGTTATAAGTGGATCCTGGTGATAACACCCTTCCCACAAAGGCCTTCTTTAATCTAACACAGTCCTCCTTTTTTATTTAAAACTCAACACCACCTTCTTCCCCAACTGATGTTGTTCCTGCCCATTACATATCACTACCTCGACAAAAGATTTCTTCCCCGTAACAAAGTTACAGCCCCTGGTTCCAGCGTTATCCCCCCTCTTGTACCCTTTTACTCTGCCTCTCACAACAGGGACATCATTAACCTTTGTAAAGGAACCTGTTCTCTCGAATCTAGGGAGGGTCGCGTTGATTTTCTCCCCATCAATCATAATGTTATCTAATTTTACAGCCAATAGCCGAGCATCACCCCCCTCATGGAACCTAGCGAATCCAAACCGTTTCCCCTGTCTATTTCTCTTCGGTGGTATAACCACCTATACAACCTCCCCCACACATCCAAATAGCTGAAATATATCTTTAGCTACAGTTCTCCCAGGGAACTCAGAGAAGTAAACAGAGTAAGTACCTGAACTTTTAGAACTGTAATCACCTCTATCAGCCGAGAAAAGATCCCATCTAGGCAACCGATTTCGGAATCCCCTCTTCTTCAATTCCGTCCACCCCTGAGCGTCTCCCATAAAAACCAGCCACCCACAACCGGAAAACACCAAGAAACGACTCACCACCCACTCTGGTTCACAAACCTTAACCACGCACAATGACCAAAGAGGAAGCAAACAACAAAACCAAGACCCCTAACCCTAAAGTTAGGAATTTAAACCGAAGATTTCGTCAATATTACCTAGGCCATCGCCGTGTCAATCCAAAGACGAAGAGTCACCGCTTTTAAGATACCTTAGTGTTCTTATAGAAGCTAAAAATAATACCTTAGGTTTATATACAGGAATAAAATTAAACGTTAAAGATGACAATATCATTTTGTTTATTTATATTCTTTTTAGAAATATCATATACTTGATAAAAGTGTAATATATGATATTATGACATTATATAAAAATAAATTGACTTAAAAAATTGTTAGCCTTTTATTTATGATAAAATGGTAGTATCTATTCCAAAAAAAATGCCATAAATATTTGTTTTTGTAAAAAATAAAGGACAAATATAATATGTGAATACACAAATTTTTCATGCTTACCAATATTTTGTGTCTTTTATATTCTTCTTTTTTTCAATATATTGATATGTATTAATATTACTCTCTATTATTCGACCCATAGAAACTCAGAGATTTATTAATAATAGGAATTCTGATAATTTATTTTTATTTCAAATATAATAAATAAAAATAAATATTTATTTATTTTTTAAAATAATTGAGATATTATTAATTTGATTATTTAAAAATTTCTATAATATAAAGTATTTATCGATCAAATTTTTAAGGAATTTACTTTAGATATTAATATCACACTAAGTCAATTTTTTAACATGTGAAAAAACACCAAAGACAATTATTTGTTATCATTAACATTTTTTGAAATTAGTATCATGATAAAAAAACTAATAACTATAAAAATTACTAAATTATCTACCTGATCGTACCTGGATCAGACAGCGATAGTGGCCAACGGCGTTTGGAACGGCAGCTCTGGTGATGATGAGAGACGGCGGGGGAGGGGGGGGTACCTGCAAGGTACTCCGACGCTCAAGTGAGAGAGTGTATAGAATATCAGCAAATACAGAAAGTGAGAGTGGTAGGAAGAAAGTGTCTAACCCGACCCTCTCAAATGAGAGGGTATTTATAGAGAGCCCCGAGTGCGGGGCCAACGATTACCTGCAATGGGCTGGATCAGCTAGGCCCACTCCAAGTAACTGCTAGGGCTTACGTGTAGTAGTGAAGACCAGCATGTGGTCTTCGCCCTAGAGTAACTGCTCATAGATTTTCGGAAGTATGGCAGACCGAATCTTTCGGAAGTGGGAGGTTACTTGGAACGTGTCCACGTGGGATGGACCGTTGGGTGCTCCTCGCGGGGAGGAGCCTTATGTGTCGAGGAGATGTGGAGCCCGTAGGAAGGCAGGGCCTCACAGGGAGGAGCTATCCTGTCGAGGAGGCATATCTCAGGGGGACGTGATGCCCTCTTCTCTTATTACCAGGTGCCCGACGATGGCTCAGTGCCCATCAACCTGTGGTGCGCGCGTGGCAGTCACGTGTCCGCAGAAGGACCTTATTGGGCCTCTCCCGGCAGTATGAGTTGGGCCTGCTCGACTGTTGGGCAGCCTCGGCCCAGTCCAGAACAGGAGCCCCCCAAGTCGTTGCTCTGAGGTGTCAGAGTAATGACTTAAGGCTTACTGGCACGTCGGGGATACGCCAGGAGAGGAACCGAGGAGGCCATTCTCATGGTCGACGTCCATACGGTCGCACATAAGTCGGGCATCATTCAGTCGCGTTTGGTCGGCACGCCGGGGAGATGAGGGGTCTCAGATTCAAAGCGTTGGGGAAAACTGGAACGACACGCGTGGGAAGACGCGCGGCTGCATGTGTGCCACGTGTCGCCTGCCATTATTACCTATGGAGGCTAGGGCAACTGGCTAGGGTAGTGCACTCGAGTGTCCTATGCCCCTCGAGTTCCGCGAGAATCGCTTATAAAAGCTGCTCCCCTCGTTCATTTTACACTTTTCCGTTTCTCTCTCAAGAATCCCTCTCCTTCTCTCTCTACCCTCTTTAGTTGCAGTTCGTCGCCGTCAACCGCCGGACACTCCGTGCCGGAAACCTAATCTCTTCTACAACAGTGGTTCGCCGCCGTAAAACCGCCAGAAACTCCGTGCCGGAACCCTAAACCGCCGCTTACAAGGTACTTGCTTCAAAACTGACCTTTCTCTTGCGTTTTTCTTTAATTTCAACTAGTATATAGCATTTCCTTGGTGAACTGATGATGTTCCCACGAGAAATGAGAGGATTCCTGGCGAATATGGCGGGAATCTTTAGTTGTTGAGAGAGGGGGTGCTAAGAATTTCACCCGCTCTTGTTGAATATTTCGGGGACTAGGGATGAACATGTCGAGGACCCGTTGAATGTCTCGGGGTCCTCAATAATTACTCTTTTCATTAGCGTCACAAGGACACGGGGGCAGAATCTTCCGGGGAGGTGATGAGTTCCCCGGCGACATCCTCGGCCAGTTATGTTGGGGAACCGAGAGAGCCTTGCCCTTTCCTCGCCCATTCGCTTGAACAGCGGTGGAGGGGTGAATTTGATATGACCCATCGAATTCACCGTTTCCTTCTGCTTTTCAGGTAAATGGACGATTTGGCTGCGAAAGTGGCCGTGGGATCATTCGAAGAAGACGAAGACCAACCCGGATCTCCCATGGCTCACATGGCTTTTGCACAGGAGCGCCCGCTCGCGGAGTGGGTGTGCGAGGAAGCACTGGAGATGTCGTCCATCTTTGTCTACAAAGACGTTGACGACGCGTTCTGCACCGTCGAGCACCGGCTCATCGGGTCTGACAAATCCTGGAAGGTTTTTCGCCTGGAGGAGTACCATCAGATATGTTCGCCTTACCGGGGAGTGCGCATACCCTTATATGAATTTATGTTCGACAAGGCGGGGTGGAGGCTGCCCTTCACAGACTTACAAGAGGGAATCTTCGCCTGGTTGAAGCTGGCCCCCTCGCAGATTCATCCGAACTCCCTGGCCTTCATCCGGGCCTTCGAGCTCGTCTGTAAGTATTTAAAAATCGTTCCGACAGTGTCCCTCTTTTTCCTGATATTCCATCTTCAGAGGTCGTCAGCCGGTGGACGGCACGGATGGGTGTCTTTCAAGCAGAGCAAAGTTTTATTCCATACATATTTAGATTCTATCCGGGACTTCAAGTTCCGCTACTATTTCGTGAAGCCGGTCACCATCGGGGCCGTATACTCGTTGTACCGAAAAGTCACTCGCGACGTCGACGGTCGTTCCAAGGAGGTCCTGGAGCCGAAATTCCCTCTGTACTGGACGGAGGAACACTTCAAGAAGGGAGTCGACAAATACAAGGTGAAGCAAACTCAGTTGGACGTCTATGAGCGGGAAGCTTACGATAAAATCGTCGCTTTCGTTGAAAGCTTTAATGAAGCTCAGCACGAAACGCTGGACGGCCAGCCTATAACGGGAGCAGACGGGCAGGTGAAGAAACAACGTCGTCTGATCAATACCCGCGTTCTGCTCGAGACCTTCTCCGACGAAGAAGCAAGGAGGAAACAACGCCCACAATCTAAGCCTTCCTCGCATCTGTATTCCTTGCCTTACTAACGTTTTCTTTCTTTTTGCAGGAAAAATGGCCGGAGCCGAGGAGAGACTCAAGAAATTGAAGGCGAAGAGGGCTCGGGAAGAGCAGGCCCGGGGAGAGGCATCTCGTTCAAAGGGCCAAGATGTTGCTCCTTCTGGGGCCATGCCTGAGGGTGCTTCCTCGGCTGCTATTCCCGAAGGTTCCAGTCAGTCTCAGCCTGCTGCCACTGTGTCGGGGATTTCAGAGAGGCAGACACCTCCTGTTGGGAGTCAGTTTCCGGGTACCCAAAGGACGCCGAAACGACAACGGGTTTCGGGCGTGGAGGTCGTCGACCTGGGCCACGACGACAGTCCCCCGCCTCCTTCCAGCTTTGATCTTCCACCATGTCATCAAAAGCCTCGCTTCTTCTCCGAAGTCATATATCCTCGTGTCCTTCCCTCCGAAGTCCAAGCTGTGCTGGGGGCAGCCGCGGAAGCAGGAGGAAGACGATCTTCGAGGACCTGTCTGCGGTCATGCAGCTTTGCTCGACTGCCATTGTCTTGAACGATGAGACTCGCCCCGCTGCTGAGCTTTCTCGACTGCAAGACAAGCTCGAGAAATTGGATGTTGAGATGCTCGACATGCGCAAGGAGTTAAAGGAATGCAGGGACCTGAACAAAGAACAAAGCGAGCAGCAGCAGCGGGCTGAGGCCAAGCTGAAGGAAGTCGAGGAAAAGGAGAGAGGCCACCTTTCCTGAATCGCCGAGCTGGAGGCGGAGGAGAAGCGGCTCAAGGAAAGGATCGCCGAGTTAGAGGATGTTGTGCGGCCGGCCGAAGGCGAAATCGAGGAGGACAGGCTCCTAACCACTCGAGCAGCGCTAGTGGCTCAACTCAGGAAACTCGAGCAAGATCTCCGGCTAGTCGAGGATGATGCTCTTGAAACTGCGGGCATAGGGTTCCGGAATGCGGTGGCGCAACTTCGGGTCCTAAACCCCGACCTGGTGACCAATGGGGCAGATGCTGACTTTGAGGTGGTCGACGGCTGGATAGTGCCGCCCGGGCAAGGAGGAGACGCCAACGAGGGAGGTGGGCCGGACGCCACTGAGACTGCCGCAGAGTAGGGATATAGTTTGCTTGGCCTACGTGCCATTTTGTTTTTTCCCGGCTTGTGGGCTTATATCCGTAACATTTTTGTACTAAGGGTTTTGCCCGATTTTCATACTTCGTTATGCCTCCTTATTAATTTTGCTTGTGTGTGATATTTTATGCATTACTTATTTTTGTCTAAGTAGTTGAGATCACTGGCGCCTTGGGCGTTTGCTCGACTCTGATGATGCTCGACTGCGAAGAGAGCTTAGCCGAGTGGTCAGGGGTTGTACTCCGACCTTCGACGAGGCTAAGAAAGCAGTTGATGTCTTAGCTTCGTGGCGTGAACTTCCCATCGCGAGTTGGGTGTTCCGCCTATTTGGTACGTCGACAACGGAGCTCGGTTGAGGTCTCCTCGCCGGGCCAAAAAGTCTCACGTACACACTTCGTAGTTTTTGGCCGTCGTGCGTTATATAGAGGTGTCGCGCATGTACCGTTGCACGCCCCCGTGTTCACGACGTTGTATTGTCCCGGGCAGTGTCTGACTGTAGTATTGCTTGAGCTTCTCAACATCCCATGGTCGAGCAAGTTGTTCACCGTGGAGGTGCTCGAGGTAATAGGCACCCGTCCCCGTCTTCGTGGTGACGCGGTATGGGCCCTCCCAATTTGCGGCCAGCTTTCCTTCGCGTGAATCTTTTTGATTTCTTCGTAGGACAAGACTGCCTACTTGGAAGTCTCGTTTGATAACTTTATCATTATAACGCAGAGTTATTTTTTGTTTTAAAGAGGCTTCTTGGAGGGAAGTACCGATCCTTATCTCTTCGACAAGGTCGAGTTCCTCTCGCAGGGGTTCGTTGTTCATTTCGTCGTCGAGGGGAGCCTCTGTCCTCCTCGAAGGTTCCCTGATCTCCATGGGGATAACCGCTTCGGTCCCGTACGTTAGGCGAAACGGGGTCTCCCCGGTCGTGGAGTGTGGGGTTGTCCGATACGCCCAGAGGACGCTGTGCAATTCCTCGACCCACCGTTGTTTGGCCTCGCCGAGTCGTCGGTTCAGTCCCCGGAGTATCACTCTGTTCGCTGCTTCGGCCTGCCCGTTAGTTTGAGGGTGTTCGACCGATGTGAAGTGTTGTTTTGTGCCCAGTTTGGCGACGAAGTCTTGGAAGTTCCTGTCGGTGAACTATGTCCCGTTGTCCATGACAATGGCTTGGGGCACCCCGAATCGGGCGAGGATGTTTCTCTTGTAGAAACGGAGTATGTTGAAAGCAGTGATTTTGGCCAGTGCCTCGGCCTCAATCCACTTCGTGAAGTAATCCACCCCGACTATGAGGTACTTGTTTTGGTATGACCCCACGACGAAAGGTCCGAGGATATCCATTCCCCACCATGTAAATGGCCACGGGGACGACAATGAATTAAGCTCGTTTGGAGGAGCGAGGTGCATGTCTCCGTGTCTTTGGCAGCGGTCACATTTCTTAACGTGCTCCTTTGCATCATGTTGCATAGTGGGCCAATAATACCCTGCTCGGAGTGCTTTTCGGGCTAGGGACCTTCCGCCGAGGTGCTGGGCGTTGATTCCTTCGTGGATTTCTTGGAGGATCCCCAAAACTTTGCCTTCTTCGACACACCGGAGTAAGGGAATGGAGAATCCTCGACGGTATAGTTTACCTTTGACGACGGTATGCGTACATGCCCGCCTCTTGACTATCCCCGCTTCTTTAGGATCGTCAGGCAGTTTGCCCGTCGTCAAGTATTCGTGAACTAGGGTCATCCAACAGTTTGCGTCTCCGATTGCGTTGACTTCCGTGGTCGGTGCGGTTTTGGTTATGCTCGGTTGTGTCAGTATCTCCTGGATAACTGATTTGTTCCCTCCTTTTTTCTTAGTGCTCGCAAGCTTGGAGAGCACGTATGCCCGAGTGTTGTGCTCGCGCGGGATGTGAGTTACTTCCGCGGAGACAAATTTCTTCAACTTTTCTTGCACCAAGGTGAGGTACTCGATGAGACTGCCGTTTTTGGCCTGGAATTCTCCCCGAACCTGCGATGCCACGAGCTGGGAGTCTGTAAATATTTTGACTTCTTTTGCGCCGAGGTCTTCCGCAAGTCGAAGTCCCGCGAGGAATGCCTCGTACTCGGCTTGGTTGTTCGATGTCTTGAAAGACAGTTCAAGGGAGACCTCTATCAGGATGCCCTGCTCGTTTTCCTGGATAATGCTCGCTCCGCTTCCCTTCGCACTGGAGGCCCCATCGACATAATCGTCCATTTCTAGGAGCCATTGGTCGAGGACTCAGGGACGGTCATTTCCGCTACGATGTCGGCCAGTACTTGGGCTTTCAGGGCTTTTCTTCCTTCGTATCGAAGGTCGAACTCAGATAGCTCGAGAGACCACCGGAGCATTCTCCCCGCCATATATGGCCGACTGAGGAGCTGTCTGATGGGCTGCTCTGTTCTTACCACGATTGTGTGGGCCAGGAAGTAATGACGTAATCTTCGAGCTGCAGATACGAGGGACAAGGCGACCTTTTCAATCTGTTGGTATCTGAGCTCGGGGCCCTGAAGGGCTCTTCTCGTGAAATAAATAGGTTTCTGTCCGTCGGGGGTCTCCCGTATAAGGACAGCGCTCACCGCTTCGCCGGTGACGGCTAGGTATAAGAAAAGTGTTTCCCCAGAATCTGGTCGGGACAAGACCGGGGGTTGTGACAAGACTTGTTTTAGATGGAGGAGGGCTTGTTCGCATTCTTCACTCCATTCGAAAGTCTCCTTCTGCCGGAGGAGCTTAAAAAAGGGGAGAGCGTACTGAGCGGATTTGGCCACGAAACGGGAAAGAGCAGTCAGCATTCCGTTGAGTGACTGGATAGACTTTTTCGAGTCCGGGGTAGGGATTTCGGAGAATGCCCTACATTTGTCGGGGTTCGCTTCGATGCCCCTTTCTATGAGGTAAAAGCCGAGGAACTTCCCCGCGCGAACACCGAATGTGCACTTGTCGGGGTTGAACCTCATGCGACATTTCCTCGCCGTGTCGAACACTCTCTGGAGATGAGCGGCATGGTCGATTTCTTCCGCAGATTTGAAGATCATGTCGTCCATGTAGACCTCGAGTACGTCGCCGATGTCTGCCCGGAAGACCTTGTTCATCATTCGTTGGTAGGAAGCGCCAACATTTTCAAGCCAAAGGGCATTACGTTATAGTAGTAGTTGCCTGACTCGGTCATGAAAGCGGTGTGCTGCTTGTCAGCCTCGTCCATGGGGATTTGGTTGTACCCCGAATAGGCATCCATAAAGGATAGTAATTTAAATCCTGCAGAATTATCGACTAGTTGGTCGATGTTAGGTAAGGGATAAGAGTCTTTCGGGCATGCCCGGTTAAGATCCGTGTAGTCAACGCACATCCTCCATTTTCCATTATTTTTCTTAACGAGTACAACATTTGAAAGCCAAGTAGTGTACTTGGCCTCAGAAATAAAGTTTGCCTCTAGGAGGTCTTTTACAGCTTTTTCAGTAGCCTCCATTTTTTCCGGAGACTGCCTACGCCTACGTTGAGCTACAGCCCTAGCGGCAGGATCTATGGTCAACTGATGACAAGCTACTTCAGGGTCTAGTCTGGACATCTCTGCAGCACCTTAGGCGAACAGATATGCATTTTCTTGGAGGCATGCCTTCAGTTGCCTCTTCGCCAGGTCGGGGAGTCCAGAGCCAATCTTCACGCTTCGATCAGGGTTGTCGGCGAGTTGAACTAGCTCAAACTCTCCGTCTGGGACGGGGCGCGTTGGGTGGAGAGGCTGCCCGTTGACTTCAACTGGGAGGTCCTCGCCTGCGGTTTCTTCCTGTTCCCCGAGAAATCTGCTGTCAAGGTCGACCGCGCTGACCGGCGGGAGCGGAGCCTGCACGACGTCTAGAGGTGTCTCGGCCTGAGTCTTAGCTTTGGTGTCGCCGATGACACTCAGACCCCTGATTTCCACGTCGAAACACCTTCTGGCCGCGTTGATGTCCCCGTGGAGAGTGACCACACGTCCGCGCTTCGTGTAGTATTTCATCTTCAGGTGGACCGTTGAAGGTACGGTCGTCAGTTCCGCCAATGTGGTCCTCCCCATTATACAGTTGTAGAGGGACGGGCACTCCACCACCAAGAAACGCGTCTTCACTTGTCGAGCAGTTTCCTCAATCCCGAAGGTGACCATCAATTCCACGAAACCCCACGGTCTGGTGGTCGCGCCGTTGAAACCTTGTAGGTATGATCCTACGTACGGGGACAAGTGTTGCTTGGTCAGCTGGAGGGTCTCGAAAAGGTGGACGTACATGATGCCCACCGAGCTCCCCTGGTTGACCAAAATTCTGTGGACGTCAAAGTTGGCCATCTGTGCCGGGATCAGGAGGGGGATGTTGGCGTTCGGCGCCCCGCCGGGAAGTTCCTCGAGGTAGAAGGTAATCGTATTTGATCTTCCTTTAACCCTCTCGAGGGTAGGAGCTCGAGGAGTTGTTGCTTTCAGCTCGTCAAACTTCCTCTTTATTTACCCCACGGTCAAGCGGTCAGGGGCTCCGCCCGATATGACCAGGGCTTGGGGGAAAGACTCCCAGGTGCTTCGGGCACTTATCGAGTCTTAAGCCGGGAAGTTCTTCCACATGTCCCAGACAGCTTCAGGGCTGTCGAGTTCTCCCAAAAAACCGAAGTCTTCAGGTCGCGTGATGCTCAACGCGACTTGCAGCGATCCGTTGTTGGGAGAGGGAGTTGACTCCTCGAAATTCTGAGCCTCCTGGCCGCTGGGGCGGGGGGGTTCTTGCTGCTTGGCGTACTTCTTTAGGTACCCTTCTTTAATCAGTGTTTTGAATGCGTCCTTAAGGTGGACGCAATCTTCAGTAACGTGCCCGTGACTGCGATGAAACCGGCAATACTTGGACTTGTCAGCATTTGGTTTGGAAGCCGTCGGTTTCGGGAAGCGGATTCCCCCTTTGACGAACTCCGAGTTGGCACAGTCGCTGAAAATGCGCGAGCGGGACACGTTCAGCGGTGTGTAATCTTTGAAAAGGCCAGACGGTCCCCGTGATTCGCGGGGCTCTTTGGTCCGGGCTTCTTTCTTTCTTTCCCCGCCTCGCCTGGGTGGAGGGGAGTCTTCTCTTCTCATGTCTCCACCCCGCCATGTCTCCACCCCGCGGGGGTCTTCTCTGCGCCTCGAGTCGAGGGCAATTTGTGCAGCCTCAGCTTCCTCGAACTCAATATGCGACTGAGCCCTCTCGAGGAGGCCTTCAAAGCTGAGGGGGCCTCTCCAGGCCCTTAGGAATAGGGGCGTCCATGATGTGCCTGGCCAGAGAGGTCCGGTAGTCGTCGTCCTCGCTGGCTCCCGGAGACACAGAGGGGGAGTGTCGTCCACGAACATAGTGACGTCTCGGGGAGTGGTCCCTTGGGCGTCCTTTCGGGTTCTCGGTTTCCGTCTTGTTCATTTTATTTTTCGAGGATCGAACCGGTGCCTTTGGTGGCGGGGAACGGTGGCATTTATGAGGCTGTTCCGGCTGGGTACGCTCTAAGCGTGGCCTGCGACCTCTAGGAACCGGGGAAGGACTGCGCGATGCCTCCGGGGACTGCGAACGTCTTGGAAATGGAGGTGGTCAGTGCCTTCGCGGGGAAGACCGACCACGACTTTTCTTCAGTGCCTCGATCCGGATGTTCTGGTTGAAGATCATCTGGTTGGTCTGATTGACCAACGCAAACAGGGCGCCAGTGCTCGGATCCGCATTCGGCGGCGGGTCCACGGGCTGGAAGACGGGCTGGATGACTGTTTCCTGTCCGTCTTGGTGAGCTGTCTCATACTCCACTTCGTCGGAAGACGGGGAAGCGGTGAGTCCGTCTCTGACGTCGTTTTCCACGACTGGTCGGGCAGAGCTGTTGTCGACGTGGTTGCCAGTGCTGAGCTGTGCAATAACGTTGTCTAGAGCTTGATTCGCCGACGGGTTGGCCATGATGGTTGTTGAACGGAGAAAGCTTTGGTTTATCGAACAGAAAAACGGGGAAGCTTATGTTGTCCCCACAGTCTGCACCACTGATCGTACCTGGATCAGACAGTGATAGTGGCCAACGACATCTAGAACGGCAGCTCTGGTGATGATGAGAGACAGCAGGGGGTGTACTTGCAAGGTACTCCGACGCTCAAGTGAGAGAGTGTACAGAATATCAGCAAATACAGAAAGTGAGAATGGTAGGAAGAAAGTGTCTAACCTGACCCTCTCAAATGAGAGGGTATTTATAGAGAGCCCCTAGCGCGGGGCCAACGGTTACCTGCAATGGGCTGGATCAGCTAGGCCCACTCCAAGTAACTGTTAGGGCTTACGTGTAGTAGTGAAGACCAGCACGTGGTCTTCGCCCTAGAGTAACTGCTCCTAGATTTCCGGAAGTAGGGCAGACCGAATCTTTCGGAAGTGGGAGGTTACTTGGAACGTGTCCACGTGGGATGAACCGTTGGGTGCTCCTCGCGGGGAGGAACCTTATGTGTCGAGGAGATGTGGAGCCCGTAGGAAGGGAAGACCTCGCGGGGAGGAGCTATCCTGTCGAGGAGGCATATCTCAGGGGGACGTGATGCCCTCTTCTCTTATTACCAGGTGCCCGACGATGGCTCAGTGCCCGACGAGTTGTGGTGCGCGCGTGGCAGTCACGTGTCCGCAGAAGGACCTTATTGGGCCTCTCCTGGAAGTATGGGTTGGGCCTGCTCGACTGTTGGGCAGCCCCGGCCCAGTCCAGAACACTACCTAATAACTCATTAAAAGAAGTTTTGCATACCCTCACCGTTATTTTGCCATTCTGATTTCCTTAATTAAATTATTCATTTTTTATTTTTTACATTAATATCATATAAAAATGTACCTACATGAAATTAGGGGTGACAAAACGGGTTAGGGTTGTTGGACCCGTCAGTTTAGCCTACCATTTTGGCGGGACAGGTGCGATTTTCAGCTCAATGTCATAAGTTGGCCCGTCCCGCCTAATCCACTTTTAGAACAACCGAGGGTGGGGCGGATTTTGCACACGTACTTTTGTTAAAAAAAATATTTTTTTTTACTTGAAGTTTAAACAATATTAATGTGGTATGTAGTAGACATACTTTAAAACAACACTTATTTATTCAAACCCTAATGTTTAGTTTTCACATAACCACAAACACCTCTTTTTGAAGACATTAATTGGTTTTTGTTTCTTTCTTTATTTTCACTCATAGAGAATACATTCTTTTCTATTTTCTATTAGTCGTTGACATTGGAGCTGTGTTCTAAAAGTATAAGGTAATTTTGCAGAGAGGGGTTGATAATAAAATTTTTATTTTTATTTTGTTCTCTTTGAGTTCTCATTTTATTTACTTTTTGACACTTAAATACTCAACTAAGTGCTTGTTATTTTTATTGATAATTTTTAAATAATGAAACTTTGATTTTATTTAGATTCTTTTATTTTTGAGATGCCTCCATTATTAAATATTGATAAATCTACTTAGTTGTCTTTGTTTAGCATGTGCTAGTTTGTTTTTTTGATTTGTGTTGATTTGTGTCCCTAGATGTGTTGGGTTATCCCTCCTATTTGGAGAGGCTCAAATTGATGTGGGTTAGTGACCCATTTATTATCAAACAAAGAGAATTAGGTTAATTTTATCCATTGTGTGTAAACAACAAGAATAAAAGTAGAGAGAATAGTGAAATCCCGCAGCCCTATTCCAGCACAGAACAGTTCTCTTAAATCGGAGATTACACAAAATCCAACAGTTAGATTGTCCTGAAATTTTGACACAATGTTCATGACTCATAGGAGCACATTATGAGCGATTATCATTGTATTCGGAGCTTTCTACGTCGGTCTGCCGAGTCCATCAGTGAGGTCTGAATTTCTTGGTGTTTTTGGGTTTATTTCTCTCTCTTGATTATTGTTGTATTCCAAGATTGATTGCAAATCTTGATGATATTTATGTATGTCTCTAACTAGTGTTAGAGAGAACCTTGCTTGTACCCATCGAGTGATAATAGTGGAGGATTTAAGTGGCTTACGGGTCCCGTGGTTTTTTACTCCTAGTTAATAGAGGATTTTCCACGCTAAAATCTTGTTGTGTTGTTTTATGTGTTTTTTTTATTGTCGTTGCATTTAGTATTTGGGAGAGATTGTCTGAGTGGTTTATTCCGTTGCGTTTGTGCATTTCTTCCCAACAAGATGGCCTTAACTAGATAGTCAATTAAGTATAATTACAATAAATATTTAAGATATATTTTAGTTTAATGTTAGAAATATGTAAATTGAAATTATATTTATTTATTTTAAAAAATGCATCTTTTATGATAAAATGTTAGTATTTATACTAAAAAAATACTATAAATATATGTATTAATAAAAAATACATGAGACAATTATGATGGATAAATACACAACTTTCTTATGAAAGACACAACTTTGTCATTCTTTTTAAGTTTAAAACATCACTAAAAGAATGTGAATTAATGTTCAATATTCGGGTTAAACTACAATTTGTCATTTGTTCAAAGTCTTCAATTTTTTGTGTTAGTTCGGAACAAACTATAAATATTATATATTATCAACCGTTAAGTATTTTGAACCAATTAGCAGTTTAAATTTTTTTTATCCTGTTTTATTAATTGTTTATTTTTAATTCATTATAAAATTTATTTCTTCATATTTATCCATATTTGTTTATCTTTCATTTTTTTTTCTTATTATATTGATATGTATTAATTTTCCTGTGTACCTACCTATATTTTATTTTATTTCAATATATTAATAAATAAATGATATTTTTGAAAATAGATCTATTAAATTTATTGAGCTTCTTTTTAATTTATATATATTTTATATATATTTCTTAACCATCACACACTATATATATATATATATATATATATATATTAACCATCACTATATTATATTTATGTACTGTTTATAATTATATTGTAACATGTGACTCATGCTAACACACAATCTCTTGTGAGTTTTTTTTATGAATGTCCATTTTTTGTTCTCATTTACGATGTCTGAGCATTTACACATACTGACATACTAGTACTCTTTTAGATTTCAATCACATAAGAAAATTTGGTTTTTTAAATTGTTTCTTTATCTTAAAATTCACATACTCTTCTATGGTCTGTTTTCTGTATATGAATGACTAATCTTAAAAAATGCTTATGGTCTGTTTTCTGTGTATGAATGACTAATCTTAAAAAATGCTTATCCTAATTTGAGTTTCATGTGTGATAAGTGCTATGCATGACCACATTAAAGACGCATTTCATCCTAATCGAAACACACTTGTACCTACCTTGTTTTTTAGAAATCTTTACTGTATTTATTTCATTTTGTTTTTTATTTTTATTTTTGTGTTTTTTAATCGTTTTATTATGTTGTGAACGGTGAACAACGACTTACCTACAACAGGCTTTTCGGAAGATTTTAAATTTGGACAAATTCTTTGTTTTTTTTTAGAATAAACTTATCTTCATTGTATTCTTCTGTTTGGGATCCCTGCTATCTTATATTCTTCCTGAAGATATTGATGGGTAAAAGACCTGCAATGTTTGTAATATAGAAGTAGAAAAAACAAAAAGCATTTGTAAAATGTATTTGTAATATAGAAGTAGAAAAAACAAAACGCATTTGTATAACATCTCATACTGACATATTTTTTAAATATGTAATTCATTGTTTTAGAAAGATTAGATTTGATTTAGAAATATTATATTAGATATTTTTTGTCTTTTATAGTTTGGGCTTTAGCTTGAGATGAAAGTTAACCTAAATCTATAAATAGGGAGGAACCCTTATCATTGTAATAAATCAAGTTTGATGATTCTCTGTTTGCAGTTGCAAATGAATATTGAAAGCTTTCATAGTTTGTGGGCAGAAAGAATTCTGCAGTTTTTCATCTTCTTCTCCAACGCTACTATTTCTCTTTTCTCTTTCTTTCTTTCTAATTTTTTCTTTTTGTTGCCATTGCGTGTGATTGTTAACAATCTTGAGATCAAGATTGAATAGGAAATCTCAAAAGTTTTTGGGTTAATTCCAACATCTGGTATCTAGAGCTCCGGTTGCGATTCAAGGAAGGAAAATCGTGATGAATCATCTGAACAGGCACTTTCCGGCGAGCCTTCCGATTCTCAAGAAAGATAATTATGGGAATTGGTGCAAGCAGATTAAGGTGGTTTTCTATTATCAAGATCTTTGGGATCTTGTGAAGGAAGGAGTAGCACCGCTTGCAGAGAACGCGACAGATCAAGAAAAGGTTGCACACAAAGAATTGAAGAAGAATGATTATAAAGCTCTCTTTATAATCCATCAGTGTGTCGATCCTGATAACTTTGAAAAGGTTAGTGATGTAGAATCAGCAAAGGAAGCGTGGGAGATTCTTGAAAAGTCATTTCGAGGCGCAAAGAAGGTGAAAGAGGTGAGGTTACAAACTCACAAGAGAACCTACGAGTTGCTTCAGATAGAAGACAATGAAATTATACCAGATTTCTTCATCAGAGTTACAAGGCTGGTGAATCAAATCAAGGTATGTGGAGAGGTGTTGACATCAAGATCGGTTGTTGCAAAGATCTTGAGGTCATTGGCTTCAAAGTTCGACCATGTGGTAGTAGCCATAGAAGATTCGAAAGAATTGTCAGTATTGACGAAGGAAGAACTTCAAGGGACGCTTGAGTCTCATGAACAAAGGATGGCAAAAAGAGCTGCAGAAAAGTCGAAGAGTGATATGACTTTGCAAGCACAGTCAGAAAAGGAAAGGAAAGGCAAAGGAAGCTGGAATGGCAACATAGGTAGAGGAGGCTACAACAATTCGACTGGTCGAAATCAACGTGAAGGAAACTGGTCGAATCAAAGAAAACCCTGGAACCAAGGCAACCCAAGAGGTGGTGTTGCAGGTAGAGCAAGAGGTGGTGGTCGAAAGCTGGACAAAAGTCACATTCAATGTTTCAATTATCATAAGTATGGTCACTATTTTAGTGATTGTCTGGAAAATAAGAAGAAGAATCAAGAAGAATCAAGAAACTATTTTGGTGAAACATGAAAAAGAAGAGATGTTGTTGATGGTCACAACAAGAGACGAAGAGAGATTCAAGGACCAATGGTATCTGGACTCCGGATGCTCATCACACATGACTGGAAGGAAAGATTGGTTTGTCAACATGAAGCCCTCGTCGAAGAACACGGTGAAGTTTGCAAATGACAACACTCTAGCAGCTGAAGGTGTTGGTGATGTTATGATTAAGAGGAAAGATGGCAAGAAGTTAACAATTTCTAATGTGTTGTACATACCAGGCATGAAGAGTAGTTTACTCAGTATAGGGTAGTTGGCTGAAAAGAAGTACAAGGTGTCGATCGAAGACAAGATGATGAAAGTTCTCGACGCAGGTGGAAGGTTGATCTTGAAGGCTCCAATGTCTCAGAATAGGGCCTTCAAGATTGAACTCAATGTGATGGAGCGCAAGTGCCTAGAAACTGCAGCCATCAGAGATGAGTGGTTATGGAATTTTCGACTAGGCCATCTCAACATCAATGACATCAGAGAGCTAAAAAGAAGAAATATGGCTTCAAGATTACTTGAAATTGACATTCCAAGTGAAGTTTGTAAAGAGTGTGTTTAGTCGAAACAACACAAGAATAGCTTTAGCAAGGATGCAGGAAGAAAGTCAAAGGTAATTCTGAAGTCATATACTCTGATGTATGTGGTCCAATCCAGGTGGATTCGATTGCAGGCAACAAATACTTTGTCATGTTCATAGATGATTACAGTCAAAAATTATGGACTTACCTCATCAAGAAGAATAGTGATGTGATCGAGGTATTTTCCAGATTCAAATCTATGGTCGAAAGACAGAGTGGTCAAAAGTTGAAAATTCTGAGGACTGATGGTTGTGGAGAGTATGTGTCAGAAGAGTTTGATGGATTATGTGAGAAATAAGGGATTGTGCATGAGGTGGTGTCACCCTACACTCCACAGCAAAATGGAATTGCAGAAAGGAAGAACAGAACCATGATGAACATGGTGAGAAGTATGTTGAATGGAAAACATCTACCCAAAGAATTATGGGGAGAAGCGGTTTCGACAGCAACATATATATTGAACAGATGTACGACGAAGAAGCTTGAAGGAATCACACCAGAAGAATGTTGGTCTGGTGTCAAGCCTAGCCTCAGTCACTTGAAGGTGTTTGGATCTATAGCACATAGACATGTTCCAGATCAGTTGAGAAGGAAGGTTAATTACAAGTCGAATCAGATGATCTTGATAAGATATCATTCGACTTGAGGTTACAAGTTGTTCGACCCAATGACTAAGCAGGTAGTGATCAGCAGGGACGTGATCATAGATTAGTTTAAAGAATGGGATTTGACTGAGAATTTCAAGAGGATCCAGTTAGAATCTCTTGTGAAGAACCAGCCATTGAAGTCGAAAGAGAAGTTCGACAGGAACAAGTGATGGATGAAGCAGGTCCATGCAGACCTCGACGAACAAGACATATGCCTGCAAGGTTGCAAGAATGTGTGATTATATCAGATGCTGTGGTTGATGAAGAGGGTGAGCTGGTACATTATGCTATCTACGCAGATGTCGAACCAGTCAATGCAACCGAGGCATTGAAAGATTCGAAGTGGGTGAAACCAATGAATGAGGAGTTAGAGTCCATCGAAGTTAACAACACCTGGTCACTTGTCGAATTGCCTTAAGGCAAGAAGGCAATTGATGTGAAGTGGGTTTACAATGTGAAGGTGAATCCTATAGGAGAAGTAACTCTTCACAAGGTGAGACTTGTAGCGAAAGGATTTCTTCAGAAGGGAGGAATCGACTTCGACGAAGTGTTTGCACCTGTTGCTAGGATCAAAACTATCAGGTTGGTTATTGGTGTAGCAAATATGAACAATTGGCACATATGTCAGATGGACGTGAAGTGTGCATTCCTTAATGGCCCCTTAGACGAAGAAGTTTATGTCGCACAACCTGCCAGGTATGTAAAACAAGGCGAAGAAGGAAAGATATACAAGTTGCATAAAGCCCTATATGGACTTAAGCAAGCTCCAAGAGCTTGGAATAAGAAAATCGACAGCTTGTTAAGGAAGAAGGATTTTGTGAAATGTACGACTGAGTGTGGAGTGTATGTAAGGAGAAGCAATAGTGAATTGCTTATTCTATGCCTCTATGTCGATGACCTGTTGATAACAGAAATTTGCAAGAAGGAGATCGAAGATTTAAAACATGACCTAAGTGAGGAGTTTGAAATGTCAGACTTGGGAAATCTCTCATATTTCCTTGGCATCATATTCTACAAGACTAGTAGAGGGTTGATGATGCACTAAAGAAGATATTCACGCGAAATACTCATGAGATTTGAGATGCAAGATTAAAGTTCGAGAAAGAAGCCAGTAGTGGCATTGTCATCATGCGAAGCAGAGTACATAGCTGCTTCCCTTTGTGCATGTCAAGCAACCTGGATGGTGAACCTGGTCGAAGAGATCACAGGGAAGAGTCATGGAGCAATTACCATGAAGATTGACAACATGTCAACCATTAACTTGGCTAAGAATCCAATAGCACATGGTTGAAGTAAGCACATCGAAATGAGGTTCCATTATCTTCGAGAGCAGATAGCAGAAGGGAAGATGAACTTGAAACACTGAAGAACTGAGAATTAGATTGCAGATATCATGACGAAGGGAGAGTCGGTCGAAGTTTTCAGAAGACTAAGAGCCATGATGAATATAGACATTTTAGACACAATGAATTATGTGGTGTGTTAAATATATAATTCATTGTTTTACAAAGATTAGATTTGATTTAGAAAGATTAGATTAGATATTTTTGGGCTTTTATAGTTTGGGCTTTAACTTGAGATGCAAGTTTACCTAAATTTATAAATAAGGAGGAACCCTTATCATTGTAATCAATCAAGTTTGATAATTCACAGTTTGCAGTTGTAAGTTAATATTGAAAGTTTCTACAGTTTGTGGGTAGAAAGAATTATGCAGTTTTTCATCTTCTTCTCCAACGCTGCTATTTTTTTTTCACTTTCTTTCTCAATTTTTCTTTTCGTTGCCATTGTATGTGATTGTTAACAATATTAAAACCAAGATTGAATAGAAATTCTCAAAAGGTTTTGCGTTAATTCCAACAATATTGCATTTGAAAAGTACCTTCTCTTCTCTTTTAATGTGTTTAAATTTAGTATTTTTTTTTCAAGTTTGTTGAGGTAAAGATAATTGAATATCTCTTGAATTGGATGAGTATTGGTTTTGACATTTTGACACTTTGTTTCTAATTTTTTTCTGTTTAAAATGCATTTATCCTTTTTAAATTCATTTATTCTTTTTAAAGAACAAGAATCATATTACTTTTAGTCTTAATTATGTTGAGATATACTTGAAAACATGATTTCTACTTTAAACTAAGACGTCCTACTCATTACTAGTGATAAGAAATGGATTGTAAAGATAAAAAAAAAATGCCAAATTTAACTAGATTTTATTATTATCTTCTAGATACTACAACATATATAAACATTTTTTTTCCAAATAGAGATTGTTGTTGGCACTTTATACAATGGAATAAATACAACTACTCAGTAAAACTCACTTGAATACTATTGATAAGATTTATTTGTTAAATGGTGAATTCTTATTTATCCACTTTAAAAAGTTGGGTAGAGTTACTCATAGAGTAAATTAGGCTATATTGCATTGAAAATTTACAAAATTTAAATCATTAAATAAATAATTAAGCATAATAAAATGATATGGCGTTAGTGAATTGGTTGAAGGTAAACTATCCAATTTTTTGTGATGAGTAACGAAGTTGTTCCCTTCCTAAATATGAGACATGAACTATGAAATAATGGCATGATTGTAAATTCTATAACATAATCCATGAAATCGCCGTAATCATGGCGGGTACAAAATAAAAAATAAAAACATAAATTAATGTATAAGTTGGGGTTAAAAATACAAGAGAGACATCTTACTATTAAGAACAAGATAATATCAAACTTTAATATATACTTTTTAATTCCATATTCCTTCATGATTAAAAGAGTGTAACGTTGAGTGGAAATCGGAGTTCAGCGGAGTTATAATTTGTGTCTGTGAAAATGGATTGGAGTGAGTAAGAATTTAAAACAAAGGGATTATCCTCGAGGCAGCTAAAACAGTGGAGGTTGTACGTAGTTGATAAGTTTTCTGGAATTTGGAGGAGGATCTTTCTTTCTCTGTTAAAACCGGATATATGCTGCTGCTGAAGGTCGGGCTGGCTGATCCCGTGGAGCTTCACGTGGCTAACGCGTTGAGGATATTGTGGACGGTGAGGATACAATCAAAGTTGCAGGTGTTCTTGTGGAGACTTTTCTTCGACCGATTGGCTACTAAAACTCAGTTTATTAAGAGAGGTATATTCCTTGGGAATTCTTGTCCGATGTGCGTTGGTTGCGAAGATGTTAGCAAAACTTACAATCACCTGTTTTTGAAGTGTAGTTTCTATGTTCATGTTTGGAATTGTTTGGAGAAGTGGACCGGGCTGGTGTTTGAAGATAGTTCAAACTGTGCTAAATCCTTTGCTAGTTATCACAGCAATTCGAAGACGAAGGCAGGTAACAACTTGGGTGCTATTATTCGGTCTTTTGCTGTTAGGTGTATTTGGAGGAGTAGAAATAATTTCATTTTTATAGGTGATCCTTTCTGTATATTAGAAGTAGTTAACTCAATTCAAATTTTATCTTGGAGGTGGCTCTATGCTAATGGCCTTATGGATCACCCCTGCTCATGAATGAGTGGTTCACTTTGCCGTTAAGTTGTATTGAGAGGAAGTAAATTCCGTCGTTGTTTTTTTTTAAGGATTCAGTACCTCTTGTGCTCTTTGTTTAATCCTATTGCTTATTGCTTATTAAAAAACGTGGTTTTGATAAGTTAAATTGCTTTCTGGCGAATTTGTGATCGGATATTAGAAATTTCCATAATTTTTAGACGCATCGAAATTGGAGAAAGAGTCTCACGGATAACCTAAAGAGTATTTTTGTGATGAGGTCAAAAGAAAGAAAAGGAAGTGAATGGGTGATGTCAGGGTTTCTTCTCATACCCATCGTAACTGAGTGCGTCTATAATGGAATCAAGCGCAAATAATGTCTTCATTTATATAAAAACGAGGTTAAGCGAGGTAAATGATTTCCATAACAAAAAGGAACTAATGTGAAATCAAAATTGAAAATTCATACTAAGTCTGTAATTTTTTAAAATTGAAATGCTTTGGAGTTTTTCAAGCCGACCCAATTATTTCGGAAACCCTGTTCTGATTTTAAAAAGGGCTCAAATTAAAAAAAAACAATTATAATAAATAAAAAAGACACAAAAAATAGGATTATTTATTAGTCAAAAAATAAATTTAATTATAATTATTTTGAATTTAGATCAATCTCAATTTTTATATGTATTGGGTTTTTATCATATATTTTTTAATTTATTGAATCTTTATTATAATATTTTATTTAATTTTACTAATATTTATAAAAAAAATTGAACAATAATAATTTATTATATAATTCCTGCATAACTAATCAAGATCCATGAATGATTGAAAAATAATAATGTATATAGTTCTTGAAGAACTTATAATGCATCCCCGGAGGATTGCACGAAAACTGTTTATCTTTATAATTGTTTGAAGATCTATGATCTAACTCTCGAAAAATTATATATTTAGAAATGATCCCTAGAGGATTGTTCAAAGAATGAATTATTTTTCTCCATTCATCAAATAATGGTTATCCCTTGATGATTGATAAGAAAATGATTATTCTATCTTCATTGATCAGAAAAGTATCAATGACAATTTTCATGGATCTTAGAAAAATTGACAATCACAAAAGGATTGCATGAATAATATTAATAAATGTAAATTTATGAAGATTGAAAAATATATATTATATACATAGTTTTTAGTATGTTATCTGATTTAAATATATTTTGGTTATTATTGAACATATTTATTTTTGAATGAAAATTTAGAAATTTTAATTTTAAAGAAGTGATTGTTTTATATATATTTAATTATGAGAAGTTTCTTGTATAATTGTTGAGAGATTTATGAATTAGATTATAAGAAAAAGAATGGTAACAAAATTGTTAGTTGTTGACACTAAGTGTGTTTAGAATTGTTGAATTGTTGTATTTTTGTGTACTTTGAGATCATTCGATAATTATATTTTATATTATTCAATAGGTGATTTATTTTATTATAAGTTGATAATAATTTATTTTCTATTGATAACGGAAATAATTACATTCAAGTAGTCAGTCTCTCTAATTCTTCACTTAATAGATATAGAAAGTTTTATATTCTTACAGTTACAAAGAACTTTATTTATTTTCTTAATTACCTCTTATTTATACTATAATCAAATTATTTTGATATAGCCAAAACAAAAATGAATAAATAATTTATTAGTTTAAGGAAAAAAATAAATAATCTAAAATTTAAAACATATGTGTTATTGTTAGTAGCATTTTATAAATTAAATTTGAATCAATATATTCAATAGTCTAAAGAAAAACAAGAACATGTGTCTTATTATTTCCTACTTTATGTTCGAATGACTTAAGAGTGCATATGTGTTAGATGTCAATCATGATATATTTGTGTATGAATTATTTGACATTTTTCATGACTTTTCATGTGGAATAGGTTGATTTTAGTGTGGATTGATGTTGTTGTGCATTATTTGACATATACTTGTGGTGCTTGTAATTTGTGTGCTAAATGTGCAGAAATAGGAATGAAAATATCAAAGTTTGAAGACACAATGAACTAGTGCAAGATGCTCAAATATCTGTTGTGCAACAGCATTCGCTAGGCGAGTGTTGGCGAGGCTTCTGGCGAAGGTTCGCCTAGCGAAGGTCAGCGAATGTGCCAGCGAGGGGGTGGCAGAAAGTGTGCAAAACCTACAGTAGGAAAACTGTGTAAATTCGCTGGGCGAGGTAACCAGCGAATGCTCGCTGATGTGTTCGCTGGGCGAAGGTGCCAGCGAAGGGGTGGCAGAAACTTCCATTTTTAAAACTCCCAAACTTCGCTGGGGCGAGTGGTCTGGCGAAGGTTCGCTTCGCGGGTGTTTTGGTTCGCCTAGCGAACCCGCGATAATTCTGAGGGGCGGTTTAAGTCTGAGGCACTTAAATGTGCCATATTTTTGGTCATTCTCTAGGCGAAGGGTGCTGTGAAAAAAAGTGTATAAATAGAATTGTTACTTTTTGGAATGTGATCTCTTGCTCATTTTACATTAGAATTAAGGGTTTACAGTATTTTGTTCAGAAAAGCTTGTATTTTCATTGGAGAAGCTGATTTTGCATCCATTCTCGATTATTCGGCGTGGATGTTTATTCATCTCCTCTCTTTACTTGTCATCCAAGCTACCATGAGAAGTGGTAGCTAATCACTCAATGTTGAGGTTAGATGTAGTTGATTCTGTTTTTATGTATTGATATTGATCTCTTGTATTTGAACAAAGTCTTTGATCAATATAGATGATGTTGTTTTCTCTTAATGATCCATTTGTGAATTGTTTTGCTCTAGACATATACTTTACAACTCTTGACCTAACAATTTCATCTCTTAAAAACCAAACTCTAGACATAGATTTGGGATTTTCTATCCGCATTGTATTGATCTTAAAGATCGTTGTTTAGATTGTTAGTGTGAGACATCATCTAACGGTCTAAACAACGGTACTCACGATTTCGCTTTAGACATAAACGTAGTCGGGAGGATACGCGGTTATATTGGTCGGAAACCGAGTTCATATGCTTGATTAATTGTTTATACATGAAAAGGATTGACGAAACCTAACCTTAGCATGCTTTATAAAACCTTTTTTACAAAAATCTTTGTCACAATTTAATCTTTGCTACAAGTGAATGATAACAACAAGTGAAACTTTTGAAAACGTTAACTTAGAATATCGAAACTATTGAACGGCAAGCATCAAATATCCGACAATCCATGTGGATACGATAACAAAAACCCACACTAATACTCTTCTAACAAAATGGCGCCGTTGCCGGGGATTGTTAGTTGATATTGCTAGCATTGCGATAGTTGAGCTATTTTAAGCTTGTTACTACTTTATCTTGAACTTGTTAATCTGTTTGTTTAGTGTGCAGACTTAGTTTATGCGAGGGAAACTACCGGTGGATCAACTTCTTTTCGATCCTGAGATTGAGAGAACCGCTCGTAGAATCAATAGCCGAACTAGAAGAAGGAGGCAGCTAGCGAAACAGAGGCGAGAACAAGAAGAAAGTACTTCTACACCACCACCATTTCCACAAATACTTCCAGTTATGGAGGGAGATCCACCACCACCACCACCACCACCTGTTTCTAGGCCATGCACGAATAGTCCGAGGCATAATGCTCAGTTCGCTCGCCATGCACATAACGGTCGTCATGCTGAAATGAAGACCGGAATTCTTCAACTGTTATACCAAAGTCCATTTACGGGTATGGATCATGAAGATTCTTTTACCCATCTTACAAAATTCTATGAAATAGCGGGAGCGACTGGTGCACCTGAAGCAGAAAAGGAGTCTCTGTTCAAGAGATTATTCCCGCATTCTCTCATTGGGAAGGCAAAGGAATGGTACCTTTATCAGTCAACTGACATAATGACGGATTGGAATGCATTGGAAGAAAAATTTTTAGAGAGATTTTTTCCTCATACTCGGTTTATGGAAGCAAAGACCGCCATCGCGGTATTCTCACAAGGAGCTAATGAATCTCTCAACGAAGCTTAGGAGAGGTTCAAATCAATGTTACGAAAGTGCAAAGGCCATGGTTTTGACGAATTGTCACAAATTCATATCTTTAGAAATGGGCTGCAACTTGTACACAAAACCTTGTTGGATGCCACCGCCGGTGGTTCTTTGTTAAGCAAAACTGCTGCAGAAGCCACAACTATCATTGATAAAATGGCCTTGAACGATCATCAAGGTAGTCACAATCGTGGACCTTCTCAACGAACTCCGGGAGTGTTGGAATTAGGAACAAGCGATGCTATCCTTGCACAGAACAATTTATTATCACAACAGGTTGAGTTGTTAACAAAGCAAATGTCTAAGCTGCCGCAGCAATTCAAAGAGATGCATGAATCTTCAAGTAAAAATGTGCAAGTGTTAGTGTGTGAATTATGTCGAGGTGACCATCCGACCGGTTATTGTCCTCCCGTTGTGGAGGAGATCAATTATGCTGGAAATCCAACTCAAGGTTATCAAGGGCGACCTCCGTACCAAAGTGCTCAACCTCCGTACCAAAATCAACAAGGCTTTCAACCTCGAGGCAACTATCAAAATCAACATGGATGGAGACAAAATCCTTATCAACCACCCCAAGATCAAAGTGGAAGTTCAAGAATGGAGGAGACTTTTTCGAAATTCATGCAATTATCAATGGAAACTCAAAAGAGTACGGACGCTTCGATTAGAAATCTTGAATCGCAAATAGGGCAACTTGCCAAGCAAATAGCCGAAAACCAACCGGGGTCGTCCTTCTCCGCTACCACTCTTCCAAATCCCAAAGGGGAGTGTAAAGTCATTTTCACAAGAGGTGGTAGAACTATAGGAAGAGATGTTGAACATGAGGGGTGTGTGAAAAGGAAAAGAACATTGTGATGGAGGAAGTCGAAAAAAATGAAGAAAATGGGGTAGTTGAAAATAATGATGAAGGAGTGAGGAAGAAAAAAGAAATAGAAAGAAAGGAGTTTGAGAAGGAAGTTTTACAAAGACGATTACCGTATCCCCCGACTCCTAAGAAAAAAGAGAATGATAGGCATTATGCAAGGTTTTTGGAGTTATTCAGTCGGTTGCAAGTAACCGTACCTTTCTCTGAAGCTCTTGAGAAAATGCTGTAATACCCCAAAATTTGCTCTCCCCTTTTGTCATCATAGCATGGCATTATCATATCCACCTCATTAACATTACATTGCATTTAACATAGAAAAATGAAGCATGGCATCCTTCTTACCATCAGGGCATGTGATCAGGTGGAAGGTGGACAATCAAGGAATCATTCAAAGCACAAAAAAGTCAATCAAGTTGGCTCTAGGCAAGCCAAGAGGTCTCTCATGTCTCATACTATCTCAATTGATCTTCCAAAACCTCAAAGAAGTGAGATTCAATGGGAGATTGAAGCACTACATCTTTTACTATGCAAGAGGTTCAAAAATTGAAGGAAAACCCTCAAAAGAGATAGCTCATTGATTCAAAATCATTCTCAAGTGGCATTTCTCATCATCCTTTAAGAGGATACACAACATACTCTGAGGAATTTGGATTTGGAAGATGTGCAATTTCCTCCTAACCAGAGAGGGTCAAAATTAGGGTTTCTAATAAAATTAGGATATCTCTGATTTTTTGGACAAAGCTTGTTGTCATGGTATTCTACATGTTCTTAAGTGTATGTGTATGGAAAGTTGCCCCTCAATGGGTTTTAGAAGTGGTTCAATTGGAAGAAAAATCAAGAATCAGAGAAATTGGGGCAAAGTCAAATAATCAGAGGAAAAAGCCAATTCTTGACTTTTTGAGGCCAAATTCATGAAATTCATGTTATATGTGTCCAATGTACAAAATTTGATCAAGAAACTCCAAAGGAATCATGAAAAAATCAAGATGTAAAAAGTTGCCATTTTTGGATGAAGTAGGGTTGCTAAAAATAGCAAGTTTTGGCCATTTTGCATCAGAGTTTGAACCAAGGCCATTTAAATTTGGAGCACCAAATGAAAATTCCACTCTGCCTCAATGAAAGGCCTTGCTTTAAGCTTCAAATCCATGTGTGGAACATCTCCATTGGATAAAAATTGAGTGAGATATGATTGATCAAAGTTTGAGCAAAGTAGGTCCAAAACTAGGTCATGACCAAGATTTTCAGGGCACGCGCGCAGTCATTTTCTCAAACACTTGGTGGGCCAAATGTATTGATCAATTACTCATGATTAGAGGCTTCAAATGGAAAATCTTTCAACATCAAAGTTGTTCCTCTATGTGAGATCTTCAAAGTTGGTGTTTATCAATTTTTCATCTGATCAAAGGTTAAGGAGTTATGATGGCTCAAAGAATGGTCATTGCAACTGAAATTTGACCAGGTCACAACCAGGTCATGCCACAAGTCTGCGCACCCATGTACCAGCTTCTTTTTCCATCTGTTTGAGGTCATTTTTAGACATGTTTGAGACCTCATTCCACTTCAATTTCCAAATCAATATTGTGCTCCAATGCATCCTCTTTCCAATGAACCCATAAACTCCCTAATGCAGCCATTGAGTAGAGAGAAAAACCTCCACAAACTACCCTATGTCGGCATGGATACATTGACAGCATGTTGCATGATTTTGGTTCACACACACCACAAACGCTTCTTAACCTCAGCTTTCCTCTTTAAACCAAGCACACATGACATAAAACTCATACACTAGCACGTGCCTTGCATGGAAATAGAAAAGACAAGCTTGCTGAGCAAGTTTCTAATGCAACAGCCTTTGCCATTCGTTTCTCTTGCTGCTTCACCATAACTGTCATGAGATTAACCTCACCATAACCCAGCCTTGATCACTCGCCCCCTAACTAACTTGACTCAGTTAGTTAGGGTGGACTCAGTTAACCACCTTGACTCACCCTAACTCAACTCATTAAACCGTGGTAAGCTCACACTATAAAAGAAATCACACACTCCATTTTCATTTTTCAGTTTTTGACAACCACATTTCTCTCCAAGAACACCTCAAACTCTCTCTACTTTCTCTCTGATTCCACACGATTTCAACACTCTTCTTCCACTTTTCATCTGCATTATCATTGTTTGGCATTGTTGAATCAAGAGCAACAAGAACAACTCCATTTCTGCAAGTTCAGCACCATTGCAAGCTTCAACATCCTTCATCTATTTACGAATCCATAGCATTTATTTTGCTAAGTTTGAAGATCTAGAAGCTCAGCATATCAAGCTTTCCTCTGGTTTTTCTCAACATCTCCAATTGCTCCACATTTTCAGGTTTCATCATGCACTCTTCTTCATTCGATTCTCTTTAGTTTTGATTTATTTTTGCTGTCTTAAGCTTGATAGAAGCTCTGCTTACTCCGGCTAGTTGATAGAGCTTCTTAGAAGCCTAGATCCAAAACTTAGGGCATGATTTAATCTCCTCTGTTCTCTATGTGTGTGCTTGGTATGTGAAAAACAATTGTGAATTCTTAATCTACGTGAGCTCAGCTTCATTTTGGTATAATAGTTGGGCATTTCTGGGACATGTGAAGTTGCAGACGGTGGCGTGTGACCGGAGAAGGTGACCGGAGGTCCCTCTCCGGCCGGTGGTTTTTAGTTAGGGTTTTGGTTGCAGTTTAAATCATGGCCGTTGGATGTGTGTGATCGTGTGGTCCAAAAGTTGACAGCACATTAAAATTCACGTGCAAATCATGTGCACCATTTCTGAATTTACTTAAACATTGTGTGATGCAGTACATGGTAATTTGTGTGTGACCTCATGCGCGTGTGTTGGATTCGTGTACTTTGACTTTTGTTTGACTATGACTTAATCTGATGGCTTGGATTGCTTTGACTATGTTGACTGAAGAACACGCTAGTTATGGTGTTTTGCGTGCTAATTGGACTTAACCAGATTGATAATTACACCCCCATGTATTGAAGCCCAATGATTTTGAACTGTCCAATTGCTATGTTCATACCCCCCTGCATTTTGCATTTATTTTTCATTTTTATTTCTTTCTACACGTTTGATTTCTAATTTTTAAAAATACCAAAACATATTGGAAAATTCTACAAAAATTCATGTGTATTCTTAAAACATTTAGGAAATTTTCTATGATTTTATTTTCTGATTTTATGACCATTTTGCCCCTGTTCCATTATTTCTTTTGAATTTCCATTTGTATGCATACTTAATGTGACATAGGATTTTGTGCATTTTTGTTCTTGATCATAAAAAATGATTTTGATGCCTTTCTTTTTGCATTGTGGTCACAATATGTTGAGGTATGTTTGAGATTTATGAGATGATTTTTAAGTCTTTTTTGGATGACTTTTGATGTGTTGCTTTGAGCATGAATGCATGAAGCTTCCATGAGACTTTGACCTAATTGTTGAGTGACTTTGGTTCTGATTCATTGCTTGTGGACTTGATATGTTAATGGCATGTGTTTAAGGTGTTTGATTGGTGAAAGTCATAATTTTTGAAGCATGTTTGCTATTTGTTTGAAGCATGAAGTTTAACTTGTTCATTTTGTGAATGCATGCCTCATGTTTGGTTTGCTTGATCATGAAGGCACTTGTGCCATGAGTTGTGGTTTTGTTTGAGGATGTATAGCATGTTAATTGACTTCTGATTGTGACATTTGGGTTTCATCTTTGCATGTTTGATGTTTATCTTGCACCTTAAGTCACTTGTTTCACAAGTATGAACCACATTCACATCACTTCACCTTTTCTTCTTTGCTTCTTGTTGGATTGAGATTTTGTTTGCATGATTTGGTATGCTCATTTAGGATAACATTAGGTTGTGTAAATATGAGTTACATTCTGACTTGGAAGCATGTATAGCATTCAATCTCATTTCACTTTGTTTGTCAACTTGTTTGAATTTGATTTGTTCATTATATTTTCTTACTTTACTGGTAAGTGATTGTGCTAACCATGTAGGGGCTTTGGTAAGTTTCAATTGAGTGTGGATAAGGAATCCACATTCAACTTCTATCCTTTCTCTTTTACAATTCCATGTTTTGTTAAGCACTTATGTGCTTTCTTTTAATAACTCATCACTTTCCCTTTTGAATTACAATTCATCTTCTACTTTGGAAGTGAATTGTTTAATTCTTTCTTTATTTAGACTTTAGGTTGAAACCTCACAAACCTTTAGGATCACTCCCTTTAATCTTCAATTAGGATTGAGTCTTAGTCCATATAGATTTTTACCTTTATCCTCTCTTGAGTTTTTCATCTTCTCATCTCAAAGGAAATTCAAAACACATAATAAAGGTAGGCATTTATTGCATTTAGGCCTTTCATATAAAGAAAAGATTATAAGGGGTCTTCTCTTGTAATCTTAGAATGTGTAGCATATAGCCCATCTTGGGTCAATGTGTTAAACATTTGATCTTGTATGAGGGACTTAAATGCAATACTTGTTGAAGGTGCAAATAATAAAAAACACTTCTTCATTTCTTAATCAACAAAAACACTTAATAAACACAAGTATGCTAGTGTGTTTGAACCTTGACAATTGGAGCTAAGTGTGGAGGTCTTCTTCACTCTTAGTGTGCTTTCTTACCCATTCCATCTTGGGATGTGAGAATGTACGCATTCCAATGACTAAGATTCAAATACACTATCATATGCAAACAAATGAAAAAACTCTTAAAAGACAAAAATAAACAATAACGTCTTTCCTTCGGGAATTATTTTCTCACCTCATTCACTCTCAACGCACGAACGCGCTTCTACTCGTTCTCTTGTAAGATGGTAACGCACTCGGACCAGCGAGCCTGCAACACCTGAGCTAGGACGTCATCCGTTCCCTAAAATGCAAACAATTCATCCCTAGTGAGGGGAACTACGTCGCTCTGATTCTCATGTTCCCTATGAGATACGTAGGCAGTGGGGTAGGGCCCATGCGAGCACTTCTTTTATTTTCCCTACATTTGCTTCTCTTTCTCTCTCCTTTCTTTCTTTCAGTTCCTTTTCCAGTATCTTTTCTACACCCTTTGATCGAGACAAGCAAGCGTGGATCCCATCGGGTACGATGGACGCGAGGGGGTGCTAATACCTTCCTCTCGCGTAACCGACTCCCGAACCCATTTCTTTTGGTCGCAAGACCATGCTTTTCCTTTCTCTCAGGTTTACGCGGTGTTTTCCTTCCCTCTCTTGGGATAAATACACATTGCTGGCGACTCTGTTCGGTGCCACTTTCGCGTTTGTACTAGGATGAAAATCCCGGGAGCGACAGCTGGCGACTCTGCTGGGGAACGAACCCAGAATCTCTGGTTTCCTTAGCAAGTCAATCCTAGCGCTTGTCTGTTTTTCTTTCATTGGGTGTTTAATGTTGTGCTATATGTTGTTGTTTATTTATTTTACTGTATTTACCGCATTTTAGCATTACATATCATATATTATATTGTGTTGCACTGTTTTGTCTGTTTGGCGGGATGGGTGTTCTGAGAGATAAGCTCACTACCAAGGCTTGAGTACATACATAGGTATTAGAGTGGATAGTCATGACGCTTGCGTGGTGGTGACCACGTATTGTTGTTCATGAGACCCACAACCAGACGAGGTTCTATCAGGAGCTTTCTGCTACTGCATGTTATGCAGGCCAGTGGTTATTCTCTTGAGGAACTGTCGACTCTGGTGACCATTCCCGAGGACTCAGTTGCGGCACTCCTCCCGAGTTGTGACAGTGGCAGACCACATTCCGTGGCAAACCCATTGCACATTCTCGATCCGAGGACCCAATGCTGGGAACTTGCTATAGGACATCCCTTTTTGAAAGAGAATCAGCGGAGGCACTCCTCGATTGGCGGTAGTACTGTACCCTGAGGGATGAATGTACTATTGCTTCTCGACCTCAGGGCCAGAAGCTGAGGACCTTTTTGTTTTGGAGAATCAGTTGAGGCCTCCTCGATTGATGATGATGCCAAACCAGAAATGGTGAACGTATCATCATTTCTCGACCTGAGAGCCCGGGATACTGAACATCCTAGTACCCACATGTGAGAAGGGCGGGTTGTTTACAGGTTTGCAGGTAACCATGACCTCATACATACCCGGTTTTCTATCATCATTGCACAAAAAGGAAGTTTCATCCTATTGTATTCAGATGGTTCTTATCTATGGTTCTATATTAGTCTCAGAGCTACACTGACACCGTTCACAGTTCAGCACAGACACCCGATTACCTGATCACATTGCCCTTTGCATTGCATTATCATATTTTAACATACATGTTTATTCATTTCCAGGTGCATATATTACCCTTGATCCCAGTCATCAGGTCCCTGCAAAGATGAACACTAAAGAGAGGAAGAATATCATCAGCTATAAGTTCCTTACGCCTACTTTAGGCCCTATTGTTATGCTGAAGGGAATGGCGAGTCCTGCAGTACGAGAAGCTTTTGAAGAGAAATATGGGTGGATTTTATCTATGGTCCGTAATGTCAGTGATTATGAAGCCAGAGGTCTCCATACGTTGATGCAGTTCTATGATCCGCCTCTGAGATGTTTTGTATTTCCAGACTATGTGTTGGTTCCTACCCTGGAGGAGTATTCCAACATGTTGGGGATTGCTATCAAGGAGGAGCCCCCTTTCTTTGGATCAGTGGGGGATCTTGACTTTGGAAAGGTGGCTGGTGCTCTTTATTTGAGCAAATCAGAGTTAAGTGACAATGTCTCCAACAAAGGAAAGATTCGTGGTTACAAGCTGGAATATCTGATTAAGAAGGCCCAGGAAGCAGCTAAAGGCGAGAATTGGCTTGTTTTTAATGCTTTGCTAGCCCTTTGTATATACGGCATAGTGTTGTTTCCCAACGAGCCGGATTTCATTGATACGGACGCTATACGAATATTCATGATGAAGAACCCGGTGCCAACGCTACTGGGAGATCTTCACTACTCGTTGTACAACCGAAACGAAAAGAAAAGAGGAGGGATAATTCGTTGTTGTGCACCCTTGTTCTATAAGTGGTTTGCGGGCCGTTTACCACAATCAGGGGCTTTTGTGGATTCCAAAGATTCTCTAGAGTGGAAACAGCGTTTAATGGGATTGGTGGCCAAGGACATCGTATGGGTAGATCATGGGCTGATTGGTAAGAATATTATCCACAGCTGTGGTAAGTTCCCTAACGTTCCACTGATAGGAAGACTGGGTGGGATTAACTACAATCCTTCTTTGGCCATTCGACAATTTGGGTATGCCCTGACGGGTCCGCCTATTAAGAGAGATGTGGAGGAGTCCCTCTATTTTCATACATCAGATGGTTGGGAAGCAGCACAGAAAGCTTCTGAAAGCTGGGGTAGCATACTGAAAAAGGGGAAAGTTGCTCTAGGAAAGCCTAACAACCGGGTTTATCCAGCATATGAAGAGTGGGTGAAGAAAAGAGTTGAAGATTTTCTCTTGCCTTTTGGTAAGGCACCCCTTTTGTATCCGGAGAATGAGAAAGCAAGAAGCACTGCTACTGTGGAAGAAGTTGACAAGTTGCAAGCCTTGGTGAAAAAGCTCCAAGGAGAGAATTCCGAGTTGAGTAGCCGTCTTCAGAATGCTCTACATGCCAACAAAGAGCTGGAGCGGAAAGCCCAAGATGCTGAACAAATCCTAACTGCAAAAGAAAAAGACTTTGCTGGAAGAGCCCAACATTTCCGGAAGATTAGTAAAGGTGCTGATGATGCTACTCAAGCCCACAAGCAAACCAAACAGGCGTTAGCACAGACCAAAGAAAAGTTAACAAAGTTTCAGCACGCTTGGGACGAAGTTAGGATAGAGAATGCTGAATTACAGGAACAGTTGCAGATTAAGGACGAAGAGCTTGAAAAGGCGCATGAGCAGAGGAGAAAGTATCGGGAAAGCCTCGGTAAGAGTCAAGAACAGCTAGAAGAAGCTAGAGGTGAGCTGAGGAATGCCAAGAAAGAGCTTGAAGAAGTCATGATAGAAAGGGAGATACTCAAGACGCAAGCCGGCATAAAGAGGCACAAAGGAGTGTGTGATGACGAAGCTCTGATGCTGCATATGGGTTCTTTAACTGAAGCTCTTGAGAAAAGGGATGTCTTGATCAAAGAGATGATTGAAAAGCCGAATCACCAGCGTACCCGTATACTTTTTGAGGAAATCAAGCATTCAAGTGATAAGCTGAAGGATGTGGAATTGTCAGATTGATGTTCTTTTCCCTGTATTTTGTTGTTAATGGCTACCATCAGGCTTGTTGATGGATCCATTTTTTTCCTTGTATTGCATTTGCGGTTGAACCTTTCTTAAATGTACTTGAATATTTTGTTGAATGAGTATGAGCAGTTTTATTCAGGATTATTTCTTATCAGATAGCCGCACACAAGCACATGACCACGACACGTCTCTTTATATCACAATTTCTGGTCTTCAGATTTCTGTGGTTGGATTGGAATCAGGGTGTAAAGCACTTTGGAAATGATAAACATAACATTGCATGGCATTGCATATCATTCTGCATTTATGTTGCTTGCTTTTCAGGTATTCGTTGCAGGGTCTCTAACCTTTATTTGGTTTCAGGCAGTATAGCTGAGAATTATATTCACCGATATTCGACGCGAAGAAATCAAGTAAGAATCATGGATCAAATGCAGAAGGATTTGGCTGGGGTGAGGGCCCAATTGGGGCATTTTATGGGGGACATTCAGGCGCTGTCCCGAGGTCAGGAACTACTGAGGGAGGAGGTCAACCAGATGAAGATTCAAATGGGCCTGGTCATGGAAATCTTGAATAAGGTGTTAATAAAGGAAAATGATCATGTGCCGGCTTCCACAACAGAGGTCTCTACTCCTCCCATCTCTTTGGGATATGCTTTAGATCATGGATTGCTTCGTGAATCTCCTCTGAAAGCTAAAGGTTCAGAGCTCTCGCATCAGCAGTCACTTCCTGATTTCCAAGAGGATCCTAAGTCAGAGGGGCCTAAGAGGAAGTTCGATCCCATTCCGATTTCGTACACGCAATTGCTTTCTTACTTGCTCGAGCTCAAGCTGGTTGAGTGTGTAAGTTTGGGACCGTTTCCCACGAAGATTCCTCTGGGACCTAATGCTAAGGCTAGATGTGAGTTCCATTCTGGGGCACCTGGTCACAATGTTGAGAATTGTACCAGGTTCAAGCATAAAGTCCAGGAGCTAATTGATTCAGGGGCAATCAAGTTTGCATCAGTTGGTGCTGGTAAACCAAGTGATGTCACTCCCATTGTTGCAAGGGAACTGAGGACTCTCTCCTTTTCCAAAGGGTCTACCTCGCGTCAGGGATCTCTTCCACAACCCTGTGTTGCAGAAGACCTATGTCAGCAACCCTTATTTGTGCCTCAGCCGAATGCAGAAAGGAAAGTGCAGGGCCAGGTTGGGCGCCCGAACCAGCAGCAGCAAGATTATCAGCAGCGTAGGCTACTCAGACCAAGGAAGCCCAAGAAGACATTTGATCCTATTCCTATTCCGTACAGTCAGTTGTTGGCTCGTTTGCTCAAAAGTTCGCAAATCCAGCTGAGAAGGGCCATGCCCGTGCCATACCCCATTCCTCCGGACTATGACATGAGTGTTAGCTGTGAGTTCCATTCAGGAACGTTTGGGCACACACTTGATAACTGTAATGTGTTCCAGCACAAGGTGCAGGATTTGATTGACTCAAAGGTTATCACCCCAGATGGTACCCCACAAGGTGAAGCTTCTGTACCATGGTGAGTGCTCAAAGTTACAAGAACATCACCAGAAGTGGTCAGTCTAGACGGAGCCAAGCCTCCTCAACAACGACAATCTTTATTTTCCTTGCTGCATTTTCATATGTAGTCTTTATTTGTTCGTTCAGACATTGTTCGCATGTTAAAATTTGTTTGTATTTGGTATGAGGATTTTAATGCAATGAATATGTTTTCTTGAAGAATTTCATTTGTGTTTACTCATTTAATGCTAATGTGTACTGCAATACCATTTTTCTTGCTCAAACTCTATGAGGGAGAATGATGATCTGAAAACGCAAAAATCTCTAATTGTGTGCTTTTGAATAGAACCCTGTTGAGGATGTACAGGCATTGTTTCAACTCCCCAAACACTGAAGATATAAGGGAGATAGACCCTCGTTAACCCCTTTGAGCCTTGAAGTAGGAGTTTCTTTCGTACGGAAAAAACCCTCATATTTAACCCAGGGGCAGGGTAGGCGTCAGTTAATTTGACCGAGCGTTCAAACCTCAAAAGGAGTGTGCATCTGAGGATCCATTACCTTCTATTCCGCCATCAAGAGGTCAAGAGATGTGAAACCACAATGGTTATCCATCAACAATCAAAGAGTGAGGTAGTCACAACCCTTTCAACAAAGTCAAGACAGGCTAGTGTCACACGACGTGTTCAAAAAAAGAAGAAAGAGAAAAAAAAGAAATGAAAAAGCCCGCTAAGTTGAAACTTGAAAACAAGCAACTTAGGCAAAAGTTAGGGCATCCCGCTGGACGTCAAAATCTAAAGATTCAAAAGAATCAATCCAGGCAAAAATTAGGGATCAAAAAGCAAAAGAATGTGAAACCAAAAGGATTACAAAAGAAAATCCTCGAGCAAGAACAAAGTCGTGTGACTACGCACAAAAGACAAAAGGGGTGACTGTTACTCCATAGCCTCATTAGGTGTCAAACCATCAGATGCATGGGTTCCTTAAGGATCACAAAATCTTTTTGAGAGGCGAACGCTTGTGCAAATTAGCTGAACGTAGGACTGGAGAACATCACGAAGAGTGGGTGGGCACCAATAAACTTTGAGCCATAAATCCTTTTTTCTCAAAACCGTGAACCAGGCCCCGTTACAACCCTCAAAAGTCCTAATTGAAACAGGGTTATTTCAAAGGCATACTACCAAGAGATAGCGTTCCTGACTCCTATCAGTTGTGCTAAAAGATCTTTGTTGGTGTTGCATGTGCATTGCATTATTTCTTTCAAAAATTAATGTCGTATCCTAACCCGTGATTCGCTCACAAAAGGGTTTGCTACATCTTTTTAGTAAAACTTCGAGATTAACATGTTGTGTTGCATTAGAATTTTCATTCTCAGAATAAAACATTTTCTGCTTGCATACATTTGTTTGACATCAAAAGAAGTTTACATATGGAAATTCAGTCCAGAAGCTTAATCTTGTCGAGTTGAGGATCCTGAAACTCCCGAAGGGCAGCCATATCCAATGGGACTTCCTCAGGAAACTTTGTTGGGCAGGGGCTTTCCCAACAAGTTGTGCTAAGACGTAGTCGATCTGGGGCAATCACGTCGAACCATCTCTTTAAGGTGTAGCTCATCTGAGCCAATCACGTCGAGAAATCTCTTCAAAGTTCAGCCAAACTGGGGCAATTATTGCGAGATTCAAATCCCTACAAATGCAAGCATTTTTGGTTTTCCTTCGAAGATCAGTAGTCAGGGGCAAAACCACTTCAAGGTTCATACTGGGGCAAGCTATACCAAGAGCACGAGAAGTTAGTCCATCCAAACGACTAATCAGCCTATCCAGAGTTCAGAATACTGGGACAGAATATCCCACGGCGGTATGAGATTGTTCATGAATCTTTTCAAGGCGAATTCCTCTGTAGTCCATACGGTCTGGGGAAGTTACGGCGAGATCCAACGAATCTCTACGAGAGTTTGAAGACATTGAAGCGTTTTGGATGTCAAGTCTTCTGTAAAATCCTCTTGGGACAATTTCTTCCGGTGGACCATGTTGGTTTGGGACAAGTGAAGAAAAACAGTTGGTCACGCATATGCAGTCAATCAGCCAAAAGGAGTGAAACTAAGGGGCATTCCAACCCAAGGCATCTTTGGTCCCCGTCTTCAGCAGGCTTCATTAATAATGTTCTCCAGCAAGAGATTGCATGCAAACCTTTCTCCCCAACAAGTGGTGGTTCAGAGTTAGATTTGCTCAGTTGCAGAAGTCATATCTCGCACGGGGTATACGTGCATATCCTTTGCTTGCAGGTAGCAGCCTCATACTAGGCTCAAAGGCAAAATTGAAGCCTTTGCGAGATCACGGGATCATGTCTTCTAGACGAGTAATCACTTACTTCCATGCAGAAGACTGGGGCAATCATGTTCGAGAAAGGTGGTCACCCTTTTGTCACAATGTTCACTGATTAAGTCCATCATTCGGTCGACGGTCGGTCACGATGATTCGATATCAACGAATTGAGCTCAACTGGGTATCGTGGTATCTTATTAAGTCGATTCTCTTATTCAGTCCTTCCAACAGCTACAAGCTTTTCTGTGTCGATAACGGTCACAGGTTCCCCAAAAGAGTGGTCTCGTCGACACCGAAACTGATGGTCATTATCCCCAGCGAAGTCGCAGGATTTTGAAGAGGCTAAATCTTCTGTAAAATCATCTTATGACATCTTCTTCGGGGACAAATTGTTGGTTTGTCCAAGCATGGGGCATGTTTGTTTCCCCAGTATGAAGTGTTGATCATCCCCAGTAGAGTTTGAGGACAGTGGGTCTTCTGTAAAATCCTCTCGAAAGGCATTCCCCAACATGAGACGCTTTAAAGCAGTTTTCTCCAGCAGAGTTTGTTATAAACTCGTCATCCCCGACGGAATTGTCCAAAGGGAAAGCTCGCCTAACATGGGGCATTGTGGTACTCATCCTAAGCTTGACAGTCATATTCTTCAGCAGACTACTGTGGATTTGCTTTGGGTTTCCCCAACAGATCTCTAAGGACTCTTTCTAGCAAGTTGCAGTAGAATGTTCTAACCAGGATTTGCATATCCCTGGCAGAGTAGCCCTGATCCCCAGCAAGATTGTGTCTCTGGTAATGATCCCCCACAGAGGTCAGCATCGAATCTTGTCAGCAACTTCCAGCTGAGTTGTTGTTCTCTCCGCAGAGGTTTATCAGATCGACAGAATCTATTCCTCAACAAGGATGGTACAGCCTTTCCCCAGCCGGGTCAGAAGGTTGATAATCCCTATAAAGGATCTTGGGTTGAATAAATCCCCAAGCAGAGTTTTAATGGCTCATTTCCCCAGCAGGACGTCATTTAAAAATTCTCATCCCCAGCGGAATCGCTGTGACCAGAATTCGTTCCCCCAAACAGATGGAATAATTCCTGGCAGAGTCGTCATTCCCTCATATCTTAAAGTCCAATTTATTTTTGGCAAGCTTGACAATTCGAAGCAGACGGATTGTTCATCCATTCGCCAGCAGAGATATTATCCTTTTAGGAGTCTCCGAGATTAAATCATTGATTGTGGTTCCTCAGCAGAGTCAGCAGAGATGTCTGACACAGATGCAGAGAGTAATACAATTTTGCAAATTCCAAAAGTCCAACAGTGGATTGGCAAAAGTCCGTCTTCGGGTGGCAAAAGTCCAACAGTGGATTGGCAAAAGTCCGTCTTCGGGTGGCAAAAGTCCAACAGTGGATTGGCAAAAGTCCGTCTTCGGGTGGCAAAGCAGCTAAAAGTCCAACAGTGGATTGGCAAAAGTCCGTCTTCGGGTGGCAAAAGTCCAACAGTGGATTGGCAAAAGTCCATCTTCGGGTGGCACGAAGCTGCAAAGTCCACCAGTAGTGTGGCAGGCCAGTAGTCGTCTGGAATTGCATAAAAGACAGTATTAAAGTCCACCAGTAGTGTGGCAAGCCAGTAGTCGTCTGGCGTCGTTCAAAAAGACATTTCCAAAGTCCACCAGTAGTGTGGCAGGCCAGTAGTCGTCTGGAATTGCATAAAAGACAGTATTAAAGTCCACCAGTAGTGTGGCAAGCCAGTAGTCGTCTGGCGTCGTTCAAAAAGACATTTCCAAAGTCCACCAGTAGTGTGGCAGGCCAGTAGTCGTCTGGAATTGCATAAAAGACAGTATTAAAGTCCACCATCAGCGTGGCAAGCCAGTAGTCGTCTGGCATCGCTCAAAAGACAGATCTCTCCGACGTTTCATCGAGGATTCAATCCAGCAGTCTCGTTGGGTTTATATCCCTTTTCTTCTTCATCCAGAGCAAATTTTTGGTTATATTTGGTATTCAATCACTATATACCTTGAAAGTCCGAAAGCAATTGCTTTCAGGCATTCAGGTCTACAGCGCTTGAATAGGGGCAGCTGTAATACCCCAAAATTTGCTCTCCCCTTTTGTCATCATAGCATGGCATTATCATATCCACCTCATTAACATTACATTGCATTTAACATAGAAAAATGAAGCATGGCATCCTTCTTACCATCAGGGCATGTGATCAGGTGGAAGGTGGACAATCAAGGAATCATTCAAAGCACAAAAAAGTCAATCAAGTTGGCTCTAGGCAAGCCAAGAGGTCTCTCATGTCTCATACTATCTCAATTGATCTTCCAAAACCTCAAAGAAGTGAGATTCAATGGGAGATTGAAGCACTACATCTTTTACTATGCAAGAGGTTCAAAAATTGAAGGAAAACCCTCAAAAGAGATAGCTCATTGATTCAAAATCATTCTCAAGTGGCATTTCTCATCATCCTTTAAGAGGATACACAACATACTCTGAGGAATTTGGATTTGGAAGATGTGCAATTTCCTCCTAACCAGAGAGGGTCAAAATTAGGGTTTCTAATAAAATCAGGATATCTCTGATTTTTTGGACAAAGCTTGTTGTCATGGTATTCTACATGTTCTTAAGTGTATGTGTATGGAAAATTGCCCCTCAATGGGTTTTAGAAGTGGTTCAATTGGAAGAAAAATCAAGAATCAGAGAAATTGGGGCAAAGTCAAATAATCAGAGGAAAAAGTCAATTCTTGACTTTTTGAGGCCAAATTCATGAAATTCATGTTATATGTGTCCAATGTACAAAATTTGATCAAGAAACTCCAAAGGAATCATGAAAAAATCAAGATGTAAAAAGTTGCCATTTTTGGATGAAGTAGGGTTGCTAAAAATAGCAAGTTTTGGCCATTTTGCATCAGAGTTTGAACCAAGGCCATTTAAATTTGGAGCACCAAATGAAAATTCCACTCTTCCTCAATGAAAGGCCTTGCTTTAAGCTTCAAATCCATGTGTGGAACATCTCCATTGGATAAAAATTGAGTGAGATATGATTGATCAAAGTTTGAGCAAAGTAGGTCCAAAACTAGGTCATGACCAAGATTTTCAGGGCACGCGCGCAGTCATTTTCTCAAACACTTGGTGGGCCAAATGTATTGATCAATTACTCATGATTAGAGGCTTCAAATGGAAAATCTTTCAACATCAAAGTTGTTCCTCTATGTGAGATCTTCAAAGTTGGTGTTTATCAATTTTTCATCTGATCAAAGGTTAAGGAGTTATGATGGCTCAAAGAATGGTCATTGCAACTGAAATTTGACCAGGTCACAACCAGGTCATGCCACAAGTCTGCGCACCCATGTACCAGCTTCTTTTTCCATCTGTTTGAGGTCATTTTTAGACATGTTTGAGACCTCATTCCACTTCAATTTCCAAATCAATATTGTGCTCCAATGCATCCTCTTTCCAATGAACCCATAAACTCCCTAATGCAGCCATTGAGTAGAGAGAAAAACCTCCACAAACTACCCTATGTCGGCATGGATACATTGACAGCATGTTGCATGATTTTGGTTCACACACACCACAAACGCTTCTTAACCTCAGCTTTCCTCTTTAAACCAAGCACACATGACATAAAACTCATACACTAGCACGTGCCTTGCATGGAAATAGAAAAGACAAGCTTGCTGAGCAAGTTTCTAATGCAACAGCCTTTGCCATTCGTTTCTCTTGCTGCTTCACCATAACTGTCATGAGATTAACCTCACCATAACCCAGCCTTGATCACTCGCCCCCTAACTAACTTGACTCAGTTAGTTAGGGTGGACTCAGTTAACCACCTTGACTCACCCTAACTCAACTCATTAAACCGTGGTAAGCTCACACTATAAAAGAAATCACACACTCCATTTTCATTTTTCAGTTTTTGACAACCACATTTCTCTCCAAGAACACCTCAAACTCTCTCTACTTTCTCTCTGATTCCACACGATTTCAACACTCTTCTTCCACTTTTCATCTGCATTATCATTGTTTGGCATTGTTGAATCAAGAGCAACAAGAACAACTCCATTTCTGCAAGTTCAGCACCATTGCAAGCTTCAACATCCTTCATCTATTTACGAATCCATAGCATTTATTTTGCTAAGTTTGAAGATCTAGAAGCTCAGCATATCAAGCTTTCCTCTGGTTTTTCTCAACATCTCCAATTGCTCCACATTTTCAGGTTTCATCATGCACTCTTCTTCATTCGATTCTCTTTAGTTTTGATTTATTTTTGCTGTCTTAAGCTTGATAGAAGCTCTGCTTACTCCGGCTAGTTGATAGAGCTTCTTAGAAGCCTAGATCCAAAACTTAGGGCATGATTTAATCTCCTCTGTTCTCTATGTGTGTGCTTGGTATGTGAAAAACAATTGTGAATTCTTAATCTACGTGAGCTCAGCTTCATTTTGGTATAATAGTTGGGCATTTCTGGGACATGTGAAGTTGCAGACGGTGGCGTGTGACCGGAGAAGGTGACCGGAGGTCCCTCTCCGGCCGGTGGTTTTTAGTTAGGGTTTTGGTTGCAGTTTAAATCATGGCCGTTGGATGTGTGTGATCGTGTGGTCCAAAAGTTGACAGCACATTAAAATTCACGTGCAAATCATGTGCACCATTTCTGAATTTACTTAAACATTGTGTGATGCAGTACATGGTAATTTGTGTGTGACCTCATGCGCGTGTGTTGGATTCGTGTACTTTGACTTTTGTTTGACTATGACTTAATCTGATGGCTTGGATTGCTTTGACTATGTTGACTGAAGAACACGCTAGTTATGGTGTTTTGCGTGCTAATTGGACTTAACCAGATTGATAATTACACCCCCATGTATTGAAGCCCAATGATTTTGAACTGTCCAATTGCTATGTTCATACCCCCCTGCATTTTGCATTTATTTTTCATTTTTATTTCTTTCTACACGTTTGATTTCTAATTTTTAAAAATACCAAAACATATTGGAAAATTCTACAAAAATTCATGTGTATTCTTAAAACATTTAGGAAATTTTCTATGATTTTATTTTCTGATTTTATGACCATTTTGCCCCTGTTCCATTATTTCTTTTGAATTTCCATTTGTATGCATACTTAATGTGACATAGGATTTTGTGCATTTTTGTTCTTGATCATAAAAAATGATTTTGATGCCTTTCTTTTTGCATTGTGGTCACAATATGTTGAGGTATGTTTGAGATTTATGAGATGATTTTTAAGTCTTTTTTGGATGACTTTTGATGTGTTGCTTTGAGCATGAATGCATGAAGCTTCCATGAGACTTTGACCTAATTGTTGAGTGACTTTGGTTCTGATTCATTGCTTGTGGACTTGATATGTTAATGGCATGTGTTTAAGGTGTTTGATTGGTGAAAGTCATAATTTTTGAAGCATGTTTGCTATTTGTTTGAAGCATGAAGTTTAACTTGTTCATTTTGTGAATGCATGCCTCATGTTTGGTTTGCTTGATCATGAAGGCACTTGTGCCATGAGTTGTGGTTTTGTTTGAGGATGTATAGCATGTTAATTGACTTCTGATTGTGACATTTGGGTTTCATCTTTGCATGTTTGATGTTTATCTTGCACCTTAAGTCACTTGTTTCACAAGTATGAACCACATTCACATCACTTCACCTTTTCTTCTTTGCTTCTTGTTGGATTGAGATTTTGTTTGCATGATTTGGTATGCTCATTTAGGATAACATTAGGTTGTGTAAATATGAGTTACATTCTGACTTGGAAGCATGTATAGCATTCAATCTCATTTCACTTTGTTTGTCAACTTGTTTGAATTTGATTTGTTCATTATATTTTCTTACTTTACTGGTAAGTGATTGTGCTAACCATGTAGGGGCTTTGGTAAGTTTCAATTGAGTGTGGATAAGGAATCCACATTCAACTTCTATCCTTTCTCTTTTACAATTCCATGTTTTGTTAAGCACTTATGTGCTTTCTTTTAATAACTCATCACTTTCCCTTTTGAATTACAATTCATCTTCTACTTTGGAAGTGAATTGTTTAATTCTTTCTTTATTTAGACTTTAGGTTGAAACCTCACAAACCTTTAGGATCACTCCCTTTAATCTTCAATTAGGATTGAGTCTTAGTCCATATAGATTTTTACCTTTATCCTCTCTTGAGTTTTTCATCTTCTCATCTCAAAGGAAATTCAAAACACATAATAAAGGTAGGCATTTATTGCATTTAGGCCTTTCATATAAAGAAAAGATTATAAGGGGTCTTCTCTTGTAATCTTAGAATGTGTAGCATATAGCCCATCTTGGGTCAATGTGTTAAACATTTGATCTTGTATGAGGGACTTAAATGCAATACTTGTTGAAGGTGCAAATAATAAAAAACACTTCTTCATTTCTTAATCAACAAAAACACTTAATAAACACAAGTATGCTAGTGTGTTTGAACCTTGACAATTGGAGCTAAGTGTGGAGGTCTTCTTCACTCTTAGTGTGCTTTCTTACCCATTCCATCTTGGGATGTGAGAATGTACGCATTCCAATGACTAAGATTCAGATACACTATCATATGCAAACAAATGAAAAAACTCTTAAAAGACAAAAACAAACAATAACGTCTTTCCTTCGGGAATTCTTTTCTCACCTCATTCACTCTCAACGCACGAACGCGCTTCTACTCGTTCTCTTGCAAGATGGTAACGCACTCGGACCAGCGAGCCTGCAACACCTGAGCTAGGACGTCAGCCGTTCCCTAAAATGCAAACAATTCATCCCTAGTGAGGGGAACTACGTCGCTCTGATTCTCATGTTCCCTATGAGATACGTAGGCAGTGGGGTAGGGCCCATGCGAGCACTTCTTTTATTTTCCCTACATTTGCTTCTCTTTCTCTCTCCTTTCTTTCTTTCAGTTCCTTTTCCAGTATCTTTTCTACACCCTTTGATCGAGACAAGCAAGCGTGGATCCCATCGGGTACGATGGACGCGAGGGGGTGCTAATACCTTCCTCTCGCGTAACCGACTCCCGAACCCATTTCTTTTGGTCGCAAGACCATGCTTTTCCTTTCTCTCAGGTTTACGCGGTGTTTCCCTTCCCTCTCTTGGGATAAATACACATTGCTGGCGACTCTGTTCGGTGCCACTTTCGCGTTTGTACTAGGATGAAAATCCCGGGAGCGACAAATGCCTAGGTATGTCAAGTTCATGAAAGACATACTCAGGAAAAAGAAGAGGTGCACTGACAAAAACAACATTGATCTTAATGTCGAGTGTAGTGCCGTCATCCAATGTGTGCTTCTGCGAAAAGAACAAGATCCGGGAAGAGTAGCATTACCTATTACAATAGGTACTGATTTTCAATGCAAAGCTTTGGTTGACATGGGTGCGAGCATCAATTTAATTCCCTTGTCGGTGGTGAAAAGACTTGATAATGTGACCATAAAATCAACGACCATGACCTTACAACTGGCGGATAAGTCTAGAACGCGTCCGTATGGAGTTGTTGAGGATATACTAGTAAAAGTGGATAAATTCTTCTTTCCTGTTGATTTTGTGGTTGTTGAAATGGATGAGGATGAAGATACGCCGATTATATTGGGGCGACCATTTATGAAAACCGCCAAAATGTTGGTGGACGTTGATGAAGGCTTAATGAAAGTGCGGATCAAGGAAAGTGGTATGGAGGAGGAGGCTTGCTTTACACTGTTCAACGGAGTTATGTTTGTGAATCAAGTGGATGAAGTCGTGAAAAAGGCCAAAGACTTGGAAAAAGAAAAGTTGGAACGTGTAGCATTTGAAAAGAAAAAGAATGAAGATGCAAAGGTAGCCTTGATGAATTCATGTTGGGATTGGTCGTTTTTAAAGAAAATGAGACCAAAAACTGGGCACGATAACGGATGAGGTTGTGTGCGCGTAGTTTATTTGGTTCGGGAGCCGGTGTTTTTGCTTTTGTTTGCGAGGCGTCTAGCCGTTGGACCGTCAAGCTTAGCCGACGTTAAACAAGCGCTTGTTGGGAGGCACCCCAACATTGTAAGTATTTCTGTTATTTCTGTTTTGAGAATGTTTTGTTATCACTTTGATGCCTTAAAAGTTGTGGTACATTTTGAAAAAAAATTTTGAAAATTCTGGTCTTGTTCGCTGGCGTTCGCCTAGCGAGCTAGGGCGAGCATTCGCTGGCCTTCGCTCCGCGAACCCAGCGAGGCAGACCAACCCAGTTTTTTTTGCCACATCAGAAAAAAAATGAATTATGGGTGGGCCTTCCAATTGGGCCCAAGACCCACTTTGAAATCAGAATAGAGGGGGAGGAAAACCCTAGCCGTTGGTTACCATTTTCCTCCATTTGCAAGTTTTCTCTCATTTCCTTTCTAAGGCTTCAACACTCTTCTCTTTCAATTTTCCATTAACAGTGCGAAATTCAGGTTTGTATACTCTTTACAGTTTATTTCTTTAGGCATTGTTTATGTTCTTGATTGATCTAGTTGGGTTTTTGTCAAAAATTTGAATCCTCTGTCATGTTACTTTTGTCTTGCATGTTAAAAATTACATAGGCAATATGACTAGAGTTATATTTGAAATTAGGAGATGGGAGAGGGACTGGTTTTAACTGTGTTTTTCTTAAAATTCGCGGGTTCGCTGGTTCGTTCGCTTCGCGAGTCTGCGCGACCATTCGCCAGACTTCGCCTAGCGAACCTGGCGCGAACAGAGGCAAATTTTCAAATTTTTTTATATGCATGCAAGTCTCTGGCTGGTTGTTTTTGAGTCACTAATGCGTTTGTTGCCTTTGTTTGGTTTTATTGTTTGCTATGTGCAGATGGCACCAAAAACTGCAATTCACGCGGCTAAGAAGCGAAAGGCTTCAACCTCGAGACAAGTGCCCGTGCGTTTTGATGAAGAAAGATTCAGGGGGGCTAAGCAAGCAGCCAGATATGAAACCCTTGAAAGAAAGCACATCTTGGCAGAAAAAAGGTTCCTTCTGAGTGATCGTGGAACGTACCGGACAATTGATGCTTTGTTCGTGGAAAAGAAATGGGATCGTTTGATGATGCCTCTGGATGGCTACAATGCTGAAATTGTTCGGGAATTTTATGCAAATGCATTGTCGGATGATGGAGAAAGATTTAGCTGGGCCTCTTGGGTTAGAGGCACTGTTGTCAGATTTGATCGTATGACGATCAACACTATTTTGGGAGACCCTTTACCGTTGATTGGTTCTGAGCTGGATGCATATCATCGAGATTTGCATCTCCACCGTGATATTGAGAAGATGACCCGGGATTTACTTCTGGAAGGTAAGGAAGTGGAGCTGAATTCATCCGGGGCACCTATTAGATTCAGACGTGTGGACATGCAACCTTTAGTCCAGCTTATTCTATTATTTGTGCTCACTAACATTTGTCCCAGGTCGCATCATAGTACAGTTCCGATCGTTCTGGCTCATCTTATCCATAGCATTCAAATGAATGTGCAGATTGACGTGGCCCGCATCATTGCGGATGAAATCAAGGCTATTGTGTTAAGTGGCTTGGGTGGTACTGCGGCGCGCAGGAATGCCCCGCTTGCTTTTCCATGTTTGATCATGACCTTGTGTGCTCACTCTGGGGTAGATATTCCAGCCCGTAGGCAGGTCACTATTCCATCTGCTATTGATGATCGGTACGTGGATAAGTTCTGTAAATCTAGGGGGAATGTTGGAGAGACTTCTAGAGCTGGTGATGATGATGCTGCTGAAGCTGGTGAAGGTTTTGAACCAGTGCCGCCGACCTTTTATCCATATCAGCAGGAGATCTGCCAATACAATTGGGATTGGATGGCTGCGCAGCAGCGTGCTATGTCTGACATCCATGATTCTTTGCAGGTTCTTAAGTTACAGATCCGTGACCCTACTTCTGATCAGATGATGATGTCTAGGGAGCAGTTCCTAGCGCATGCTGGTTGGCCTGAGGCCAGGCCAATTTTAGGAGGGGGTGAGGATGATGCTGATGGTGAGGACGATGCTGATGGTGAGGATGATGATGATGATGAGGCTGGTGATACTGACGTGCTGGTGACTGAGTCCGAAGATGAGGACTGATTTTTTTTGTGATCTTTGGCTTGTATACTTCCTTTGAGCATCAAAGTGAAGTTTTTGTATTTTGTTTCTTTTTCAGCTTTTACTAGTCAAGTATTAATGTACTCGTACCCGTGTGGTACTTTTTGAATTATGTAGGTGTTTTATACACCAGACACTTTATGTTTATTATTAGTAATGATTATGGTTTGTAGTAAAAAATTTTGTTTCGCTTTACTAATAATTGTTGGTTTTTAATTATAGTAGTAAGTGTGTTTTTGTATGTGTTATTTTGATTGTTCTTCTTTAATGGTGGAACTTTGGGAAGTAGGTTGGACTCTTGTGATTAAAGAGAAATTCCTCCAAGATGTGAGGGCTATGATAGTACCGTAAGCATTGTGTTGCGACAAGGTATATCGTTACCTTGATTCAAGAGTTTTTTATGTTTTAGAATTTTGTGTCTTGGGCGAGTGTAAATGTGTTTCATGTTACAACTTCTTTTGAATACATATGTCATTTTAGGATCTGAAACTAGTAAAGTGAGAAGCCTCAAAATTGTATTATATGTCAAGGAGTATTGATGAATGTTGTCTTTATTTTTAATTCATGCCTTATCTTGTGACCATGTGATTTTGTGGAAGTAGGAGAAGTGATCAAGGCAATTTTTTTTTATTAAGTGAGCACAACTATGCCCAAATATTAATTTACCTGTGAGTAGTGAGTATTCGGTAGCCCCTTTGAGCCTAAACAGTTTAGAACTCAATTGAATGATGAACTTGTTAACGTACATAATTTGCAAGTTTGGTTCATCATTGAATTTGGTGAGTTTCTAACATTTTCTTCTTTAACCTTTGTAAATTGTTTATTCTGACTTCCTTGCCCTAAAAAGCAAGGAACATTCACTTTAGGTTGAGTTGAAAATAAGTTGGGGAGAGAATAAAAAGAAGATGGGTGCATTACTCCAAATTTTGAAAAAAAATAATATTTCAAGCAAGCATGTAAAGAAAAGAGTGTGAATATATTGTACAAAAGAGAAAATGCTTGCTTGAACAAAAAAATAATAGAATCAATAAGTGTGCACGGTAGTTTGTGATGGTGGAATGACAAATTGGTGAAATGAAGTGGGTTGTGTAAATATGTATATAGTGAATGTTCTTTTGCGTCGGCAATTTCGTTTCAAAGACCATTAGAAATGTCCCTTTTTTGTTCACCCGACCAAGCTACAACCCTTTAAGTCCTTAGTGATCTTTTACTTCCATAATTTTTGTTATGATCATTGAGATATGATATGAATTGCTTAGTATTGCATCATTTGTCATGTGAGTTTAATTGTCCCGTGCTTGTATGCACGTTTGCCTTCAATCCTATTTCGAAGAGGAGTGTAGTATGACATGTGTTTGATGAATTAGTTGTCTCTTGAAACATTGTTTATTTTGTTTAAGAGTCAAGTTCTTTTACGTTTTGAGTTCTTGAATTGCGTAATTGTTGCATTGTTGTGATCGTTGTTTAGCTGAGCCATTTTCGTGTCTTGGTTGAATTTAATCCTCGAGCAAATCCTCGTGAGAGGCATACTTTGCTTGAGGACACGCAATGAGTTAGTTGGGGAGAGTTTGTTAGATGTCAATCATGATATATTTGTGTATGAATTATTTGGCATTTTTCATGACTTTTCATGTGGAATAGGTTGATTTTAGTGTGGATTGATGTTGTTGTGCATTATTTGACATATACTTGTGGTGCTTGTAATTTGTGTGATAAATGTGCAGAAATAGGAATGAAAAGATCAAAGTTTGAAGACACAATGAACTAGTGCAAGCTGCTCAAATATCTGTTGTGCAACAGCATTCGCTAGGCGAGTGTTGGCGAGGCTTCTGGCCAAGGTTCGCCTAGCGAAGGTCAGCGAATGTGCCAGCGAGGGGGTGGCAGAAAGTGTGCAAAACCTACAGTAGGAAAACTGTGTAAATTCACTGGGCGAGGTAACCAGCGAATGCTCGCTGATGTGTTCGCTGGGCGAAGGTGCCAGCGAAGGGGTGGCAGAAACTTCCATTTTTAAAACTCCCAAACTTCGCTGGGGCGAGTGGTCTGGCGAAGGTTCGCTTCGCGGGTGTTTTGGTTCGCCTAGCGAACCCGCGATAATTCTGAGGGGCGGTTTAAGTCTGAGGCACTTAAATGTGCCATATTTTTGGTCATTCTCTAGGCGAAGGGTGCTGTGAAAAAAAGTGTATAAATAGAATTGTTACTTTTTGGAATGTGATCTCTTGCTCATTTTACATTAGAATTAAGGGTTTACAGTATTTTGTTCAGAAAAGCTTGTATTTTCATTGGAGAAGCTGATTTTGCATCCATTCTCGATTATTCGGCGTGGATGTTTATTCATCTCCTCTCTTTACTTGTCATCCAAGCTACCATGAGAAGTGGTAGCTAATCACTCAATGTTGAGGTTAGATGTAGTTGATTCTGTTTTTATGTATTGATATTGATCTCTTGTATTTGAACAAAGTCTTTGATCAATATAGATGATGTTGTTTTGTCTTAATGATCCATTTGTGAATTGTTTTGCTCTAGACATAGACTTTACAACTCTTGACCTAACAATTTCATCTCTTAAAAACCAAACTCTAGACATAGATTTGGGATTTTCTATCCGCATTGTATTGATCTTAAAGATCATTGTTTAGATTGTTAGTGTGAGACATCATCTAACGGTCTAAACAACGGTACTCACGATTTCGCTTTAGACATAAACGTAGTCGGGAGGATACGCGGTTATATTGGTCGGAAACCGAGTTCATATGCTTGATTAATTGTTTATACATGAAAAGGATTGACGAAACCTAACCTTAGCATGCTTTATAAAACCTTTTTTACAAAAATCTTTGTCACAATTTAATCTTTGCTACAAGTGAATGATAACAACAAGTGAAACTTTTGAAAACGTTAACTTAGAATATCGAAACTATTGAACGGCAAGCATCAAATATCCGACAATCCCTGTGGATACGATAACAAAAACCCACACTAATACTCTTCTAACAAAATGGCGCCGTTGCCGGGGATTGTTAGTTGATATTGCTAGCATTGCGATAGTTGAGCTATTTTAAGCTTGTTACTACTTTATCTTGAACTTGTTAATCTGTTTGTTTAGTGTGCAGACTTAGTTTATGCGAGGGAAACTACCGGTGGATCAACTTCTTTTCGATCCTGAGATTGAGAGAACCGCTCGTAGAATCAATAGCCGAACTAGAAGAAGGAGGCAGCTAGCGAAACAGAGGCGAGAACAAGAAGAAAGTACTTCTACACCACCACCATTTCCACAAATACTTCCAGTTATGGAGGGAGATCCGCCACCACCACCACCACCACCTGTTTCTAGGCCATGCACGAATAGTCCGAGGCATAATGCTCAGTTCGCTCGCCATGCACATAACGGTCGTCATGCTGAAATGAAGACCGGAATTCTTCAACTGTTATACCAAAGTCCATTTACGGGTATGGATCATGAAGATCCTTTTACCCATCTTACAAAATTCTATGAAATAGCGGGAGCGACTGGTGCACCTGAAGCAGAAAAGGAGTCTCTGTTCAAGAGATTATTCCCGCATTCTCTCATTGGGAAGGCAAAGGAATGGTACCTTTATCAGTCAACTGACATAATGACGGATTGGAATGCATTGGAAGAAAAATTTTTAGAGAGATTTTTTCCTCATACTCGGTTTATGGAAGCAAAGACCGCCATCGCGGTATTCTCACAAGGAGCTAATGAATCTCTCAACGAAGCTTGGGAGAGGTTCAAATCAATGTTACGAAAGTGCAAAGGCCATGGTTTTGACGAATTGTCACAAATTCATATCTTTAGAAATGGGCTGCAACTTGTACACAAAACCTTGTTGGATGCCACCGCCGGTGGTTCTTTGTTAAGCAAAACTGCTGCAGAAGCCACAACTATCATTGATAAAATGGCCTTGAACGATCATCAAGGTAGTCACAATCGTGGACCTTCTCAACGAACTCCGGGAGTGTTGGAATTAGGAACAAGCGATGCTATCCTTGCACAGAACAATTTATTATCACAACAGGTTGAGTTGTTAACAAAGCAAATGTCTAAGCTGCCGCAGCAATTCAAAGAGATGCATGAATCTTCAAGTAAAAATGTGCAAGTGTTAGTGTGTGAATTATGTCGAGGTGACCATCCGACCGGTTATTGTCCTCCCGTTGTGGAGGAGATCAATTATGCTAGAAATCCAACTCAAGGGTATCAAGGGCGACCTCCGTACCAAAGTGCTCAACCTCCGTACCAAAATCAACAAGGCTTTCAACCTCGAGGCAACTATCAAAATCAACATGGATGGAGACAAAATCCTTATCAACCACCCCAAGATCAAAGTGGAAGTTCAAGAATGGAGGAGACTTTTTCGAAATTCATGCAATTATCAATGGAAACTCAAAAGAGTACGGACGCTTCGATTAGTAATCTTGAATCGCAAATAGGGCAACTTGCCAAGCAAATAGCCGAAAACCAACCGGGGTCGTCCTTCTCCGCTACCACTCTTCCAAATCCCAAAGGGGAGTGTAAAGTCATTTTCACAAGAGGTGGTAGAACTATAGGAAGAGATGTTGAACATGAGGGGTGTGTGAAAAGGAAAAGAACATTGTGATGGAGGAAGTCGGAAAAAATGAAGAAAATGGGGTAGTTGAAAATAATGATGAAGGAGTGAGGAAGAAAAAAGAAATAGAAAGAAAGGAGTCTGAGAAGGAAGTTTTACAAAGACGATTACCGTATCCCCCGACTCCTAAGAAAAAAGAGAATGATAGGCATTATGCAAGGTTTTTGGAGTTATTCAGTCGGTTGCAAGTAACCGTACCTTTCTCTGAAGCTCTTGAGAAAATGCCTAGGTATGTCAAATTCATGAAAGACATACTCAGGAAAAAGAAGAGGTGCACTGACAAAAACAACATTGATCTTAATGTCGAGTGTAGTGCCGTCATCCAATGTGTGCTTCTGCGAAAAGAACAAGATCCGGGAAGAGTAGCATTACCTATTACAATAGGTACTGATTTTCAATGCAAAGCTTTGGTTGACATGGGTGCGAGCATCAATTTAATTCCCTTGTCGGTGGTGAAAAGACTTGATAATGTGACCATAAAATCAACGACCATGACCTTACAACTGGCGGATAAGTCTAGAACGCGTCCGTATGGAGTTGTTGAGGATATACTAGTAAAAGTGGATAAATTCTTCTTTCCTGTTGATTTTGTGGTTGTTGAAATGGATGAGGATGAAGATACGCCGATTATATTGGGGCGACCATTTATGAAAACCGCCAAAATGTTGGTGGACGTTGATGAAGGCTTAATGAAAGTGCGGATCAAGGAAAGTGGTATGGAGGAGGAGGCTTGCTTTACACTGTTCAACGGAGTTATGTTTGTGAATCAAGTGGATGAAGTCGTGAAAAAGGCCAAAGACTTGGAAAAAGAAAAGTTGGAACGTGTAGCATTTGAAAAGAAAAAGAATGAAGATGCAAAGGTAGCCTTGATGAATTCATGTTGGGATTGGTCGTTTTTAAAGAAAATGAGACCAAAAACTGGGCACGATAACGGATGAGGTTGTGTGCGCGTAGTTTATTTGGTTCGGGAGCCGGTGTTTTTGCTTTTGTTTGCGAGGCGTCTAGCCGTTGGACCGTCAAGCTTAGCCGACGTTAAACAAGCGCTTGTTGGGAGGCACCCCAACATTGTAAGTATTTCTGTTATTTCTGTTTTGAGAATGTTTTGTTATCACTTTGATGCCTTAAAAGTTGTGGTACATTTTGAAAAAAAATTTTGAAAATTCTGGTCTTGTTCGCTGGCGTTCGCCTAGCGAGCTGGGGCGAGCATTCGCTGGCCTTCGCTCCGCGAACCCAGCGAGGCAGACCAACCCAGTTTTTTTTGCCACATCAGAAAAAAAATGAATTATGGGTGGGCCTTCCAATTGGGCCCAAGACCCACTTTGAAATCAGAATAGAGGGGGAGGAAAACCCTAGCCGTTGGTTACCATTTTCCTCCATTTGCAAGTTTTCTCTCATTTCCTTTCTAAGGCTTCAACACTCTTCTCTTTCAATTTTCCATTAACAGTGCGAAATTCAGGTTTGTATACTCTTTACAGTTTATTTCTTTAGGCATTGTTTATGTTCTTGATTGATCTAGTTGGGTTTTTGTCAAAAATTTGAATCCTCTGTCATGTTACTTTTGTCTTGCATGTTAAAAATTACATAGGCAATATGACTAGAGTTATATTTGAAATTAGGAGATGGGAGAGGGACTGGTTTTAACTGTGTTTTTCTTAAAATTCGCGGGTTCGCTGGTTCGTTCGCTTCGCGAGTCTGCGCGACCATTCGCCAGACTTCGCCTAGCGAACCTGGCGCGAACAGAGGCAAATTTTCAAATTTTTTTATATGCATGCAAGTCTCTGGCTGGTTGTTTTTGAGTCACTAATGCGTTTGTTGCCTTTGTTTGGTTTTATTGTTTGCTATGTGCAGATGGCACCAAAAACTGCAATTCACACGGCTAAGAAGCGAAAGGCTTCAACCTCGAGACAAGTGCCCGTGCGTTTTGATGAAGAAAGATTCAGGGGGGCTAAGCAAGCAGCCAGATATGAAACCCTTGAAAGAAAGCACATCTTGGCAGAAAAAAGGTTCCTTCTGAGTGATCGTGGAACGTACCGGACAATTGATGCTTTGTTCGTGGAAAAGAAATGGGATCGTTTGATGATGCCTCTGGATGGCTACAATGCTGAAATTGTTCGGGAATTTTATGCAAATGCATTGTCGGATGATGGAGAAAGATTTAGCTGGGCCTCTTGGGTTAGAGGCACTGTTGTCAGATTTGATCGTATGACGATCAACACTATTTTGGGAGACCCTTTACCGTTGATTGGTTCTGAGCTGGATGCATATCATCGAGATTTGCATCTCCACCGTGATATTGAGAAGATGACCCGGGATTTACTTCTGGAAGGTAAGGAAGTGGAGCTGAATTCATCCGGGGCACCTATTAGATTCAGACGTGTGGACATGCAACCTTTAGTCCAGCTTATTCTATTATTTGTGCTCACTAACATTTGTCCCAGGTCGCATCATAGTACAGTTCCGATCGTTCTGGCTCATCTTATCCATAGCATTCAAATGAATGTGCAGATTGACGTGGCCCGCATCATTGCGGATGAAATCAAGGCTATTGTGTTAAGTGGCTTGGGTGGTACTGCGGCGCGCAGGAATGCCCCGCTTGCTTTTCCATGTTTGATCATGACCTTGTGTGCTCACTCTGGGGTAGATATTCCAGCCCGTAGGCAGGTCACTATTCCATCTGCTATTGATGATCGGTACGTGGATAAGTTCTGTAAATCTAGGGGGAATGTTGGAGAGACTTCTAGAGCTGGTGATGATGATGCTGCTGAAGCTGGTGAAGGTTTTGAACCAGCGCCGCCGACCTTTTATCCATATCAGCAGGAGATCTGCCAATACAATTGGGATTGGATGGCTGCGCAGCAGCGTGCTATGTCTGACATCCATGATTCTTTGCAGGTTCTTAAGTTACAGATCCGTGACCCTACTTCTGATCAGATGATGATGTCTAGGGAGCAGTTCCTAGCGCATGCTGGTTGGCCTGAGGCCAGGCCAATTTTAGGAGGGGGTGAGGATGATGCTGATGGTGAGGACGATGCTGATGGTGAGGAGGATGATGATGATGAGGCTGGTGATACTGACGTGCTGGTGACTGAGTCCGAAGATGAGGACTGATTTTTTTTGTGATCTTTGGCTTGTATACTTCCTTTGAGCATCAAAGTGAAGTTTTTGTATTTTGTTTCTTTTTCAGCTTTTACTAGTCAAGTATTAATGTACTCGTACCCGTGTGGTACTTTTTGAATTATGTAGGTGTTTTATACACCAGACACTTTATGTTTATTATTAGTAATGATTATGGTTTGTAGTAAAAAAATTTGTTTCGCTTTACTAATAATTGTTGGTTTTTAATTATAGTAGTAAGTGTGTTTTTGTATGTGTTATTTTGATTGTTCTTCTTTAATGGTGGAACTTTGGGAAGTAGGTTGGACTCTTGTGATTAAAGAGAAATTCCTCCAAGATGTGAGGGCTATGATAGTACCGTAAGCATTGTGTTGCGACAAGGTATATCGTTACCTTGATTCAAGAGTTTTTTATGTTTTAGAATTTTGTGTCTTGGGCGAGTGTAAATGTGTTTCATGTTACAACTTCTTTTGAATACATATGTCATTTTAGGATCTGAAACTAGTAAAGTGAGAAGCCTCAAAATTGTATTATATGTCAAGGAGTGTTGATGAATGTTGTCTTTATTTTTAATTCATGCCTTATCTTGTGACCATGTGATTTTGTGGAAGTAGGAGAAGTGATCAAGGCAATTTTTTTTTATTAAGTGAGCACAACTATGCCCAAATATTAATTTACCTGTGAGTAGTGAGTATTCGGTAGCCCCTTTGAGCCTAAACAGTTTAGAACTCAATTGAATGATGAACTTGTTAACGTACATAATTTGCAAGTTTGGTTCATCATTGAATTTGGTGAGTTTCTAACATTTTCTTCTTTAACCTTTGTAAATTGTTTATTCTGACTTCCTTGCCCTAAAAAGCAAGGAACATTCACTTTAGGTTGAGTTGAAAATAAGTTGGGGAGAGAATAAAAAGAAGATGGGTGCATTACTCCAAATTTTGAAAAAAAATAATATTTCAAGCAAGCATGTAAAGAAAAGAGTGTGAATATATTGTACAAAAGAGAAAATGCTTGCTTGAACAAAAAAATAATAGAATCAATAAGTGTGCACGGTAGTTTGTGATGGTGGAATGACAAATTGGTGAAATGAAGTGGGTTGTGTAAATATGTATATAGTGAATGTTCTTTTGCGTCGGCAATTTCGTTTCAAAGACCATTAGAAATGTCCCTTTTTTGTTCACCCGACCAAGCTACAACCCTTTAAGTCCTTAGTGATCTTTTACTTCCATAATTTTTGTTATGATCATTGAGATATGATATGAATTGCTTAGTATTGCATCATTTGTCATGTGAGTTTAATTGTCCCGTGCTTGTATGCACGTTTGCCTTCAATCCTATTTCGAAGAGGAGTGTAGTATGACATGTGTTTGATGAATTAGTTGTATCTTGAAACATTGTTTATTTTGTTTAAGAGTCAAGTTCTTTTACGTTTTGAGTTCTTGAATTGCGTAATTGTTGCATTGTTGTGATCGTTGTTTAGCTGAGCCATTTTCGTGTCTTGGTTGAATTTAATCCTCGAGCAAATCCTCGTGAGAGGCATACTTTGCTTGAGGACACGCAATGAGTTAGTTGGGGAGAGTTTGTTAGATGTCAATCATGATATATTTGTGTATGAATTATTTGGCATTTTTCATGACTTTTCATGTGGAATAGGTTGATTTTAGTGTGGATTGATGTTGTTGTGCATTATTTGACATATACTTGTGGTGCTTGTAATTTGTGTGATAAATGTGCAGAAATAGGAATGAAAAGATCAAAGTTTGAAGACACAATGAACTAGTGCAAGCTGCTCAAATATCTGTTGTGCAACAGCATTCGCTAGGCGAGTGTTGGCGAGGCTTCTGGCCAAGGTTCGCCTAGCGAAGGTCAGCGAATGTGCCAGCGAGGGGGTGGCAGAAAGTGTGCAAAACCTACAGTAGGAAAACTGTGTAAATTCACTGGGCGAGGTAACCAGCGAATGCTCGCTGATGTGTTCGCTGGGCGAAGGTGCCAGCGAAGGGGTGGCAGAAACTTCCATTTTTAAAACTCCCAAACTTCGCTGGGGCGAGTGGTCTGGCGAAGGTTCGCTTCGCGGGTGTTTTGGTTCGCCTAGCGAACCCGCGATAATTCTGAGGGGCGGTTTAAGTCTGAGGCACTTAAATGTGCCATATTTTTGGTCATTCTCTAGGCGAAGGGTGCTGTGAAAAAAAGTGTATAAATAGAATTGTTACTTTTTGGAATGTGATCTCTTGCTCATTTTACATTAGAATTAAGGGTTTACAGTATTTTGTTCAGAAAAGCTTGTATTTTCATTGGAGAAGCTGATTTTGCATCCATTCTCGATTATTCGGCGTGGATGTTTATTCATCTCCTCTCTTTACTTGTCATCCAAGCTACCATGAGAAGTGGTAGCCAATCACTCAATGTTGAGGTTAGATGTAGTTGATTCTGTTTTTATGTATTGATATTGATCTCTTGTATTTGAACAAAGTCTTTGATCAATATAGATGATGTTGTTTTCTCTTAATGATCCATTTGTGAATTGTTTTGCTCTAGACATAGACTTTACAACTCTTGACCTAACAATTTCATCTCTTAAAAACCAAACTCTAGACATAGATTTGGGATTTTCTATCCGCATTGTATTGATCTTAAAGATCGTTGTTTAGATTGTTAGCGTGAGACATCATCTAACGGTCTAAACAACGGTACTCACGATTTCGCTTTAGACATAAACGTAGTCGGGAGGATACGCGGTTATATTGGTCGGAAACCGAGTTCATATGCTTGATTAATTGTTTATACATGAAAAGGATTGACGAAACCTAACCTTAGCATGCTTTATAAAACCTTTTTTACAAAAATCTTTGTCACAATTTAATCTTTGCTACAAGTGAATGATAACAACAAGTGAAACTTTTGAAAACGTTAACTTAGAATATCGAAACTATTGAACGGCAAGCATCAAATATCCGACAATCCCTGTGGATACGATAACAAAAACCCACACTAATACTCTTCTAACAAAATGTTATTATTATATGAGTGATGAGTGGATAATTATGAGTGGGAAAGACAAAAGAATGCATAGCATGAGAAATAACGTTAAGCATTTGTGAGTGGAATAATAAATTCTTAATTGAGTGCATTATGAATGCTGGAAATTGGATAGTTGAAATGAATGATATTGAATTTATTTAATAAAATAATATTATTCACATTCCACTATCATAAAACTCTTAGCTAATTAATTTATTTTCTCTAATGCCTTTTTTTATTAGGAGACACTCATATTCTTCTTTTTTTTCAATTTCCACTCTTATAAATACTCACAATCTCATCTCATATCTCACATGTGAAAAGAAAAAAAAATACACAAATAAAATTATCACTCTCTCTTGAACATTTCTATGTTCCGAAACTTCTTAAGGAAAAGGGAGCACTAAGCGCTTGATTGTCCAATATGTTGTCGAATATCAAAAGTTAGGAAGCACACAAGGTAAGGGTTTTTTCCCCACACACTCATGCTACGTAAGATTGTGTTGTGAGATGATATTAGTACCTTTGTCAAAATAAAAATAATAATAATAATATATTTATAAACAAATGAAGAAAAAGTAGTAAAATAGTAACAATTTATGATTTATATCATATGTGTATATTTTATTGTTAATTTTGTTTTAAATTAATCACTATATTTAATTTTCTTCTATTAAAATATTATTATATTTTATTTGTATGAATCATTTTAATAGTAAGTGTGTCCTAAATTTTAGAACAATATAATAAAAATACAAATTATTTTATATTTACTAGAGATTGAAACAAATAGAATAATAGAATCATATGTATTATGGTAAACCAGATGTTTACAAATCACACTTAAGTGTGTTGTTGGCAAAATCGGTTGGGTCATCTCAGATGTATTATGATGTGAGAACTAGTTTTGAAGAACCAGAAGTTTCTTCAAGGCCAATAAAATTTGTGTGTTCCTAAAGGAAAATTTGAGAAATTGAGTTTTTATGACATTAATTGTTGCATCGACTAAAAGATCGTGCATATGTCTATTCACAGCCAGAAGTTTGTGAAATTATTTTCTCAACTAATTAGACTAAGATCTTGTTTTCTGGATTTTTCAGAAATTCCTTGATAAGTATCACATATATTACTAAAATTAATATTGAACATCTTGAAGAACATGCTCATAAAAAAATGGACTTGAAGATCCATTCTTTAGACGTCTAAAGTTAGTTATATAATTGGTACTTGTGAGATCATCAATTCTAAACTAGATATTTGAAACACACAAAGTATGATATTAAGATATTTATTCGCATTAAGCCAACAAGTTAATATAAGATGATTTTCCCCTTAACTTACAAATTATTTTAGGTTAATAACCTATTATATCTCATCTATGTAAACTTTTGGATTGGTTGTAAATATTCAATTGCTCCAATTTAGTACGATAATATGAGTTTTGAAAGAATTTTGAGAAATGGTATTTTATATGAATCTCGTACTTGAGGATATACCTTGATCCAATAAGTGAATACTTATTTGAAGCCCAGTAGGCTGATTATCAATTGATAAATTAATTTTCTCAATATTAGGGGGAGAGAATAAGCAGCTAAAAGTGTGAACCAGAAGTTCAAATTAACAATTTAAAATAAAATATTATAATAACATTTTGATCCTCGAAGTTCAAAACACAATTCATTTGCAAAGTTTATGAAACAAATTATTAGCTGCTAATATTCCACTCAAGGTGGATTCTAATATTGGACAATATAATATTGCAAATGATTTATAGCTGCGCCTGAAGCGTGGTAGAAAAGTCGGTTCCGATGTTAAAAGTCTTCTACCAAGAAAAGAAACTAAAGTTAAAGATGACCCAAGTGAGGATATGAAAACTCTAAGAGCACTTTGATATAATTTAATTTTGAGTTCCAGAAGAACTAACCAGGTACCTGAAATTTATGAAAATTTAGAGATCTCGATAAATTATGTCATGAATGGAATATGATGGAACCAAAATAAAGTCAATATTGACAATCTCTTTGTGCATAATATAGCGCTAAAGATGATAAATGATAACGAGGATCATGAGTCAAAGTCTATCATAGGTTGTAGACAAAGTGAAAATTGGCCAATATGAACATATTCAATTGAAGAAAAATTAAACTCACTTTACAAGTGACTCGATTTTGGACCTGTAGTTCGAACACCTCAAGATGTGAAATCAATTGAATATAAATGAGTTTTTGTGAAAAAACAAAATGAGAATGGTATAAAGTTTGATTTGTTGCTCAAGAATTTTCACAAAGACCTAAAATTTATCTTGATGAAACATATCCACCTGTAGTGGATGTAATTCAATTTTTGATATTTAATTAGGTTTGTAGCACATGAAGGGCTAAATTTGCACATGATGGATGTTGTAACAACTTATCTGTATGGTTCACTTGATAGTAAAATTTACATGTAACTCCCTGAAGGGTTCAATATACTAGATACACACAAATCTGAATCTTGAGAAAGCTACTCCATAAGATTGAACAAGTCTCTCTATGGGCTGAAACAATCTGGACGAATGTGGTATAATCGTCTTAGTGAATATTTGCTTAGAGAGGGATATACAAATAACTCCATTCGTCCTTGTATTTTTATAAAAAGATCAGGAAAGGAATTTGCAATAATGTTATTTATGTGGATGACATAAATATTATTGGAACTCCTGGAAAGCTTCCAAAAGCTATGAATTGTTTAAAGAAAGAGTTTGAGATGAAGGACTTAGGAAAGACAAAATTATGTCTAGGTTTGCAAATTGAACATTTGGACAAAGGAATATTTGTACATCAAGAAGGCTATATAGAAAAAGTGTTAAAACGCTTCTATATAGACAAATGTCACCCGTTGTCTACTCCAATGATTGTTAGATCATTATATGTGGAGATATATCCTTTCAGACCTTGAGAAAAGGATGAAGAATTGCTTGGTCCTGAAGTACCATATCTCAGTGCAATTGGAGCACTAATGTACCTTGCTAATTATACACGTCGTGATATATCATTTACTGTCAATCTATTAGCAAGATATAGTTTTTCACCTACACGAAGACATTCGAACGGAGTCAAACATATACTCTGTTACCTTAGAGGTACAATAGATATGGGTTTGTTTTATAACAAAGCATCCAGATTTGAATTAACAGGTTATGCAGAATGCAAGTTACTTGTCAAATACTCATAATGGTAGATCACAAACAGGTTATTTATTTACATGTGGGGGTACAACTATTTCATGGAGATTAGTCAAACAAACCATAGCAGCAACATCATCTAATCATGCAAAACTTTTAGCATTACATGAGGCAAGTCGAGAATGCGTTTGGTTGAGATCCTTAATTCAGCACATCCAAAATACTTGTGGTTTATCTTCTGAGACATTAAATACAACGACCATATATGAAGATAATACTGCATGCATCGCACAATTGAAATATGGTTACATTAAAGGAGACCGGACAAAACACATTTCTCCAAAGTTTTTTTACTCATGATTTTCAAAAGAGTGGTGATATAAGCATCCAACAAATATGTTCATGTGATAATATTGCAGACCTTTTCACAAAGTCACTCCCAAGTAGAATTTTTAATCAACTAGTACAAAAGATTGGTCTTCATCGAAGAAATGATTCTTCAGCTGAGGGGGAGTAATGAAAGGATATTGTACTCTTTTTCCTTCACTAGATTTTTTCCCACTGGGTTTTTTCTAGTAAGGTTTTAACGAGGCATATCCTTAATGAACATCCAAGGGGGAGTGTTATAAATAATAATAAATAGGTGTGGATGTTCATTTACCCAACTTTTCATATTCCTTAACTCCTATGAGTTAATTTCCTAAGCTTTTGTATTCCTTAAGTTAATGGTTATTTATTGGTCACTTACTATAAATAAGAACCACATTGGAATGTAAAGCACACATTTGATGAAGATAAAATAAGATTACTTTCTCTCTTCTCTTCCTCTCCTTGATTTTGTATATCGTTTTATTTAGTTTCATAACAATTTAAATATATCTATTTATTATTATAATTATTAATTCTGAGACCACGAATTCTTCCATTGACACGTAAACTATTATACATGTTCTGAATTCTCCATTTCAGAAATTTAGCTTAGGTGTCATAATGTTGATTTTCATGTCTATTTTCAGAAGTTTTAGGTCCACATTATTGTTTCATAAATTTGTTGTTATTGCTTATAAATATTACGTTTCACCTATAAATATTAGGTTTCACACCTATTCCATTCGAATATGTTTTTTCTATATCTATTTTTATAACTTTTTTTACCCACATAACTTTTCATAACTATGCAGGTTGGGATAGGCCTCCTACTTTGACAACCACCACAAACCACCACAACAAGAAAATCTGTAGTTTGCTATGACAGAAACATTAGTTAATTTCTAGCTAATCTCTATCAAACAGAATTAGATGGAGATTTGTTACGGATTAGCTACAATATATATCGTAGTATAGATTGGATGGCTAATCATCTTGACCAAAATTTTCTAGCAAAACTCAAACTAATTTATTAAAATTCCTAGCTAAAGCACAACTAAATCATAGCAAAATGTCCGTCTTGAGTCAAGTTTCCCCAGCTATACAGCTACAATATCGCCACCAAAATTCCATAGTAAATCTCAAGCTAAAATTTATAGTGATTTGAAAGTTATCTTTTATTTAGACTTTTTTAAATTTATTTTTAACTAAAATTAGTTACGCTTTGTTTTTTTTTAATAATTAATTTTAATCAAAACTAATTAGGCTTAAATTTTAAAAAAAATCACAAAAAACAATTTATAAGGGTATTATTGATAGTTAAACATTTGTTTAAATAAACAATTAAAATTTTAAAATATTATTAATATAATTTTTCTCATTAAACTTGTATTTTATTACTAGAATAAAAAGTTTATCATTATTGAAAAAATCTACCTATTTTCTATCAACTTTCTATTTCTAATTGCACTATCAATTAAAATAGCCATCAACTCCAAAAGCTTTATCACATCCACATAATTTTTAGTTGTCAGAACCTGAAAAATAAGTTTATTGTAATAAGATTTAGGATACCAAATCTTTTCATAACATATACTTATCTAAAACACATTAAACTTACCAGTACTTCGTAGAATAGCCTGGCCGATTCTTTCCGGGTCCGTCCTTGTGAAACTTGTGACATGTGCTGAAATTACTTCTGCATGCAAATCAAGTGCGGAGAAATATGTCTAACTTAATTGTTTCAATTTTATAATTAATAAACCATAACTTGTACACACTACGCCAAAAATAGGAATAAACAGCACAAAAAAGACAACGCTTTTATCAAAAAGCGCTGCTAAAAAGAATAAAAAAATTTCGCTAAAAAATAGCGTTGTAAAAGACAACCTTTAGAAAGCGCTGTTAAATGCCATAAATGGAAGCCACCTTAGAAAGCGCTTTTTGCACAAAGCGCTGCTATAAGTAATTAAAAAATTTCGCTAAAAAAAGCGCTGTAAAAGACAGACTTTAGAAAGCGTTTTTTAAAAGCGCTGTTAATTGGATGCCACCTTAGAAAGCACGTTTTGGAAAAGCGCTGCTATAGATATTAACCTTAGAAAGCGCTTTCAGAAAAATCGCTCTTATATATAGCACTTAAGAAAGCGCTTTATGAAAAGCGCTCTCTAAGGTCAATTATGAATTAAATTATAAAACAATTTCTATTCATTTTCAGAAACCTCTTTTCATTTTCTTCTCTCGACCGTTGCTTTCATGCGTTCAGAAACCCGTACTTTCAATCGTTCTTGCATGCGTTCTAAAACCTTGCCATTGCCGTCGTTCTGAAACCTTTGTCGTCACGGTTGCCGTCATTCTGAAACCCTTGCCATCACCGTCGTCGTCGTCCATTCTCGCATTCGTGAAGGAGAAGACGAAAACGAAGAAGAGGTACGTTGTTGTTATTGTTCTTGCGTCTTACATTGTTCTTGTCGTCGTTGTTGTTGTTGCCGTTCATTCGTGCCGTCACCATTGAAATCGTTCTGTTGTTGTTGTCCTCGTTGTGTTGTGGTTGTTGTCGTTATATTTCGGTTGTTGTTGCTTCTGTTATTTTTTGTATCAGAATGAATGTTTGGCATAAATGTATCAGGATGAATGTTGTTGTTGCTTCTGTTATTAACATTGTTTGGCATAGAAATGGATATACATTAACATTGTTTGGCATAATTTTATTCTTTCATGGATTTATCATATACATAGAAATAGAGACTCATACTTAGAAATGGAGAGATTTATCATATATTGGAAATAAAAGAAGCAACATTGCTATCATGGATTACTATCATATATTGTGTAGTTTACTATCATATATTGGATATAAAGGAAGACATAGTTTTGAGATTAAGTAAAAGAAAATGTTGTGTAGTTTGTTAATGATCCATCCTTATAGTGCAACGAATGCTCTTTCCTTGTTGGAGATAATCAAAAGCCTTGTTAATATCTTTGAATTCCACCTCTTGTGTTATGAAACCAATCACAACATTGCTATTATATAGTGACTATATATATTGAGAAATAGTACTTACTTTTGAGGCCACTATGTAGGTGTTTACCTCTAATTGTTGCTTGTTTGTGATTACATGTTGCCACTTATCAAGTTATGACTCATAATTGGTCAATTAATGATATTTCATTGTATGATACGTGTACAGGGGGATCTTGGTAATTCTAACCTATCTGGACACTGTGTGGGATCTTGGTAATTATAACTATGGATAAGAAATGGATGTCTTCAAGTCGATTGTCGAAAGAGTACGAGAATGAGGTATCAGAATTCGTTAAGTTTGCTGTTGCGCACGCCAAAGACCCCAGTCGAATGAGATGTCCTTGCTTGGGTTGTTGTTTTGGGAGTCGGGTTGACGCGGTTCAGTTGGCATCGCATTTAATGAGGAGTGGAATTAATAGAAGTTATACATGTTGGAATTTGCATGGTGAGAAAATTAACGGGAATGTTGAACCAGGGGATAATACGACCTATGCTTCAAACGACAATGGCACAGATACATACGATTATGATCGAGTCGAAGAGATTGCAGAAGCACTTGAAGAAGATCTTCAGGATTGTCCCAAAATGTTTTAGAGGTTGGTAAGCGATGCAGAGAAACCGTTATATAATGGTTGCACCAAATTCACAAGATTGTCTGTGGTATTAAAGTTGTACAACTTAAAGGCGGGCAATGGATGGTCGGATAAAAGTTTCACAGAGTTATTGGCCCTTATGAAAGATATGCTTCCAGAGGATAATGTTCTTCTCAATCGAACATATGAGGCCAAAAAGATGTTGTGCTCTATTGGCATGAGCTATGATAAGATACATGCTTGTCCAAACGATTGCGTTTTGTTTCGAAATGAGTATGCATCGTTAAATGAGTGTCCTAAATGCGGTGTATCTCGATATAAGGAAAAGTTGTCTCCAGCAAAAGTCTTATGGTATTTTCCTATAATTCCGAGATTTAGACGCATGTTTTGTAGTGAGACCGATTCAAGACACTTGACTTGGCATGCAGATGAAAGAATTATTGATGGAAAGTTTCTACATCCGGCAGATTCACCACAGTGGATGAAAATTGATGATGATTATCTTGAATCACTAGCGCAAAAACGGTTTTAGACAGCGCTTTTTTAGCCTTTAGACAGCGCTTTAAAGCGCTGTATAAACCAGCGACGCTATAGGTTTAGACAGCGCTTTTGGTATTACCAAAAGCGCTGTCTTAAGGGGCGTGTATTTAATGAAAAGCGCTGTCTATGGTACCTTTAGACAGCGCTTTTTCACATTATATGGATTACTTTAGACAGCGCTTTCGTCAAAAGCGCTGTCTAAGCCCTACCTTTTTTTGACTTTTTTGGTACACCTTAGACAGCGCTTTCTCCAAAAGCGCTGTCTAAGACCTTCCTTTTTTGACTTTTTTAGTACACCTTAGACAGCGCTTTCACCATAAGCGCTGTCTAAGACCTTCCGTTTTTGACTTTTTTAGTACACCTTAGACAGCGCTTTCACCATAAGCGCTGTCTAAAGTGGACCTTAGACAGCGCTTTCACCAAAAGCGCTGTCTAAGGTGTACGAAAAATTTTATATAATTTTTTTTTAACCACAATTTTACCAGGTTTTTTCAACCAGAATTTGACCTGTAATTTTCAACCAGCAATTTTTTTCAGAATTGGCAATTCAAACCATTGGCCTTTCTACACCAAAATTATATATCCAAAATTGGCATTTCATACCAATATATATATTTAAAATTACAAACCAAAATTGTATATACACCTATTTATAATTACAAATCATTACATTTTTCTACAAATGCACATTTTACTTATTCACCAAAATTGCATCCAACCAAAGCATTGCTTCCAACCAAAGTTATTGCTTCCAACCAAAGCATTTTTTCTACAATGCACATATTACTTATACACCAAAATTGTATATACACCAAAATTGCATCCAACCAAAACATTGCTTCAATCTACATTATAGGTCCTGAAAACACAAAGATTGTAATTCAAAGTATTAAAATTCAAAGTATATACACCAAAAATTGTAATTCAAAGTATATACACCAAAATTGTAATTCAAAGTTTGTAATTCAAAGTATATACACCAAAATTGCAATTCAAAGTATATACACCAAAATTGTAATTCAAAGTATATACACCAAAATTGCATCCAAAATTGTAATTCAAAGTTTGTAATTCAAAGTATATACACCAAAATTGCAATTCAAAGTATATACACCAAAATTGCATCCAACCAAAGCATTACTCCAACCAAAGTTACACATATTAAAATTCTCATCAATTAAAGTAAGAGTATAATATTATACCTTAAGTTTAGGGATATAGAAATATTTGGTCTTATCTAACACAAACTTATGATTGGAACCAGAATACCATATCAAAGTGCAAGGTCTTCCAACAGCTTCACTAAACCATGCATTGGTCTCATTGCTGTAACTATATACCTTGTACCTAAGCAACAAAATGAAAAAGATAATAATACAAAATAAATAAATCCATGTAACAATCATCAAACTAAAACAGTGTGTAAGCCAATTTAGAATTTCCTTAAACTTTAGCGTTAGCAAATACAATAACAAACTACTTATCTGCATGTGATTCTTTTTGTAAGATTCCATTAGTTTACCCAGTGTACCAGTGGATATATAAAATCAATGAAGTCATCCTTAACAATACATAAGAACATATTTATAAAAAATATATATATTAATAATGCAAAACTAGACATTTAACACTTACGTTGTGCTGATTCCTATAAACATTTGTGGTAAATTTTATAAATTGAATTATATTGGAAGTGTATGTTTTTTTAACAGCAAACAGAAAGTGTGTGGTAGATAATAATTGGGCCAGACAACTTAGCTTGTGACAACTAATGCAAACTAATTCCTACTAATCTCAATGATTATTTACAACACATATTATAAGAAGATCCACGTCAGCACCTTAGAATTAGATGCCATGTTTTGGTTACTAGTAAACTAATTCAATAGAAAGCACATCTTGCAGGTCCAAAAGCTGTCAAATGAGAAGAGTAAACATATCATCAACAACATGGAAAATTGCTTATCATTTTGGTTAGTAGTAAACAAGCGGTGACTGCAGTGAATCATGATCCCAGACGAAAACATATATTTTAATATTCGAAAAATAAAATGAAGATGTAACTTTATTATATTTCTAGAAAGAGTACCTTCACATGTTGCATAACCATCACCCTTATACTGAACAGCTTCCACAACAGGACACTCACAAACTCTTCCCCTGAAAGTATCCTGAGAAACAATAAAATGTTCAATTTGCAGCCAATCAGAGAAAGACTATGGACCGTTATATATGTCCATAGTGCTTATATTTTGTAAGAAAAATTGGCAACAGAAATTGCTTATGTATACCTTGCACGCAGTTACATTAGCACTTTTGTCTTGCCGACATCCTCCATTTCTTCTTCCTAGACACTCATTAGTTTCAATATCTGATAAATCGAAACCAGAATAAAGTTGAACTCACTCTAACATTAGAAATTTTAATCTAAAATAATCAATCATTAGTTCGGTTCATATGATGAAATATTAAGCACACTAACCTCCACTTATACAAACTTGAGGTTCGGTAGTTTCCTTAAATCCAGCACATATCGCCTTCAAAACAGATGTTCTCTCCAATTTTCCTAGACAAAATATAAAAAATTTAGAATTTTGTTATATCAAATATGTTCATGAAAAGGATAGTCAAAGTTGAAACCGAAGTCAAAGAAACAAAAATATGTGTCCATTACAGTAACTAACCTCTATACTGATCATCATTTAAAATCAATGTTAGCAAGATGGTTACATCGCCAAGAGATCCTCCCCCGATCTTTTACACCACAAATTGACCAACACAATATAAGTTATTAGATCTATGCAATTTCAAAAGTCATATGATCATATCAGTAAGAATTAAACATTAATCCAATCACAATTCCAGCAATTGCTCCAGCAGATAAACCATTTGAAGGAATTTTAAAGTCTAAAGAAAAGTATAAATGTTTTTAAGAATATGAAATACAATGTAGCTTACTCAGTATATTTAGCAGAAGGTTATGAAATCAAAACAATATGAAAACTAGTAGTTACTTGGGGTCACGGTGATAGCAGATATAAGAGGTCCGTATACACCTCTCATAGGAATTGCATTAGTTCTTTTTCCTGCCCATGATAAGTGGATTTGCAAGGTGCTATCATTAACATCAACGTTAAAGTCCCAAGCAGTTCCCTTGCCGACTCCACCAGCTTCTTCCATAATGTTAAAGTCTTTTAAATAGTATATTACACTCACAGAAAATATCAAAGGTGCTGAAGAAGGCACACTACAATAATCCAAGTAAAAAAGAATATAGTTAGCTTCAATTTTACATGTTACAAGAATACTACACTAACACTAACACTAACACTAACCTAACACTAACACTAACACTAACCTAAACTAAACTAAACAAACACATTATATAGCAATAGTTAACAATGTAGAAAAATGTTAACAAGAACAAACTAAACTAACACATTATATTGATTCTATTCCTATATCACCAAAAATGAAGTTAGCACATATTTTATTCTTATATCCAACAACAGTCCAACATTAGCAACAACATTAACAACATTAGCAACATTATCAACATTAGCAACAGTCCAACATTAGCAACAACATAAACAACATTATTATCAACATCAACAACAACATTATTATCAACATCAACAACAACATTATCAACATTATCAGCAACATTATCAACTGAAACTCTGAAACTCTGAAACTTCCAAACTGAAACTCTGAAACGTGTAAAATGTGTAATACTCTAAAACGTGTAAAATGTGTAATACATCAACAACAACATTATTATCAACATCAACAACAACATTATCAACAGCAACATTATCAGCATACCTTATAAAATGTGTAATAATCTGAAACTCTTAAACTTCCAAACTGAGTGACGAAAACGCGAAATGAGAGAGGAACAGACGGTCACGGTGGAGTAAAGGTCGTCGGAGTCGCGAAATGAGGGAGGAACGGTGGACGACGGCGCGGTGGACGACGGCAAGGGTTTAGCTCAGGTTCGCAAGTATCCGTTCGCAACAGGGGAGGGAGAAGAAAGAGCGCAAAACTGAAAATGAAAACTGAGTATATTCATATATTTTAATTTTATTAGACCTTAGTCAGCGCTTTTCAACAAAGCGTTTTCTAAGGTGGCCCTTAGACAGCGCTTTCTAAGATTGGCCTTAGACAGCGCTTTTGTTTTTATTTTTTTAAATATTTAAGACCTTAGACAGCGCTTTCCTTAAAAGCGCTGTCTAAGGTCTTATATTTTTTTTAAATTTAAAAGGCCTTAGACAGCGCTTTTAAGGAAAGCGCTGTCTAATATTTTCCATTAAATTTTTTTAAAAATTTAAAAGGCCTTAGACAGCGCTTTTCACTAAAGCGCTGTCTAAGGTCTTATATTTTTTTGCGCTTTTCCTTTATTAAATTAATAGATTCCGTGTTTTTGACCTATAGCAGCGCTTTTGTAATAAAGCGCTGTCTAAGGTGAGATGTTATAAGTCCTTTTTGTTGTAGTGAATTTAGAAAAGAAGCAAGAAACCTTCGCTTGGCATTATCTACTGATGGAATGAACCCACACGGTCTTCAAAGTATCTCACATAGCACTTGGCCTGTGATAATAATGATTTATAACCTACCTCCATGGCTATGTATGAAGCATAAGTACATGATGTTATTTATGTTAATTTTTGGGCCTAGACAACCAGGGAATGACATAGACGCATACTTGGCACCCTTAATCGAAGATTTAAAGTTTTTGTGGGAGAACGGTGTGGAGGTTTATGATGGGTATAGGAAAGAAAGTTTCAACTTGAGGGCGATGTTGTTTCGCACAATTAATGATTTTCCAGCATACGGAAATCTATCAGGGTACAGCATAAAAGGTCAATGTGCGTGTCCTATTTGTGAAGATAAAACCGATTATACGCGATTGGATTTTGGTCAGAAGAATGTATTTCTTGGTCATCGTAGATTCTTAAATTCTAATCATCACTATCGTGGGTGGAGAAAAGCATTCAATGGAGAGGCATAACATGGTAGAGCTCCAACTATATTGACAGGTGATCAAATTTTTGAAAAGGTGAAAGATGTGAGTACTCAGTTTGGAAAGCCTTTTGCACATACACTTGTCAAGAGTGGGTGGATGAAGAGGTCAACTTTTTTTGAACTGTCATATTGGAAGTCGTTGTATGTAAGACATTTTCTCGATGTTATGCATATTGAAAAAAATGTATTTGACAATGTTATTGGTACGTTACTCAATATACAAGGAAAGTCTAAGGATGGCCTTAAAGCAAGAAAGGACCTGGTAGCGATGGGAATAAGAAATGAATTAGGACCCATGAAGAAAGGAACACGAACATATCTACCACCTGCTGCTTATACTCTCTCTAGAAAAGAGAAAAAGGTATTGTGTAAGTTTCTAAGTGAAGTTAAAGTTCCAGAAGGATACTCTTCCGACATTAGAAGACTTGTGTCTATGAAAGACCTCAAGTCAAAGAGTTTAAAGACGCATGACTGCCATGTTATAATGGAACATTTTCTACCAATAGGTATACGTTCTATTCTGCCAGAAAAGTAAGAAGCGCAATAACTAAATTGTGTTTTTTCTTCAAGTCAATTTGCAGTAGGTGATCGATCCTGCGATCTTACCAACATTGCAAAAAGAAATAGTTATTACTTTGTGTGATCTTGAAATGATTTTCCTCCCTCGTTTGTTGACATAATGGTTCTTCTAGTTGTTCATCTGGTGAAAGAGACACAATTGTGTGGACCGGCTTATATGAGATGGATGTACCCTGCTGAACGTTATATGAAAATATTAAAAGGGTATGTGAAAAACCGATGTCAACCAGAGGGTTGTATTGCCGAACGATACATTGTTGAAGAAGCAATTGAGTTTTGTACTGAATATCTGTCCAATGTACAATCAATTGGACTCCCAAAATCTCATATTGTCGGAAAAAAGAAGGAAAAAAGTTAATTGGAAATGAAGTTGTGACAGTATCAAGGGTCGAACGGGATCAAGTGCATTTGTATGTTCTGCACAATGAGAATGAGGTTGAGCCGTATGTTGAAATGCACAAGGATGTTCTCCGAGGTTTAAATCCGAATAGAAATGAGAATTGGATAGTACGAGAGCACAATCGAAGTTGCATACCTTGGTTTAAGGATCATATTTATTCAAAGTATTATTCAGATCCTGCTTCAATAACAGAAAGGTTGAGATGTTTAGCATATGGTCCAAGTTTGGTTGTGTTTTCTTATAGCGCATACGCAACTAATGGATACACATTTTATACCAAAGAACAAGATGATAAAAGTACTATGCAAAATAGTGGTGTCACCGTGGTAGATGAAGCAATGCACATTTCAAGTGTGAAAGATTTAAACCCCAAATTTGCAAATCTGTCATATTTTGGGGTTATCGAGCACATTTGGGTGTTTGATTATGATAAGTTTCAGATTCCTATATTTCGTTGCAAGTGGGTTGAAAATAATAATGGCGTATGAATGGATAAGTCAGGATTTTTGCAAGTGGATCTTAATAGGGTGGGGTACAAAGATGAGCCTTTTATTCTAGCCTCTCAAGCTAAACAAGTGTTCTATGTCACTGATCCGACAAGTACAAGATGGTCTATAGTGCTTTTATCTAACAAAGTAATTGATGAAAACATTGGAGATCAAGGTGATATTGAGGTTGATATTGAATCATTTACTAGAAATGATCAAGATGAAAATATTATAGCGAATGAATCATATACAAGAAATGATCATAATGAGGGTATTTGGATCAATCCAACCGTTCGTGTTGTTAAGAGACGGTTAGAACATATTCCAACCAAGAAAAGAATGAGACGTTAGTGAAAAAGGTTCTAAGATTTTCATTCTAATTTGTTTGTGGAGGTATATTAATTTTCACAATGTTGCTTATTAGTGATGTTACTTGATAACACAAAACAACTATATATTAATTCTTATTTGTTTGTTTATGTGTAATGCCCTCGTCAGCGTAATGGCATAGACTGCGGGTATTTCGTTTTGAGGTTTATGAGAGAAATTCGTCAAATGGATCGATTAGAGATTCCTATTACGGTATGCATGGATTTATAACTTAGGATTTATTTTAATATTTATCGGATATGTCATATAATTTATTATTTTTAACTAAATCATGCATATTTTGTTTTGTTATGTAGTACTTTGATGAATACGCGTGTTCTCATTACACGTAGGATAAATTGCAAGAAATTAAGGAGGAATTGTGCGAATACCTTATTGAAAAAAGAATCCTATATAAGGTGTAGGATTATTGGATTATGTGAATGTATAGTTTTGTGAATGGTTTATTTTATGGGATTGTATAGTTTTGTGAATGGTTTATGCCCTTTATGTGTTTTTGGATTGTAATTGTATAGTTTTGTGAATAGTTAATGTAAATAACTTGAATTATAATGGAAATAGTTTATGTGGTTTATGTGATTTATGGGATTAGTGGAAATGGTTAATGAACCATACTAGAAATTGTTAATGGAAATGTGAAATATACAGGTTTATTGAAATGGCTTGAATTATACAGGTTTCTGCATAAAAAAATGGTTAAAATGGGATTTTAAAAAAAAAATCATTAAAATTATACGTAGAGAAAAGACAGCGCTTTCTAGAAAAAGTGTTATCTATAGTTCACAAAAGAAAGCGCTTTTCCTAAAAAGCGCCCTCTAAAGGTATAGAAAAATTGATAACTAAAAATATAGGCATACATTAGACAACGCTTTAAAAAGCGTTGTCTAAAGGGGGCATTTAGACAACGCTTTTTCTTGAAAAAACGCTCTCTAAAGGTATATAAATAAATTCATTAAAATTTTATACGTATACATTAGACAGCGCTTTTGAAAAAGCGTTGTCTAAAGGCCCACTTTAGAGAGCGCTTTTTACGGAAAAAGCGATGTCTAATGTATGCTTTAGAGAGCGCTTTTTCATAAATCAAAAGCGCTGTCTTTACCTACGACAGGGCTACCTTAGGCAGCGCTTTTAAGCGCTGTCTAAGGCCTAAAAAAGCGTTGTCTAATGTCTTGTTTGGCATAGTGACAATCCATTTCTAAAGACTAAATTGTAAACTTCCACCCTACTTTATGTGTCCATATCAAAAGATGATGATGATTCTCATGTTTCTAGTACTAAAACAGTCCCTACATAATTTGGTATAAGTCTTGTGCTTGAAAAGAGAATATGACCTGAAATGAAGGCAGCAAAATGAATATGACCTTTCCCATCTGAATGACATCCACTTTCCGCATAGCAAAGCTCCTCCCATCACGCAGACGCTTAACTTTATATTGAATTGGTACTGAAACAGGAAATAGCTCACAATGTACAATATTTTCACAATTATAAGCAAACAAACAAATTTCAACCTAAAAATCTAAAAATCTAAAAATCTCACCTCGTGAAGTATTAAAAAGGTTAACTCAGTTGGAGCTACAACCTCAGAGAAGGAACTCTTTACTTTCAACCATATCTTTCAGCATCCCCTAGTTGTGATAATGCCACTAGAGAATAATACCAAAAAAATGAAGTTCTTAAAAACTGGTTACCTTTCAATTCCTCAAAAGAAAAATATTTGATGAAAGACACACCTGAAAGAAAGATAGAAAGTTTAATTAGAAACATTAAACAATCCATTCAAGCTAAATAAATAATATTGAAATATTATATGTAACCATATAAGATACACAAGACATTGAAGGCTGTGATTAATTTCGGTTTAAAAACCTATAAGAGAATATAAGCTGTCAAAATATAAGACGAGCATGACACTACGCTCAAACAAAGGCAGTCGAGGAGCACCACACCATAGCTATACACATCAGCCTTATCTGAAACACGACATTCTTGTGAAGGGTTTTCCAATCTACAGCCCTTGTGGATCTCTCCTGGATGAACTTTTCAAGATTACCACCTAGAAGATAATTGTATATGAGTAACATCTCTGTCTCACAAGCATGGTAACCGATCAAAGTGATAAGATTTGGATGATGAAGCCATCCAAGGGTCTTAAACTCTGCATGAAACTGTTGAACACCTTGGAAACGTCCAACTGAAAGACGTTTCACTGCCACCAAGATTCCTTGTGATATCTCTGCCTTATAAGTTGCACCAAATCCTCCACTCCCAATACAGTTGGTTGCATTGAAATTTCATGTGGCTTGGACAACATTTTCAAATGTCAACGGGACACCGATTTTAGTAAACATCGTAACTACTCTTTTGGCAGAACCACCAACCCTGGAATTTGGCTCCTACCTTCGCGTGAAGAAGAACAGAACAAAAAGAGCTATAAGAACAGAAACAATGGCTGAAGCAGAAGTAATATATGCTATTTCAATAGCACTGAAACAATTATCACTATTTTTCCAGTGGATTGTGCAGTAATAGAAGAGTTGTCTTCAAACTGCCCTTGTTGATTTGCCGATGGCACAGTTAGAGAAACTCCACAGCAAGAACTTAGAAACGGATTCCCAACAGCATTGCTGCATTTGATCAAGCTACTATTTTATGGCAAGTATCCAGATAAGTTATTGAAAGACACATTTAATATAGAGACTGTAGTAACATTTGCAAAACCAACAGGAATATGTCCAGAAAGGTTGTTGTTATTGAGCAAAACGTCGGTCAGATTTCTCATGTTCTCAATAAACTTTGGAATCTCACCACTAAGAGAGTTAGTAGAAAGGTCCAAGACTTGTAAAGAGTACAACTTCCCCAGATTGGAAGGAATTGAGCCACTCAAATTTTTACTAGCCAAAGAGAGGAATTTCAGATCCTTCATCTGTCCGAGGCTGGCGGGAATCATACCTTGTAACCGATTTTTACTAAGATTCAAGGAAACAAGAGAGACCGAATCCCCTACAGTAAAGGGAATTTCTTCTGAAATATGATGCATTGGAAAATTCAAGGAAACATAGTAGACATGAACCACTTAGTTCTACCAATTAACTAGTAATACTTATTGGAAAATTCCATTATGGCAAAAGAGATTCCTTTCTTAAATGAGTACAGCTTCTCCTTAAATTCTTCAATGACTTTAGATTTACCTAGTCGTGCATTAGAAAAGGAGAAACTCATCCTCTCAAGCATTGTATCATTTTCCATTAAATATTTAGCTAATATAAGCTCATGCTTCTCTCCATCGACATTCCCAAATTTCACAACTTTGAGAGTGGATGTCAAACAATCTGGCACAACCGTAGAATCTAGATGCTCTTGGTTGAAGTTTGATATCTCCTAATGATTATTCAACAAACAAATTCCAAATAAGAGCATATGTATATCTAGAGGTTAGACTATAATAAAAATACTAATTGCGAACCTCAAATACTGACCTTGAACACTAAAGTATTGAGAACATGAGACTTTTGAATTAAGCACAACAAAACTTCAACACTAACCAAGTCAAGTTCCAAATAGCTCAACATTGCAAATTTAGGCAGAATAGCCGCAATTGGTTGTGTCAAAACCTGTGTGACAAACATTAGGGGAATATGATTTGTTTTAAGAAATGGAATACAAAAACAGACACGCATTATACATTGTTCATCTTATGTTATATGGTTAATGATGTTCAAATATATAATATATTTATCAAACATAATAAACTATACGTACAAAAAAAAACATAATTAGTTATGTATTTGAACCACATTAACAATGTAATAAAATTCATGGGTATTTGTAAACAAGATTTGAGTATGCGTCCAAGTCAATAAACCGTGTAAAATAAATATACTAGTGTGCCACTACACACTAAAAATCACTTAAATTGTATGTGTATATGAGCTATAAATTGATAGTAAGTTCTCGCTTGTTTTGAAAATAGAAGTATATTTCAATTATATTCAAAGTTTGGCACCATCATAATCAGTATTAGATAAAGTAAGTAAATGATAGGATCTTACCACACCAGATCCGCCAAATTTGATCCTCTTCACTTGACTAAATTGTTTGAGAAGGAGACAGACACACGATTCAGTTTCTTGAAAATTAGTCCCAAAGTTATACAAAGTGATACTAACAGTGGCATTGCAAGCTGAAGATAGATCAGACAGAACAATAGCTTGTGACATACCCTCACCGCAATAAGTGAATTCTTTCAGAGGTGAATCAGAAATTTTGATATTGTAGTGACGAACAAATTAGTGAGTCATAGTCTTGTTCTATGTAAACACTTTCAAGTCTCTCTGCTATTGAAAATGACTGAATGCCACTGAAGTTGTTTTGCCCTAAGTTGTGAAAAACTAAAAGACCAACTCCCCCTAATGATGCGAAAAGGGTTCTCTCTCGGGCTTTCGATACGAAATATGATGCATAAGGAGATACAACATTGTCAGATTCGAACAGAATTCCATTCCAAGAAGGAAAGGGAGAACAAACATTATTGGAGAAATCAGGAACTGAACCAGACAACATATTCCCACTAACGTCAAACGCAGTCATACATGTAACATGAAGTTCCTTCAAAAGCTCACCAGTAAGATTGTTTGAGCTCATACCAAGATTGTTTGAATTATTCAGCATGTTGAATGAATCTCAAAAGCAGATACTAGTACCACCATCCCAATCATTTTTGTCACCACCACTAGCTCCACCTCCCCAGCCACTTTTGTCACCACCACTAGCTCCTGGGAAGTTGCTTAAACTGTCATCCCCGTCTTTCACGGAAGATCCCCATCTGGTTGCACCGGCATGCCTTTCATTGTTGGAGTTGTGTCCTCTAGTACTATTGTTATAAGAACCGCGACCACGCCCTCGTCCACCACCATATGGACGAGGCAACCCACTAGCGTGTTCATCTCGATTCCCATTATATATGTAATTAGGCCGTCCTGTAAAAATAAAGAAACATAGTTTGTTTTGAATAAAAAGAACTAGAAAAATGATAGGCGGAAGCAATTAGTTGAATGATATGTGAACTGCAGACAGAGAACAGGTAGACGTAGAACAAAATGCACATAAGAAACCATTCAACATGTTGATAACAGGAGAATTCACGATAACTAATTATATTTAATGTCAAAGCAGGCACAATACTAGCAGAAGAAATCCAAATAAAATAATTAGATTCACCTCAAACTAGAGGTGAATTTAAAATCTCATATACCTGTACTGGAACCAGGATCAGAAGATCGATCCCTATCATACGAGGGACCTCTCCAACCACCCTCGCTGTTTGAACCACCCCAGCCACTACCCACAGATGCCCCTGATGAGCCACCAGTAGCAGGGCTTCTCATTGGCACCATTGCAGCTACTGATCTAATGGAAGGTGCTGAATCCTTTTGTGTATCATCGTGCGGTCATCATGAACCGATGAAACGTTATCTCTTTATTTGTCAGACATATCTTGCCCTATCATCACTTTTTCCATCATGAACCAATGAAAATGTGATAGAAAATAATTTGAAAACCTACCCTATAAGTTTTAACAGTACACAAATATTCCATGAGAACTTTATAGACAATAGAAAAAAACTTCAAACATCAAATCTCAATCATACCTTGTTAGAGATCTTAAATGAGAGTCACTAGAGTTCTTTGTATTCTTTGTAGAAATCAAAGTAATTACAGGTTCAACCTTGAATCTTCTCTGCAGTTATAATGAAAAGAAAATTATCCATATCTACATCTCGCTTAACGGTAAACACAATCTCGCTTAATGGAGTAATTGTGATTCTTCAGCAAACATTTCATAAACTACACAATAACAAAGAACACAAAACATCCATCATCTCTGCTGCTGAAAGTATAAACGCCAAGTATTGTTAAGGATTTCTCAGTGTAGCTGAAACAGCCACATGTCTTTGCATTCCAGGTACTTCAATAAACAACACCACACCACTTGTTCAAGCTTCTACAATTAATATGCAACATAAAATCAGTAACCAAGCATGTAATTCTCATAAGATAAGCTACGAGATTCTAGGTTAAAATTTGAAAATAATTGGCAACAAAATTCAAATAAAAAGAATTAAAAAAAACACTAAATCACAAAATTAGTTAGATTTAGAAACGATTTAAGAGAAAACCTGGAATTTAATGGATTGTACGGTGAGAAAGAAGAAGAATAAAAGAACGAAGGTTGAAGAATATTGTGAGAGAATAATGAAAAATGTGATAATTGAGATTGATAATGATGATGGATTTGTTCATGAAACAGTGAGCTTGCAATTGAGGAGATCGATGATTTCAATCGAAGATTGAGGAAGAAAACATCGATCGGGGAGGAGGAGAATCAGGTCAACCAGAGAGGGTGAAAGACGAGATCGACCGTATACACAGAAAAACGAGGTTGATCGGAGACGGAGATGAACAGATCGATCGAAAACGGAGGTGAACCGGTCGCTCGGAGACGGAGAACAATCGTGAACGTGGTGATATTTTGTATATTTTGTATATTTTCAAATAATAAAGTTTTATATATATATATATATATATATATATATATATATATATATATATATATATATATATATCACCTTTACACTAATTAATTTAATTAATAATAATAATAATAATAAATAGTAGTAGTTGTTAAATAAAAAATTGATAAGTAATATATGCAAGTGCTTAAATAAATAGGTGGTAGTTTATATGTGTAATTTACATTAGAATTAGTTATAAATTTAATTTGTAGTTAAATAATAGTAAATAATCCTACATTTTTCTTGTAGTGCACGACAGAGCAGACAAGTTATTATCACATATTTGTAAGATAGTTCTTTTGTAAAATACTAATTATAATTAAGTCAATATATTGAAATGGATACATTATGTTTTGTTCTCATATTTGTAAGATATTCTCCATGGTCACATATTTGTAAGATAGTTGATTTAATTAAAATGCATCAAAAGAATTGCTCCATTATCTAATTTTCTGTCATTAAGTATATGTTGCTCAATTTTAGTTTCCCATTCCCACATTTACATTGTCAAAGGATATGAACTACCACAAAGATGTCTACGAAATTAAAAATTGTTACATTGTCGAGAGATAAAAAGGTTACAACAAAGTGCTTCTCAACGATATGCAATCACAACAATCTTTTGAACTATTTTCATGATCAACTTTAAAAGGTTTTACATAGCAAACATATGTCGCATTTCTAATTTTTATTAGATATTGTAACTAAGAAGAAAAACTGTAATTAAAACTATCTATATGGCAGCACAAGTGACGACTTCATATTAAAAAAAGAAAAGAAAAAAAGACTTTAATAAAAATTCCAAAAGCATAATACAAACTATGCAAAAACTAATAGGGGGTAATAATCTTAATAATACCATTGCATTTTTATATGTATTGTCTTTTATTAATATATAATTTAATTTAATTAAAATATAAAATTGTTATTAATAATTTGGTAAAAATCACACATCAAACAATATATGACATAAACATGTGTTTATAAGTATGAAAAATCTTCACTTAATAGGTAGATTTGGTAGAGATTAGTTAAGCTCATTTTAGATTCTAAGTTAATATTAAAGTTTTGTTCAAAGGTTTTTGCAACTGAATCGCTCATCATTTATATCCATACACCAAAATCAATAGTGTTGGGCGTGTGAGGATATGTTAAGAGTCTGGCATCACACAATATGTAGTATGAATATATGTTTATATGCAGAAGTAATCTTCACTCAGTTTTATAGGTTGAAGTAGGCTTGACCATAAAACTTTTAAAATACATGTTAACATGTCCACCCACGATTTATATTCATTCACCAACTCCATATTCCATAATGTTGGGTGTAGTTGGGTGCGAGGGATGTGTTAAGAATCTCACATTAGACAATATGTGGCATGACCATTGTCGTAACCCGAAATTTGACCTCCCTCTTTTGCCTTTTGCATGAGCATAAGCATTTGCATCGCTAGCATGCACATTCGCACTTTTCTTCGTGTGTTTCTTGTCACAGGATATTCAGGTTTTTCAAGCACAGTTAATCATATCCTCACGAGGTCATCTCATCATCAAGACAAGCTCAAAATAAGGATTTCCATTCCTATGTATCAAAACAAGAGCTGGAAAATCGAAGCCGGGACCACAGCATCATTTTTCAAGCAAAATGGGCAAAATTTGGTCTGAGTAACCGGTTAACACAATTCCTTTTTAATTCTGTTAACTGGTTAACACATGCAGATTTTGTGATTTCTGCTGCATTTTGGGACAACACCCATGCACTCTCTTTGGGCTTTGGTTCTACTTGATTCTAGCAGTGTGTGGAACATTCTAGACATCTCTAAATATTTCAACACTATTCATTCCAACCCAAGTACATTTATTCCAATGCATCACTCCAATTTAAGTGCACCATGTTACTTAATTTACCAACTTGTCAACCTTTGGATTTGGAAATTCACATTGGGATTGGTACCGAGTTGGTTCTAACTAACCAAGTTAACCGCCTTGACTCGGTGAGTCAAGTCCAACTAACTCCTAGCCTAGTTCCAAACCCAAAGCTAATTCCAAACCAAATTCCAAACCATCTCACACTCCAAACCTAAAATCTATATAAACTCACCTTCACTCATTTTCAAGACCTTCAACCATTTGCTCAATTTCACTCTCAATTCTCACACATTCTCTCTGAACTTTTCTACTACATCTTCATCTTCATCTCAATTCTCTTCCAAAACCTCACCAAAGCTCATTTCTACTTTGAAGAATAATCACTTTTACATCAAAAGTGATTATTTCTTGAGTTTAACCTTCATCATTCTTGCTATTACACTTGGATTTCTGGAGTTATTTCAGCTTTTGGATTGATATTGAGTAGTTGATGCAACTTCCAACGGTTCGAATTCGCATTTTGGAGTTTTATCGCATTTTACTCGATTTCGATACGGTTCGTCTACAAATTGAAGATTCCTCTGGTTTTCTTTGATTTTCTGCATCAAGAGTCCTTTGCAACATTCACCAAGCCAAATCTCTGGCTTGTAGGTTGGTAGATCTAACTAATTTTACCGTTTCGCACATTTTCGTATTGCTCGCAATGTAGTTGATAAATGTTGTGTGTGATTTGGTTTTGCATTTGTTTGATCCATGATCCAATTGTATTAATGATTCTATCTCTGTTTATTTGCTGTTTTCAAGTTCAATTTTCGTGCACAATCTCAGTTCATAGCATGTGGTAGCTTGTATAAGTGATTATGTGTTGAAAACTACTTTTGAAAAGCTGTTTTTTCTGTTTTTTTTTCAAAACTGCTCAGTGTTAACCGGTTAACGCCCTGTGAGTAACCGGTTACTCAGTTCAATTTTCACCAAAAATGCCAATTTTCAAGCAAGTAACCGGTTAACGCATGGTGAGTAACCGGTTAACACTGTACCAGAATGTCATTTTCTTGCATTTTCAAGTGTGTTTGCCATGCTTTCTCCATTTTAATTTCTATTGATCATTATGCTTGATTTTATGGATATTCTAAATGTCATTTCACTTCTGGTTGAAGCATGTTTACAAACTTTCGATGCGCATTTTCGATTATTCATTGTTTCATGTTCTTAGCATTGTATGAACATAGCAATTCTTGCACTATTTTGTTCACATGATACATGAGTTTGTGTGGCATTTTGGTGATCATTTGGCTCTGTTTTGTACCTTTCATTTCAATTTGCATTAAGCTTATTTTCCATGGATAAGCTTAATCTTGAATAATCAATAATTCACTGCTCCCCCCCCCCCCCCCCCCGCGTGGAGTTGGAGTTTCGCGTTGCGCCTTACATTGGAGCACTCTACAAATTGACGTCGTTATATTGTCCGGTTCTATACGCAGAAGCACTCTACAACATTGGAGCAGTTGCGTTGTCCGTTTCACTTTCCACAATATATTTTGGGCGTTAGAGAAGGAATGAGGATAGAGTCTTTCCAACCTCATTCTGACTATTTCTTTGGTAAGGGCGTCTTGTCCTCTCCTCGAGAATAGTCACCTCTATCCTTCAGCTATAGTGTTTCTCATTCCCCAGTCGAGTGGATCCTTGATCACTTTTCTCTCTTTGCGGTCCTTTTCGATCCTTGATCACTCCTACCTCTTTCAATTTCTCCTTTTGATCAATCACCATCCTTCTTGGTTGAGATCATTATTCTTGCGCTAGCAATATCTCTTTATTCTATTACTCCTTTCTTCTTGTAATCAATCATTGTCTTGAGATTCCCCTGCGGAGTTTCTATCCCTTTCTTTGGTTAAACACAGTCTTTCTGTTAAACAACCGATACTTCCCCAGTTTTGCAACCTTTTCTTTGGTTTATCTCCCTTTGATTGGTTAACCACTAACTGTCAGTTAAAACACCAATGCTTGCTATCTCTTTCAGTTAATCACAGTCTGTCTGTTAATCACTGAGTTTTTTTTTGGGTTAATCACCTCTTCTTGGTTAATCACCCATCTCTTCAGTTAACCACAGCCCGTCTGTTAAAATACTGAACCCTTTCGAGTTAATCACCCTCTCTCGGTTAATCACTCACTTTTCTCTTTGGTTGGTCACAGTCCGTCTGTAAACACCGAATCCCCTGCAGTTGGCAACCTCCTCTTGGTTCGAATACTTGCGCCCTAGGGTTAGTAACCTTTCTTTGGTTCAAATACCCTTTCTTCGGTTGAGTACTGTTTGTTCAGTCAGTTTACCGAATCCCTTTTGGGTCACGACCTTTGCTCGGTCCTACACCCGTTCTTTTGGGGTCACGACCTTCGCTCGGTCCTACACCCGTTCTTTGGTTGATCACAGTTTTCTCTGTTAAAACCAATGCTTCTCTACCCCCACAGAGTTGCAATCCTTTCTTCCTCGGTTAACCACTGTTTATCAGTTAACAGATCGAGGCTCCTTCAGAGTCAAACACCTTCTCTTGGTTCAACACTCTTTATCTTGGTTTATCGCAGTCTGTTTGTTGACACCAAATTCTTTTTCCCCGCCAGGGTTTTACTCTCTCTCTTCGGTTAACCACTTCCAGCCAATTAATATACCGAGTCTCCTTTTTCTTGGTTCTGACACCATCCCTTTGTTTGGATCCCCAGCGGAGCCCTTCCTATTCCTCTTACTCTTACTTTCTTGGTTTCGACACCAACTCTTTTTGTTATCCCCAGCGGAGTTTCTTCCTTTCTTGGTTTTGACACCACTCTTTTCCTATTCTTTTGTGCAAGCGCTCTTACTGCGAGATCTTCCCCAGTAGAGTTTTTCTTGCTCTTGGTTTTGACACCATTTCTTTCGCTTCTTTGTTTCTCTCTTGTTTTCCTTTACCGTTCAGTTCCCCGAACTACAGAAGCTCTGATTCTGCATTCTTTTGAATGTATGATACGTAGGCATGAGATCGTAATGATCTCGGCGAGCACACTTCCACCTTTCTTCCGTCCTCCTCCGTTTCTTCATTCTTTTTCGTCCCCTGGTTCCTCTGAACTACGGCGCTCTGACTTCCTCATTGCATTATGAGGGTACGTAGGCACGAGGACTTCGTTCCTCCGCGAGCACTGTCCTCATCTTCTTTCTTTTTCCCCTTTCTCTCTCTCTCCTCCTTCTTTTAGCTTGAAGCCTTTAGATAGATAACCCATCCAAGCCTAGAAGCAAGCGAAATGGTTCCCGTCGAGTACGACGGATGCGTTAGGTGCTAATACCTTCCTTTCGCATAACCGACCCCCCGTTCCCGTTTCTCTTCCCCTTGGGTTTTATCGATATTTTCCCTGTCCTTTGGGACTAAATAAAGTTCGGTGGCGACTCTGTTGTATCTTTGAGTGTGCGATTCACTCAGGTAGATTTCCAGCCATCTTCAGCTGGCGACTCTGCTGGGGAGTGGTTGACCTACTGCTGGTCCTTCCCTTGAGGGGTCTCGCCTAGTTTCGTTTGCTTTTCTTGCTTGTTTGGGTGTTTATCTTTTCGCGCTTTACTAGCTCTGTTTTACTTGCTTTAGCTTTATGTTTATTTATTGCATTTCTTTGCTGCTTTAAATATTCATATGCTGCATATTCTGGATATCTGCTATTTTCTTTGATGTTGTTGGTTGGGTTGTTACTCGAGAGATAAGCCCATTACACAGGCTTGAGAGTACATATAGGATTAGAGTGGAAAGTAGTGTGGCCTACTTAGTGTCTTGGTACGTATGGTTTACATGAAATCCACACCCAGACGAGGTTTTTTTGGGAGATGTTCAGATTTGCGCGTCTTGTGCATTTCGGGGTGTTAACCTAGAAAGCTGTCGACTCTGGTGACCATTCCCGAGGACTCAGTTACGGCACTCCTCCCAAGGAACGATAATGGCAGACCAGAAATGGCAAACCCATTACACTTCCTTAATCCGAGGACCCAAAGCTGGGAACTGGCCATAGGATGACCTTTTTTTGGGGGAATCAGTGGACGACCTCTTTGTTTGGCGATAGTATTGTACCCCAAGGGATGAATGTACTATTGCTTCTCAAATCGAGAATCCGAAACTAAGAATCCCGCTTTCTATATCATACATGTGAGAGGGATGGGTTTTTGCAGGAAAACAAGCCTCTTCCGACCTTTGTTCTCTCATTGCTTCAGATCTCGCACCAACGCAGCACTACCTTTGTAGATGTTCAGATTTGACTATTCAGACTATGCTGGCCTGTTGTTTCTGTTGTTGCATATCATCTCATCATGTCAAATTATTTTTTGCATAAGCATTTTAAAAACTTTATTTTTGCATGAATTACATCCACTCATGCCAGCATATGCATGTCCTTCATCCGAGAACCGTTGCTCATCCTCGTTCACATTCCTTGTAGCAAGACGACGACTCGACATCGGTATTTTACTCGCTCATGCAAATCCAGAATCATGGCTGACTTTGAAGCTGAGAATGCTGCGTACAAGGAAACTCTGGCCCAATTCCAAGGACAGATGAATCAGTTCCAGACGAACATGGATGTCATTATGGAGCTCCTTCGTGCTCAGAGGGACACTACTGCTGTTGCCACTGTCGTTGTGACCACTACTGATGCAACTGTTGTCACTCCTGTTGTGACTGCTCCTCCTGTTGTTACGGCTACTCCTACTGTCGTTGTTCCTTCTCCTGCTAGAGTTGACGTGCCAGTTGAGCCTGTGAATCAGCCTGCTGTTCAGCCTAGTTTGAATCAGATGCCCGCTGGTTTCCCTTGGGGCATGCCTCCCAATTACACTCCTCAGATCGCAAATAATGGTAGTGCCTTCATGCCACATCAGCCTTTTGTTGCACCCATGCCTAATGAGAATGTTGCCGCCTATCCATGGGCCATGCCTACTCCAGTCCCGCCTCTAGGGGTGAATGATGATCCTGAGAATCTTCAGGCTCCAACTCATCAAACTGCCGAATTGGTTGACATTGAAACTCCTGATGACGAAGAGCATGTGTATAGGGGTCCTCATATTCATGTTCCGGGTCCATCTCAGACTGCTCAAACTGCTGTGCCGAATGTTCATCCTGGGATGTTCTATCCTGGGGCATCTTCCTTAGCTGCTGGGATGCCTCCTCCGAATTATCTGTATGGTGTTCCAATGGGTCAGATGGTTAATCTGGGTTTGGTGTATCCCTCTCAGTTTGCTACTCCGCAAGTGAATGCTCCTGTCGCTTCTCAGCTGCCAAATCCTCAGATTCTTGTCAGGCCCACTAATCAGAATAGATCTGTTAACTACAAGTTGTTAGAAGTCCGTATCAGAGCTATCGAAGGGTTCTCAGCTTTTGGCATGGAGGCCAAAGATTTGAGTTTAGTTCCGAATGTTGTGTTGCCGCAGAAATTCAAGATACCTGATTTGCCAAAGTACAAAGGTTTGAGCTGCTCGCGTAGTCACATCATTATGTACTGCAGGAAGATGGCATCCCATATTGATAACGATGAACTACTAGTTCATTCTTTTCAAGATAGCTTGTCAGGAGCCTCGTTGGATTGGTACATGGGCTTGGAGCGCAGCAAAATCCGTACTTGGAGGGATTTGTCTGAAGCATTCGTGAGACAATACAAATATAATCTTGATCTGGCACCCACCAGATTGCAATTGTAGAATCAGTCCCAGCGTTCATCTGAAACATTCAAGGAGTATGCACAAAGATGGCGTGAGATGGCATCTCGAGTGCGACCTGCTCTCTCTGATAATGAGTTGGTTGATATCTTTATGGGTACCTTACAGGGATCTTACTATGAGAAAATTGTGGGTAGTTCTTCATCGAACTTTGCTGATGTGGTGACGATTGGTGAACGGATTGAGAATGGTTTGAAAACTGGAAAGATTCCTGGAGCTGCTTCCCAACAGCTGGCCACTCGGAAGTCTCAGAACAGTCAGTCAAAGAAAAAGGAAGGTGAAGCCAATGCTGTTACAGCTCAAGTTTCTCCTCAGTATCAAGCTCCCATGGCTCCCTTGCCGTACTATCCATATACGTACATTGCGGGTGCACAGTATCAACAACCTCCATATCAGTATCATTTGCAACAACCATTTCAGAATGCTCAGAATTAACAACAGAATCAACAGAACAACAAAGATCAGCAGAATCAAAACTGTCAAAACAACAACAATCAAGGAAGCCGTAAGCGTCCGAATTTTGATAGAATTCCGGTGTCATACACGGAACTGTTTCCTTACTTGGTTCACCAAGGGGCAATTATCCCCAAGCAAATTGCACCTGTTATTCCTCCATTTGGTCCGAAGCATAATCCAAATGTGTCGTGTGCCTATTATGCTGGATACATAGGACATGCAATAGAGGACTGCTTTGTTTTCAAAACCAAGGTTCAGGAACTCATTGATAAGAAGGTTCTGACTTTTGCTGAGGAAGGACCCAATATTCAGAGTAATCCGTTGCCGGATCACGGTGGACCTACGGTTAACATGATTGAGGATAGTTCAAGGGCTGAATTGATCTTGGATGTTGACGAGGTAAAGACGCCGATGGCCGTGGTTTTCAAGAAATTGAACGAACATGGACTGTTGAAAGGTTTGCATGGTAAGTGTCAGATTTGTGACGATAATCCCAACCAGTGTCGAAGGCTGAAGGGTTGTGTCCAGATTCTGATGGACCGTGGCGAAGTGCAATTTGCCAAATCTAAACCTGTTGAGGAGGTTGCTGCCATTGGGCCATTCACCATCGTCAATAGGAAGGTTCCAGTTGAATCCCTTAAACAGAAGAAGGTGCAACCCATCGCGGTTTGTCCGCCGAAGCCGTTTCCGTATCAGAATTCTAAGGAGGTACCTTGGAAGTATGGGTCTACCGTCTTTTCTAGAGGTCAAGAGATAAGGTTCGCTGAATCAGAGATCGTGAGTGTTACAGCTGGTAGAGGTATGACTCGTAGTGGACGTGTGTTTGCTCCAAAAGTCACTACAAAGCCTGTTCAAGTTCTGATTGTAGTTCCTGTTGTTCAACAAGGGGCATCATCTGCTACCGTTCCAATACTGACTATCCAGTCTGAGGATGTTTCAAAGAACAAGGAGACCCTCGATGATCAAGAATTCCTTAAGCTGATCAAGAAAAGTGACTTTAAGATTATGGATCAGCTGGGTCAGACTCCCTCGAGGATCTCAATTTTATCCTTACTCATGAGTTCGCCTGCGCACATATCAGTTTTGTTGAAAGTGTTAAACAGTGCCCATGTTATGCAAGATATATCCATCATCGAATTCGATGATGTAGTGGCCAATATAACTGCAAGTCGGTATTTGGGTTTTAATGAATCAGAATTACCTCCTGAAGGAACTGTCCACATTAAAGCACTGCACATATCTGTAACCTGCACAGACATCCTGTTATCTCGTGTTCTAGTGGATACTGGCTCTTCTCTCAATGTGATGCCTAAGGGCACATTGAGTCAATTATCAGTTGAAGGAATCGAGATGAGACCAAGTGCTTTAGTTGTCAGAGCCTTTGACGGTTCTCGAAGACAGGTCATTGGAGAAGTGGACTTACCCATCAATATTGGGCCGCATCTGTTTACCATTACCTTCCAGGTGATGGATATCAATTCAGCGTATAGTTGCCTTTTGGGTCGTCCATGGATCCACGCGGCAGGGGCAGTTACCTCCACTTTACATCAGAAGTTGAAATTCATGTTTGATGATCAGCTTGTCATTGTTTGTGGTGAAGAGGATTTGATTATAAGCGAGTTATCATCTTTTCGATATGTCGAGACTGAAGAAGGCATAGCTTAGGTGTCGTTGCAGTGTCTCGAGTTCGAAGATGTCAGCTCTACTTTAACTAGTCAAAGTAGATCACCACAACTGACTTTAGCATCTACTAAGAGTGCTAAAGAGACCGTCGATAGCGGTGCCTTGCCAGGCTGGGGGCACGTGATTGATGTGGTTGAGAAGCATAATCGTTTTGGAGTGGGTTATCATCCTGGTCGTTAATCTTGGTCCTCTGATCATAAGTAATACAACTTTATCAAGTTTCACAGTGCGGGTTTCCAGCAAGGTGACATCGTGGCAGCTGCTGATGATGCTGGTCCCAGTAATTGGATTTCAAGCTTCGTGCGCAAGTGTCCGCCGGGTTTCAAGCTCAACAACTGGACATCCACCGTGATTCCTGTGGTTTTCCCTTATAACGTGTAATGCATTTTGCTTTTTCATTCCCTCGTCCTCGCCCGAGACGAGTGGACAACTTGTAAAGGGTCTCACGCATTTGCAATATTATGTGATCAATAAATGAAAGTTTTTTTGCATTCAAAATCATGCTCTATTTTCTTTCTTTATTTTACTTTTCACAAAATAAATGGCAAAAGTTTTTTTTGTTTTTCACTTTTAAAATAGCTCATTCTAAACATATTCATAAACATGCAGAACTAATAAAAGCATTGATAACAACATGGCAAACATCCATTGTAATTCTGGAATTCCAATTAACCAAGCCAAAGAAGATGGTAAGGAAGATTGTGAATTACCGGCTGAACTGGCAAGGCTCCTTCAACACGAGCGTAGAGAGATTCAGCCACACAAAGAGCCAGTGGAAGTTGTCAATCTTGGTACTGATGAGATCAGAAGAGAAGTCAAGGTTGGCGCATCCCTCGCAAACCATGTACACTTTGAGTTGGTCAAGTTATTGAAAGAGTATGTTGATATCTTCGCCTGGTCCTATCAAGATATGCCTGGGTTGGATACCAACATCGTTTAACATCACTTGCCACTCAAGCCCGGATGTCCTCCTGTCAAGCAGAAGCTTAGAATGACTAGACCCGACATGGCACTCAAAATCAGAGAAGAGGTAAAGAAGCAGCTTGACGCTGGGTTCCTAGCTACTTCCGAATATCCTGAATGGATTGCCAACATTGTCCCAGTTCCCAAAAAGGACGGCAAAGTCAGAATGTGTGTGGACTATCGAGATCTCAACAAAGCAAGCCCGAAGGATGATTTCCCTTTGCCTCATATTGATGTCTTGGTAGACAACACTGCACAGTTCTCTGTCTTTTCCTTCATGGACGGTTTTTCAGGATATAATCAGATCAAGATGTCCCCAACTGATATGGATAAGACTACTTTCATCACGCCATGGGGTACATATTGTTACAAAGTCATGCCATTCAGTCTAAAGAATGCAGGGGCAACATACTAGCGTGCCATGACAACCCTCTTTCACGATATGATTCATAAAGAGATTGAGGTTTACGTGGACGATATGATTGCCAAGTCCAAAACTGAAGATGATCACTTGGTTCATCTAAAGAAGCTGTTTAACAGACTGTTAAAAGAGTAATAGTGTGGGTTTTTATTATCATATCCACAGGGATTGTCGGATTTTTGATGCTTGCCGTTCAATAGTTTCGATATTCTAAGTTAACGTTTTCAAAAGTTTCACTTGTTGTTATCATTCACTTGTAGCAAAGATTAAATTGTGACAAAGATTTTTAAGAAAGGTTTTATAAAAGCATGCTAAGGTTAGGTTTCGTCAATCCATTTCATGTATAAACGATTAATCAAGCATATGAACTCGGTTTCCGACCAATATAACCGCGTATCCTCCCGACTACGTTTATGTCTAAAGCGAAATCGTGAGTACCGTTGTGTAGACCGTTAGATGATGTCTCACGCTAACAATCTAAACAACGATCTTTAAGATCAATACAATGCGAATAGCAAAACCCAAATCTATGTCTAGAGTTTGGTTTTTAAAAGATGAAATTGTTAGGTCAAGAGTTGTACAGTCTATGTCTAGAGCAAAACAATTCACAAATGGATCATTAAGAGAAAACAATATCATCTATATTGATCAAAGACTTTGTTCATATACAAGAGATCAATATCAATACATAAAAACAGAATCAACTACATCTAACCTCAACATTGAGTGATTAGCTACCATTTCTCATGGTAGCTTGGATGACAAGTAAAGAGAGGAGATGAATAAACATCCACGCTGAATAATCGAGAATGGAGGCAAAATCAGCTTCTCCAATGAAAATACAAGCTTTGATGAACAAAATACTGTAAACCCTTAATTCTAATGTAAAATGAGCAAGAGAGCCCATTCCAAAAAGTAACAATTATATTTATACACTTTTTTTCACAGCACCCTTCGCCTAACGAAGGATTCATTCGCCTAGCGAATGACTAAAAATATGGCACATTTAAGTGCCTCAGACTTAAACCGCCCCTCAGAATTATCGCGGGTTCGCTAGGCGAACCAAAACACTCGCGAAGCGAACCTTCGCCAGACCACTTGCCCCAGCGAAGTTTGGGTGTTTTAAAAATGGAAGTTTCTGCCACCCCTTCGCTGGCACCTTCGCCCAGCGAACACATCAGCGAGCATTCGCTGGTTTCCTCGCCCAACGAATTTACTCAGTTTTCCTACTGTAGGTTTTGCATACTTTCTGCCACCCCCTCGCTGGCACATTCGCTGACCTTCGCTAGGCGAACCTTCGCCAGAAGCTTCGCCAACACTCGCCTAGCGAATGCTGTTGCACAACAGATTTTTGGGCAGCTTGTACTATTTCATTGTGTCTTCAAACTTTGATCTTTTCATTCCTATTTCTGTACATTTAGCACACAAATTACAAGCACCACAAGTATATGTCAAATAATGCACAACAACATCAATCCACACTAAAATCAACCTATTCCACATGAAAAGTCATGAAAAATGCCAAATAATTCATACACAAATATATCATGATTGACATCTAACAAACTCTCCCCAACTAACTCATTGCTTGTCCTCAAGCAAAGTATGCCTCTCACGAGGATTTGCTCGAGGATTAAATTCAACCAAGACACGAAAATGGCTCAGCTAAACAACGATCGCAACAATGCAACAATTACGCAATTCAAGAACTCAAAACGTAAAAGAACTTGACTCTTAAACAAATTAAACAATGTTTCAAGAGACAACTAATTCATCAAACACATGTCATACTACACTCCTCTTCGAAATAGGATTGAAGGCAAACGTGCATACAAGCACGGGACAATTAAACTCACATGACAAATGATGCAATACTAACCAATTCATATCATATCTCAATGATCATAACAGAAATTATGGAAGTAAAAGATCACTAAGGGCTTAAAGGGTTGTAGCTTGGTCGGGTGAACAAAAAAGGGACATTTCTAATGGTCTTTGAAACGAAATTGCCGACGCAAAAGAACATTCACTATATACATATTTACACAACACACTTCATTTCACCAATTTGTCATTCCACCTTCACAAACTACCGTGCACACTTATTGATTCTATTATATTTTTTTGTTCAAGCAAGCATTTTCTCTTTTGTACAATATATTCACACTCTTCTTTTTACATGCTTGCTTGAAAATTTGTTTTCTCTTTTCAAAATTAGGAGTAATGCACCCATCTTCTTTTTATTCTCTCCCCAACTCATTTTCAACTCAACCTAAAGTGAATGTTCCTTGCTTTTTAAGGCAAGGAAGTCAAAATAATAATTTACAAAGGTTAAAGAAGAAAATGTTAGAAACTCACCAAAATCAATGATGAACCAAACTTGCAAATTATGTACATAAAACAAGTTCATCATTCAATTGAGTTCTAAACTGTTTAGGCTCAAAGGGGCTACTGAATACTCACTACTCACAGGTAAATTAATATTTGGGCATAGTTGTGCTCACTAACAAAAATTGCCTTGATCACTTCTCCTACTTCCACAAAATCATATGGTCACAAGATAAGGCATGAATTAAAAATAAAGACAACATTCATCAACACTCCTTGACATATAATACAATTTTGAGGCTTCTCACTATACTAGTTTCAGATCCTAAAATGACATATGTTTTCAAAAGAAGTTGTAACATGAAACACATTTACACTCGCCCAAGACACAAAATTCTAAAACATAAAATATTCTTGAATCAAGGTAACGATATACCTTGTCGCAACACAATGCTTACGGTACTATCATAGCCCTCACATCTTGGAGGAATTTCTCTTTAATCACAAGAGTCCAACCTACTTCCCAAAGTTCCACCATTAAAGAAGAAAAATCAAAATAACACATACAAAAACACACTTACTACTATAATTACAAACCAACAATTATTAGTAAAGCGAAACAAAATTTTTTACTACAAACCATAATTATTACTAATAATAAACATAAAGTGCCTGGTGTATAAAACACCTACATAATTCAAAAAGTACCACACGGGTACGAGTACATTAATACTTGACTAGTAAAAGCTGAAAAAGAAACAAAATACAAAAACTTTACTTTGATGCTCAAAGGAAGTATACAAGTCAAAGATCACAAAAAAAAATCAGTCCTCATCATCGGACTCAGTCACCAGCACGTCAGTACCCTCATCATCATCAGCATCATCCTCCTCACCATCAGCATCGTCCTCACCCCCTCCTAAAATTGGCCTGACCTCAGGCCAACCAGCATGCGCTAAGAACTGCTCCCTAGACATCATCATCTGATCAGAAGTAGGGTCACGAATCTGTAACTGAAGAACCTGTAAAGAATCATGGATGTCAGACATAGCACGCTGCTGCGCAGCCATCCAATCCCAATTGTATTGGCAGATCTCCTGCTGATATGGATAAAATGCCGGCGGCGCCGGTTCAGAACCTTCACCAGCTTCAGCAGCATCATCAGCACCAGCTCTGGAAGTCTCTCAAACATTCCCCCTAGCTTTACAGAACTTATCCACATACCGATCATCAATAGCAGATGGAATAGTGACCTGCCTACAGGATGGAATATCTACCCCAGAGTGAGCACACAAGGTCATGATCAAACATGGAAAAGCAAGCGGGGCATTCCTGCGCGCCGCAGTACCACCCAAGCCACTTAACACAATAGCCTTGATTTCATCCGCAATGATGCGTGCCACGTCAATCTGCACATTCATTTGAATGTTATGGATAAGATGAGCCAGAATGATCGGAACTGTACTATGATGCGACCTGGGACAAATGTTAGTGAGCACAAATAATAGAATAAGCCGGACTAAAGGTTGCATATCCACACGTCTGAATCTAATAGGTGCCCCGGATGAATTCAGCTCCACTTCCTTACCTTCCAGAAGTAAATCCCGGGTCATCTTCTCAATATCACGGTGGAGATGCAAATCTCGATGATATGCATCCAGCTCAGAACCAATCAACGGTAAAGGGTCTCCCAAAATAGTATTGATCGTCCTACGATCAAATCTGACAACAGTGCCTCTAACCCAAGAGGCCCAGCTAAATCTTTCTCCATCATCCGACAATGGATTTGCATAAAATTCCCGAACAATTTCAGCATTGTAGCCATCCAGAGGCATCATCAAACGATCCCATTTCTTTGCCACGAACAAAGCATCAATTGTCCGGTACATTCCACGATCACTCAGAAGGAACCTTTTTTCTGCCAAGATGTGCTTTCTTTCAAGGGTTTCATATCTGGCTGCTTGCTTAGCCCCCCTGAATCTTTCTTCATCAAAACGCACGAGCACTTGTCTCGAGGTTGAAGCCTTTCGCTTCTTAGCCGCGTGAATTGCAGTTTTTGGTGCCATCTGCACATAGCAAACAATAAAACCAAACAAAGGCAACAAACGCATTAGTGACTCAAAAACAACCAGCCAGAGACTTGCATGCATATAAAAAATTTTTGAAAATTTGCCTCTGTTCGCGCCAGGTTCGCTAGGCGAAGTCTGGCGAATGCTCGCGCAGACTCGCAAAGCGAACGAACCAGCGAACCCGCGAATTTTAAGCAAAACACAGTCAAAAACAGTCCCTCTCCCATCTCCTAATTTCAAATATTACTCTAGTCATATTGCCTATGTAGTTTTTAACATGCAAGACAAAAGTAACATGACAGAGGATCCAAATTTTTGACATCAACCCAACTAGATCAATCAAGAACATAAACAATGCCTAAAGAAATAAACTGTAAAGAGTATACAAACCTGAATTTCGCACTGTTAATGGAAAATTGAAAGAGAAGAGTGTTGAAGCCTTAGAGAGGAAATGAGAGAAAACACTTGCAAATGGAGGAAAATGGTGACCAACGGCTAGGGTTTTCCTCCCCCTCTATTCTGATTTCAAAGTGGGTCATGGGCCCAATTGGAAGGCCCACCCATAATTCATTTTTTTCTGATGTGGCAAAAAAAAACTGGGCTGGTCTGCCTCGCTGGGTTCGCGGAGCGAAGGCCAGCGAATGCTCGCCCCAGCTCGCTAGGCGAATGCCAGCGAACAAGACCAGAATTTTCAAAATTTTTTCAAAATGTACCACAACTTTTAAGGCATCAAAGTGATAACTAAACATTCTCAAAACAGAAATAACAGTAATACTTACAATGTTGGGGTGCCTCCCAACAAGCGCTTGTTTAACGTCGGCTAAGCTCGACGGTCCACCGCAATCTCACGGATCGCGGAAGGGAACAATGGCGGGATTCCGCTCGAAATCTCCTCCAAGATATACTTTCAGCCTCTGTCCATTAACTGTCCAACTTTCATTGTTTGTTAAGTCCTCAATGACAATTGCGCCATACGGCTTTATTTCTCGAATCCGAAACGGACCCGACCATTTAGATCTTAATTTTCCGGGAAACAATTTTAACCACGAATTGAACAGTAGGACCAGCTGTCCCACCTCAAATTGCTTGATGATTATTCTTTTGTCATGGTAAGACTTTACACGATCCTTATACAATTTATTGGAATCGTACGCCTGAAGGCGCAATTCATCAAACTCGTGTAATTGCACTTTTCTCTTCTCGCCGCTTAGAGTTGGATCAAAGTTTAAAAATTTTAAGGCCCAAAACGCCTTGTGCTCCAACTCTACCGGTAAGTGGCAATTCTTACCATAAACCATTTTAAACGGTGTGAGACCGATCGTAGCCTTAAAAGCGGTCTGATACGCCCACAACGCATCATCCAATTTGTTGGCCCAATCCTTTCTTGAGGCCGAGACAGTTTTCTCCAAAATACGCTTTATCTCACGATTGGAAACCTCAGCTTGACCATTAGCCTGAGGATGATATGGTGTGGCAACCATGTGCTTCACACCATACTGCTCCAAAGCTTTGTCAAGCTGAGTGTTACAGAAGTGAGAACCTCCATCACTTATTAACACTCGAGGAGTACCAAAACGTGCAAAAATGTTCTTTTTCAAAAATTTGACAACAGTTTTTCCGTCGGCTTTAGCACAAGCTATCGCCTCCACCCATTTAGACACATAATCAACGGCGACCAAAATATATTAATTGGAAAAGGAAGATGGGAATGGACCGACAAAGTCGATCCCCCAACAGTCAAAAACTTCAATTTCCAACATATTTTGTAAAGGCATCTCGTGCCGCCGTGAAATTTCGTCGCTTCTCTGGCACTTGTCACAACTAAGGGCATGCGCATGCGCATCTTTGAATAAGGACGACCAATAAAATCCCGATTGTAGGACTTTAGTGGCTGTTCTTAACCCATTAAAGTGACCTTCATAAGGAGAGTTGTGACAATGCCACAGAATATTTGTGGCTTCCTCCATTGACACACACCTTCTGAGGAGGTTGTCGACACCAAGTTTAAATAAATGGGGTTCATCCCATAAAAAAGCCTTGGCATCAGACAAAAATTTCTGTTTTTGGTGGTGTGTTAGACCGTCCGGTATCAATCCGGTGGCTTTGTGGTTAGCCATGTCGGCGAACCACGGTCTAACCTGCACTCTAAAAAGTTTTTCATCTGGGAACTCCTCTTTTACCTCAAATTCATTTTTGGTCACATCAACGTTAATCAGGCGGGATAAGTGATCCGCTACCAAATTCTCGGACCCCCTCTTGTCACGAATTTCAAGATCAAATTCCTGTAACAAGAGGATCCACCGAATCAGCCTCTGTTTTGAATCAGGCTTGGTGAGCAAATACCTTATCGCCGTATGGTCAGTATAAACAATGACATGTGAACCAATCAAATAGGCACGAAATTTCTCCAACGCATACACTATGGCAAGCAACTCTTTTTCAGTTGTTGCATAATTAATCTGAGCTTCGTTTAAAACCTTGCTCGCATAATGTATAGCGTGGAAAACTTTCGTTTGCCTTTGACCCAAAACAGCCCTAACCGCATAATCGCTAGCATCGCACATTAATTCAAAATCCAGTTTCCAGTTTGGTGCAACGATTATCGGTGAGGTTGTTAAACTTTTTTTTAAACAATTAAAAGCAAAAAGACAAGACTCGTCAAAGTCAAAAATCTTACCTTGGACAAGCAAGTTGCTCAACGGCTTTACGACCTTGGCGAAGTCCTTGATGAATCTACGGTAGAACCCGGCGTGGCCAAGAAAACTCCTTATACCTTTGACATTCATCGGAGGTGGTAATTTCTCGATAACATCCACTTTTGCTTTATCAACTTCAAGTCCCTTTGATGAAACTTTGTGACTGAGAACAATTCCCTCGTTCACCATAAAGTTGCATTTTTCCCAATTAAGCACCAAGTTGGTTTCCACGCACCGTTCTAACACCGTATCCAAATTTTTCAAGCACAAATCAAACGATTGCCCAAAAACGGAGAAATCATCCATAAAAACCTTGATAGTCTTTTCGATCAAATCCGAGAAGATAGCTTGCATACACCGCTGAAAAGTTGTCGGTGCATTACATAATCCAAACGACATCCTCCTATAAGCGAAGATTCCGAAAGGACATGTAAAAGCTGTTTTTTCATGATCACCCGGGTTCACAATTATTTGGTTGTAACCCGAATATCCATCCAAAAAACAATAAAATTGTTGACCGGAAAGCCTCTCGAGCATTTGATCCATAAAATTGAACCACCGTTAATCCGCCTTTTTTCGGTACCACATGCACCGGACTAACCCACGGGCTGTATGAAATAGGATAAATCATGCCGGCATCTAACATCTTCACTACTTCTTTTCTAACCACTTCTTTCATGACAGGATTTAAGCGGCGCTGAGGTTGAGCAACCGGTTTAAAGTTCTCCTCCATGAATATCCTATGCATGCAATACGAAGGGCTTATGCCTTTGAGATCGGACAACGTCCATCCTATTGCATCTTGATTTTTCTTTAACACTTGAATTAATCGGATCTTCTCATTTTTAGACAAAATACTACTTATGATAACCGGTTTATTACCATCGTCATCGAGAAAAGCATACTTCAAGGTTGGCGGTAACACTTTCAGCTCAAGTTGGGATTTTTCTTCATTCACCTCTTTTTTTAGAATTTCCTCTTCATACTCCCAAGGTTGTAATTCTTCTAAAGCTTCAAGCTCTAACAAACACTCTTCAAGAGCTTGCTCTTCTTCAACCGAGAATATTTCTAAGGAATCATCCAAAGCTCTTTGTAGAGGATCAATGACATGGATTTGCTTTGTAACTTCAAAACTTGCTTCCTCCGTTACATCAAGTCGGAAACAATCACCCTTATCTTTCTTGTGCTTCATGGCATCATAAAGATTGAAACACACCTCTTCATCTTGGACTCTCACTTTCATGAGACCATCGTCCATGTCAATTGCCATACGAGCAGTTTTCATGAAAGGCCTTCCAAGAATCAAAGGTGCATCATCATCCTCCTCCATTTCAATTACAACAAAATCAATCGGAAACAAAAATTTGTCCACTTTGACCAAAACGTCTTCCGCTACACCGTGAGGACGGGTAGTGGATTTATCTGCGAGTTGCAAAGTTATTTGAGTGGACCTTAATTCCATGTGTCATAACCGTTTCACAATCGACAATGGTATCAAGTTAATGCTAGAACCCAAATCAATCAACCCATTGCCCACATACATGTTTCCTATCGTAACCGGCAATGTAACTCGTCCCGGATCACATTCTTTCCTCGGGAGAGTCCGTTGAATGATGGCGCTACAACTAGCATCTACCATAATCGTCTCTTGATCCGTATACCTCTTCTTTTTTGTGAGGATATCCTTCATGAATTTCACATATTTAGGCATTTTCTCCAAAGCCTCGGAAAATGGGATATTTATTTGTAATTGCTTGAAGATATCCATAAACCGAGTATAGTGCCGCGCACTATCTTTCTTTGTAGGAGCATGCAGATATGGTAGATGTTGAATCGGAATATTATTTACCGGCTCTTTTCCCTTCTTAATTCTCCTCACTCTTTCTTCACTCTCTATTTTTTTCTCAATCTCATTTTTTTCTATCTCATTTATTTCTATCTCATTTTCAACTAACACACCCTCAACATTTTTTTCTACTTCAATCTCTTCCCTATCTTTTTCTTTTTCAACTACAACCTCCTCCTCCACAACTCTTTTACCTACACCCATGTCAATCTCTCTTCCACTTATTGTGAGAATTGCTTTACAATCCTTAGGATTCGGAAGCGTATTTGCCGTAAAGGGCCCTTTTTGTTGGTCGGCCAATTGTTTTGATAATTGCCCAACTTGTGTTTCAAGGTTCCTTATGGCGGCATCGGTATTCTTTTGATTTGAAATTGCCATTTGCATAAATTGTGTAAGAGTGTCTTCCATCTTTGTATTTCCAACGGGAGCTTGCGGAGGTTGAGTGTAATTTTGATATGGTTGACGGTTTGATGGACCGACTTCTTGTGGTCTCCATTGTTGTTGATAACCTTGGTTAGGAATTTGTTGGTAACCTTGGTTGCCTTGTTGATACGGAGGACGGGGTTGGTAACCTTGATTTCCCGCGTAATTTGCTTCCTCCACAACGGGAGGACAATAACCGGTCGGATGCTCACCTCAACATAATTCATACACTAACACTTGCACATTTTTGCTCGAAGATTCCTGCATCTCTTTGAATTGTTGAGGCAATTTAGACATTTGCTTAGTTAGCAACTCAACCTGTTGTGATAATAATTTGTTCTGTGCAAGGATAGCATCATTTATTCCTAATTCCAACACTCCCGGAGTTCGTTGAGCAGGCCCACGGTTGTGACTACCTTGATGATCGTTCAAGGCCATTTTATCAATGATAGCTGTGGCTTCCGCTGCTGTTTTGCTTAACAAAGAACCACCGGCGGTGGCATCTAACAAGGTTTTGTGTACAAGTCGCAGCCCATTTCTAAAGATATGAATTTGTGACAATTCGTCAAAACCATGGCCTTTGCACTTTCGTAACATTGATTTGAACCTCTCCCAAGCTTCGTTGAGAGATTCATTAGCTCCTTGTGAGAATACCGCGATGGCGGTCTTTGCTTCCATAAACCGAGTATGAGGAAAAAATCTCTCTGAAAATTTTTCTTCCAATGCATTCCAATCCGTCATTATGTCAATTGACTGATCAAAGTACCATTCCTTTGCCTTCCCAATGAGAGAATGCGGGAATAGTCTCTTGAACAGAGACTCCTCTTCTGCTTCAGGTGCACCAGTCGCTTCTGCTATTTCATAGAATTTTGTAAGATGGGTAAAAGGATCTTCATGATCCATACCCGTAAATGGACTTTGGTATAACAGTTGAAGAATTCCGGTCTTCATTTCAGCATGACGACCGTTATGTGCATGGCGAGCGAACTGAGCATTATGCCTCGGACTATTTGTGCATGGCCTAGAAACAGGTGGTGGTGGTGGTGGATTTCTCTCCATAACTGGAAGTATTTGTGGAAATGGTGGTGGTGTAGAAGTATTTTCTTCTTGTTCTCGCCTCTGTTTCGCTAGCTGCCTCCTTCTTCTAGTTCGGCTATTGATTCTACGAGCAGTTCTCTCAATCTCAGGATCGAAAAGAAGTTGATCCGCCGGTAGTTTCCCTCGCATAAACTAAGTCTGCACACTAAACAAACAGATTAACAAGTTCAAGATAAAGTAGCAACAAGCTTAAAATAGCTCAACTATCGCAATGCTAGCAATATCAACTAACAATCCCCGGCAACGGCGCCATTTTGTTAGAAGAGTAATAGTGTGGGTTTTTGTTATCGTATCCACAGGGATTGTCGGATTTTTGATGCTTGCCGTTCAATAGTTTCGATATTCTAAGTTAACGTTTTCAAAAGTTTCACTTGTTGTTATCATTCACTTGTAGCAAAGATTAAATTGTGACAAAGATTTTTAAGAAAGGTTTTATAAAAGCATGCTAAGGTTAGGTTTCGTCAATCCATTTCATGTATAAACGATTAATCAAGCATATGAACTCGGTTTCCGACCAATATAACTGCGTATCCTCCCGACTACGTTTATGTCTAAAGCGAAATCGTGAGTACCGTTGTGTAGATCGTTAGATGATGTCTCACGCTAACAATCTAAACAACGATCTTTAAGATCAATACAATGCGAATAGCAAAACCCAAATCTATGTCTAGAGTTTGGTTTTTAAAAGATGAAATTGTTAGGTCAAGAGTTGTACAGTCTATGTCTAGAGCAAAACAATTCACAAATGGATTATTAAGAGAAAACAATATCATCTATATTGATCAAAGACTTTGTTCATATACAAGAGATCAATATCAATACATAAAAACAGAATCAACTACATCTAACCTCAACATTGAGTGATTAGCTACCACTTCTCATGGTAGCTTGGATGACAAGTAAAGAGAGGAGATGAATAAACATCCACGCCAAATAATCGAGAATGGAGGAAAAATCAGCTTCTCCAATGAAAATACAAGCTTTGATGAACAAAATACTGTAAACCCTTAATTCTAATGTAAAATGAGCAAGAGAGCCCATTCCAAAAAGTAACAATTCTATTTATACACTTTTTTTCACAGCACCCTTCGCCTAGCGAAGGATTCATTCGCCTAGTGAATGACTAAAAATATGGCACATTTAAGTGCCTCAGACTTAAACCGCCCCTCAGAATTATCGCGGGTTTGCTAGGCGAACCAAAACACTCGCGAAGCGAACCTTCGCCAGACCACTCGCCCCAGCGAAGTTTGGGTGTTTTAAAAATGGAAGTTTCTGCCACCCCTTCGCTGGCACCTTCGCCCAGCGAACACATCAGCGAGCATTCGCTGGTTTCCTCGCCCAGCAAATTTACTCAGTTTTCCTACTGTAGGTTTTGCATACTTTCTACCACCCCCTCGCTGGCACATTCGCTGACCTTCGCTAGGCGAACCTTCGCCAGAAGCTTCGCCAACACTCGCCTAGCGAATGCTGTTGCACAACAGATTTTTGGGCAGCTTGTACTATTTCATTGTGTCTTCAAACTTTGATCTTTTCATTCCTATTTCTGCACATTTAGCACACAAATTACAAGCACCACAAGTATATGTCAAATAATGCACAACAACATCAATCCACACTAAAATCAACCTATTCCACATGAAAAGTCATGAAAAATGCCAAATAATTCATACACAAATATATCATGATTGACATCTAACACAGACTTCGGAAGTTTAGATTGCGGTTGAATCCTGCGAAGTGCACCTTCGGAGTCCGATCTGGTAAACTGTTGGGCTTTATTGTATGTCAGAAGGGCATTGAAGTTGATCCTAATAAGGTTCGCGCAATTCAGAACATGCCGCCTCCCAAAACAGAAAAAGAAGTCCGTGGCTTTCTGGGCAGACTCAATTACATCTCAAGATTCATTTCACATTTGACGGCTACCTGTGAACCAATGTTCAAATTACTAAGAAAAAATCAATCGGTTGAATGGAATAATGATTGTCAGGAAGCATTTGACAAAATAAATTAATACTTGCAAGAACCACCGATGTTAGTACCGCCGGTTCCTGGTAGGCTTTTAATCATGTATCTCACCGTTCTCGATGAATCGATGGGATGTGTATTGGGTCAACATGACGACACTGGCAGAAAAGAACATGCAATATACTATCTGAGCAAGAAGTTCACTGATTGTGAGACTAGATACTCACTTTTGGAGAAAACTTGTTATGCTCTGGTCTGGGCAGCTCGACGCTTGCGACAATACATGATTTGCCATACTACCTTGTTGATATCCAAAATGGATCCGATAAAGTACATATTTGAAAAGCCTGCTGTCTTTGGAAGGATTGCTCAGTGGAAAATGCTGTTAACTAAGTATGATATCCAACATGTTACCCAGAAAGCAATAAAAGGGAGTGTCTTGTCTGAATGCCTTGCTCGTCAACCTGTAGAGGGTTATCAACAAATGAAGTTTGACTTTCTCGATGAGGATGTTCTGTTTATCAGAGATTATGAGACTCTAGATCCTGATATAGGACCAGAACCAGGGGCGCGATGGATGCTCGTGTTCGACGGTGCCTCTAATTCCAAGGGTCGTGGAATCGGTGTTATCCTCATCTCTCCAACGGGTTTTCACCTTCCCTTCACTGCCAGATTATGCTTTACATGCACCAACAATATGGCTGAATACGAAGCATGTATCTACGGTATTGAAGCGGCATTTAACATGAGAATCAAGATTCTTGAGGTCTATGGAGATTCTGCCTTGGTCATCGGTCAAGTCAGAGGGAATTTTGTGACTCGGGATTCCAAGCTGGTTCCATACCATCAACACATAGAGAAGTTGATTTCTTACTTTGATGAAATCACTTTTCATCATATTCCCAGAGAGGAAAATCAACTAGCTGATGCTCTTGCCACTCTAGCATCCATGTTCAAGGTCAAGTGGAAGAATGAAGCTCCTCATATCCGCATTGATCACTTGAACGAACCAGCACACTGTTTAGCAATCGATGATGAGTCTGATGACAAGCCTTGATTTTACGACATCAAAAGATATCTGGAAAAAGAGGAATATCCCGAGGGTATCACTATCACTGACAAGAAGGCTCTTAGACGGCTTTGCGCCAAGTTCTTCTTAAGTGGTGGTATACTATACAAGAGGAATTATGATTTCGTGTTGCTCAGATGCGTGGATAAACACGAAGCAAACACGATCATAAGGTCCATACATGAGGGCTGCGAGGGTGTACATGCTAAAGGTCCTGCTATGGCTAAGAAGATCCTTCGGGCTGGGTATTACTGGACAACGATGGAGGTAGATTGTTACAACTTTGCCAAAAGATGTCACAAATGCCAAATCTACAGAGACAAGATCCATGTGCCTCCAACTCCATTGAATGTCTTGTCTGCACCTTGGCCATTTTCCATGTGGGGTATAGATATGATTGAAATGATCGAGCTGAAGGCTTCCAACGGTCATCGATTTATTCTAGTTGCTATCGACTACTTCACCAAGTGGATCGAAGCTGCTTCCTATGCAAACGTTACACGACAAGTGGTTGCTAGATTTATCAAGAAAGAGATAATCTACCACTATGGCATTCCGAGCAGCATTATCACCGACAATGCAAGAAACCTAAATAACAACATGATGAAGGAGTTGTGTTAAGAATTTAAAATCAAGCACCACAACTCTTCACCATATCGGCCCAAGATGAATGGCGTCGTTGAAGAAGCAAACAAAAACATCAAGGGAATTGTCCAGAAAATGGTCAAGACTTACAAGGATTGGCATGAAATGCTTCCCTTCGCACTGCATGGCTACAGAACTTCAAATCGAACTTCTACTGGGGCAACTCCGTACTCACTCGTGTAAGGTATGGAGGCTGTTCTACCCATCGAAGTCGAAATTCCTTCGCTCAGGGTCATCATGGAAGCAGGTCTTGACGAAGCTGAATGGGTTCAATCCTGATACGACCAGCTGAACCTCATCGAAGAGAAGTGCCTTACAGCCGTTTGTCATGGTCAATTGTATCATAGACGCCTTAAACGAGCTTTTGACAAGAAAGTTCTCCCTCGAACATTTTGTGAAGGTGAACTCGTGCTCAAGAGATATTCACCTGTTCACTCGGATCCACGAGGCAAGTGGACTCCCAACTATGAAGGACCCTTTGTTGTCAAGAAGGCCTTCTCAGGCGGAGCTCTGATCCTCACCACAATGGATGGGGAGGTGTTGCCATCGCCCGTGAACTCCGATACAGTCAAAAAATATTATGCCTGAAAAAAATAATGGATAGGAGTCTGCTAGATTGATATCCGCAAGGAAAATCTAGGCAAAAATGGACGTCCTGGTGGAACAAAAAAAGAAATGTCCATGCAAAAGTTAGGGACAATGAAAAAACCAATAATAGCCCGCTAAGTTGAAAACCCGAAAGGGCGACTTAAGAAAAAAATGGGCATCCCGGTGGATGAAAAAAAATGGGAAAACATGTCCAGGCAAAAAAAAGGGATAAAGGCATTGACTGTGAACGCTTGAGCCTCTTTCCTCACGGCTAGACCTTAGACGGTAACAGAACATTCCAATCATCATCGACTGGTGCAAGGCGTTGGAACCTAGACTTACAGTGGATGATGGCCAATGTTGTAATCAATGCAAAGCTTGATTTCCCTTTGCCATTTACATTTGTTTTTCAAATTTTATTGCAAACTTCCTCATCAAGGATTTTGCATCCTTGTACACACCTTATGTACAAAGTTTTTTACATTCAATAAAATGCATTCTTTGTTATCTCAATTTGTTTTCATTCCAGTATTTTGTTTGCAAAATAAACAATTATTTGTGATCACATAATACTAAAAAACGTTGAGAACAATAAAAAGCTAAATCAATCGAGAAAGCAATATGCATTGCATGTGTTACTGGTAACTCCTGTAGGGTGAGCGGTAATATCCATTGGAAAGCTTAACGCCTGGCCGACAATGTTTTGATTCAGTGAAGAAGCTATTGTCTCCTCAACAGTTCCTCGGCAGAGTCGTCATTCTCCCTAGCAGGTGGCCAAGGTGTCCCACAGCAAAGACACCTTTGTTCACTTCTCCCCAGCAAGGGTTGAGCATTATCTCCAATGATTAGGAACTATATGTCACCAGCGACAGTGGTTTCTCCTCAGCTGAGTCAGCATAATTCAGGAATTTCTTTTCCCCATGCAGAGCCAGTCTGGGTAGGAAGAATAGACTTGGTTCTTTCATCCCCAACAGGGATAGCCATGGTGATTTAGAAACCGGAGATGTTCTCAGTTTCTTTCCCCGGCGGAATCATCATCCTTGAATTGTCTTCTCCAGCAGAGATTGTCCTCATCTGTGGGTTCTCTCCCCGACTGAGGATGTCGAAGTCGTTTTGCTACGGTTTCTGCCTGATCGCTTCTCGCTGTGCCTCGTCTTGAGCCTTTGCATCGCATGGTATCAAGCATCATGTAGAAACGCATACATAGCATATGCATTGATCATACTCCCTCTCTTTTTGCCCGACCTATCTCCCAGCAGATTCTCAGCAAACTTCGCGCTTATCAACCTTTAAACACTTTCCACTCTTCTTTTGTCGCTGTCGGCCAAATTCTCGAGCTATTCTTTTATTTAATCCCCTTTTAACTCGAATCATCAAAAAGTTGGCGCAATTCGTACATTCAGGTCCAAGAGGATTAAATAGGGGCAGCTGTCGTAACCCAAAATTTGACCTCCCTCTTTTGCCTTTTGCGTGAGCATAAGCATTCACATCGCTAGCATGCGCATTCTCACTTTTCTTCGTGTGTTTCTTGTCACAGGATATTCAGGTTTTTCAAGCACGGTTAATCATATCCTCATGAGGTCATCTCATCATCAAGACAAGCTCAAAATAAGGATTTCCATGCCTATGTATCAAAACAAGAGGTGGAAAATCGAAGCCGGGACCACAACATCATTTTTCAAGCAAAATGGGCAAAATTTGGTCTGAGTAACCGGTTAACACAATTCCTTTGTAATTCTGTTAACCGGTTAACACAGGCAGATTTTGTGATTTTTGCTGCATTTTGGGACAGCACCCATGCACTCTCTTTGGGCTTTGGTTCTACTTGATTCTAGCGGTGTGTGGAACATTATAGACATCTCTAGATATTTCAACACTATTCATTCCAACCCAAGTACATTTATTCCAATGCATCACTCTAATTTAAGTGCACCATGTTACTTAATTTACCAACTTGTCAACCTTTGGATTTGGAAATTCACATTGGGATTGGTACCGAGTTGGTTCTAACTAAACCGCCTTGACTGGGTGAGTCAAGTCCAACAAACTCCTAGCCTAGTTCCAAACCCAAAGCTAATTCCAAACCAAATTCTAAACTATCTCGCACTCCAAACCTAAAATCCATATAAACTCACCTTCACTCATTTTCAAGACCTTCAACCATTTGCTCCATTTCACTCTCAATTCTCACACATTCTCTCTGAACTTTTCTACTACATCTTCATCTTCATCTCAATTCTCTTCCAAAACGTCACCAAAGCTCATTTCTACTTTGAAGAATAATCACTTTTACATCAAAAGTGATTATTTCTTGAGCTCAACCTTCATCATTCTTGCTATTACACATGGATTTCTGTAGTTATTTCAGCTTTTGGATTGATATTGAGTAGTTGCTGCAACTTCCAACGGTTCGAATTCGCATTTTGGAGTTTTATCAAATTTTTCTCGATTTCGATACGGTTCGTCTACAAATTGAAGATTCCTCTGGTTTTCTTTGATTTTCTGCATCAAGAGTCCTTTTCAACATTCACCAAGCAAAATCTCCGGCTTGTAGGTTGGTAGATCTAACTAATTTTACCGTTTCGCACATTTTCGTATTGCTCACAATGTAGTCGATAAATGTTGTGTGTGATTTGGTTTTGCATTTGTTTGATCCATGATCCAATTGTATTAATGATTCTATCTCTGTTTATTTGCTATTTTCAAGTTTAATTTTCGTGCACAAGCTCAGTTCATAGCATGTGGTAGCTTGTATAAATGATTATGTGTTGAAAGCTACTTTTGAAAAGCTTTTTTTTTTTTTTCAAAACTGCTCAGTGTTAACCGGTTAATGCCCTGTGAGTAACCGGTTACTCAGTTCAATTTTCACCAAAAATGCCAATTTTCAAGCAAGTAACCGGTTAACGCATGGTGAGTAACCGGTTAACACTGTACCAGAATGTCATTTTCTTGCATTTTCAAGTGTGTTTGCCATGCTTTCTCCATTTTAATTTCCATTGATCATTATGCTTGATTTTATGGATATTCTAAATGTCATTTCACTTCTGGTTGAAGCATGTTTACAAACTTTCGATGCGCATTTTCGATTATTCATTGTTTCATGTTCTTAGCATTGTATGAACATAACAATTCTTGCACTATTTTGTTCACATGATACATGAGTTTGTGTGGCATTTGGGTGATCATTTGGCTCTGTTTTGTACCTTTCATTTCAGTTTGCATTAAGCTTATTTTCCATGGATAAGCTTAATCTTGAATAATCAATAATTCACACCTTTTTGCTTTAATGACTTTTCATTCTATTTGGAAAGTTGTTGGCATGTTTATCCCTTGATTAATTGATTGGAACTTTGTTTCGATTAGTCGATCTTCCCTTTTCCTCTCTTTAGGCCTACTTTAGAGCTTTCTCTCTCTTTCCCCCCCGTGGAGTTGGAGTTTCGCGTTGCGCCTTGCATTGGAGCACTGTACAAATTGACGTTGTTATACTGTCCGATTCTATACGCAGAAGCACTGTACAACATTGGAGCGGTTGCACTGTCCGTTTAACTTTCCACGCTATGTTTTGGGCGTTAGAGAAGGAATGAGGATGGAGTCTTTCCAACCTCATTCTGACTATTTCTTTGGTAAAGGCGTCTTGTCCTCTCCTCGAGAATAGTCACCTCTATCCTCCAGCTATAGCGTTTCTTATTCCCCAGTCGAGTGGATCCTTGATCACTTTTCTCTCTTTGCGATCCTTTTCGATCCTTGATCACTCCTACCTCTTTCAATTTCTCCTTTTGATCAATCACGATCCTTCTTGGTTGAGATCATTATTCTTGCGCTAGCAATATCTCTTTATTCCATTACTCCTTTCTTCTTGTAATCAATCATTGTCTTGAGATTCCCCTGCGGAGTTTCTATCCCTTTCTTCGGTTAAACACAGTCTTTCTGTTAAACAACCGATACTTCCCCAGTTTTGCAACCTTTTCTTTGGTTCATCTCCCTTTGATTGGTTAACCACTGCCTGTCAGTTAAAACACCAATGCTTGCTATCTCTTTCAGTTAATCACTAAGTTTTTTTTTGGGTTAATCACATCTTCTTGGTTAATCACCCGTCTCTTCAGTTAACCATAATTCGTCTGTTAAAATACTGAACCCTTTCAAGTTAATCACCCTCTCTCGGTTAATCACTCGCTTTTCTCGTCGGTTGGTCACAGTCCGTCTGTAAACACCGAATCCCCTACAGTTGGCAACCTCCTCTTGGTTCGAATACTTGCGCCCTAGGGTTAGTAACCTTTCTTTGGTTTAAATAACCTTTCTTCGGTTGAGTACTGTTTGTTCAGTCAGTTTACCAAATCCCTTTTGGGTCACGACCTTTGCTCGGTCCTACACCCGTTCTTTTGGGGTCACGACCTTCGCTCGGTCCTACACCCGTTCTTTGGTTGATCACAGTTTTCTCTGTTAAAACCAATGCTTCTCTACCCCCACAGAGTTGCAATCCTTTCTTCCTCGATTAACCACTGTTTATCAGTTAACAGATCGAGGCTCCTTCAGAGTCAAACACCTTCTCTTGGTTCAACACTCTCTATCTTGGTTTATCGCAGTCCGTCTGTTGACACCAACTTCTTTTTCCCCGCCAGGGTTTTACTCTCTTTCTTCGGTTAACCACTTCCAGCCAGTTAATATACCGAGTCTCCTTTTTCTTGGTTCTGACACCATCCCTTTGTTTGGATCCCCAGCGGAGCCCTTCCTATTCCTCTTACTCTTACTTTCTTGGTTTCGACTCCAATTCCTTTTGTTATCCCCAGCGGAGTTTCTTCCTTTCTTGGTTTTGACACCACTCTTTTCCTATTCTTTTGTGCAAGCACTCTTACTGCGAGATCTTCCGCAGTAGAGTTTTTCTTGCTCTTGGTTTTGACACCATTTCTTTCGCTTCTTTGTTTCTCTCTTGTTTTCCTTTACCGTTCAGTTCCGCGAACTACAGAAGCTCTGATTCTGCATTCTTTTGAATGTATGATACGTAGGCATGAGATCGTAATGATCTCGGCGAGCACACTTCCACCTTTCTTCCGTCTTCCTCCGTTTCTTCCTTCTTTTTCGTCCCCTGGTTCCTCTGAACTACGACGCTCTGACTTCCTCATTGCACTATGAGGGTACGTTGGCACGAGGACTTAGTTCCTCCACGAGCACTGTCCTCCTCTTCTTTCTTTTTCCCCTTTCTTTCTCTCTCTCCTCCTTCTTTTAGCTAGAAGCCTTTAGATAGATAACCCATCCAAGCCTAGAAGCAAGCGAAATGGTTCCCGTCGAGTACGACGGATGCGTTAGGTGCTAATACCTTCATTTCGCATAACCGACCCCCCCGTTCCCGTTTCTCTTCCCCTTGGGTTTTATCGATATTTTCTCTGTCCTTTGGGACTAAATAAAGTTCGGTGGCGACTCTGTTGTATCTTTGAGTGTGCGATTCACTGAGGTAGATTTTCAGCCATCTTCAACCATATGTTTATAAGTTGGAGTAATCCTCAGTTTATAAGTCGGTTTTGTAGGCTTCAGTTGGATCCAACCATAATTCTTAAAAAATCATCCATAAAACTTATAAAAGATGTAAATTTTAGCGATACACGTTGTGTAGGTTTATATGTAGTTTTTATATTAATATTAATAACTTACTTTTTTATAAAAGGCACTACTACGGAACAGACCTTTAACAACGGTTGGGAAAGATATATAACCACGCAGTATCAGGCGTTGATATGTAGAGTGTGGTTGTATATATGATACTTACAATTACGGCCTTGTAACCGTTGTAATAAACTGGAAAGCGCGCGCCATATCGCAATGGTTTATCCAAAAAACCGTTGTGATAAAGTGGTGGTCCTAGGTTCGATTCCCAACTGCGCTGTTTTGTTTTAATTTTTTACTGGGCAGCGCGCGAGTTTTTATAACGGTTATGATAAATAGCCGTTGTAAAATTTTCTGCAGAATTTACAATTATATCATGCTTTTATAATTTATACCAATTTTTATCCTATATTACTGTTCACCATATCACAGCAGAAAATACAACACAGATTTGTGAGAAAGTTATATGATACACCATAACATCATCACATGAATCTTATGTAACCAATACATCAATCATTACACCATTAGTAAACATACAAACCTAATCAACTATAACCTAATTCATCATTACAACAAATGCAATGAACACTAAAAATAAAAAAGTTCCAGGTAATCTTCAACAGTTTCTTCAGGATCTTCCCCTTCAACATCAATTCGTCCTCCTTGGCTTTGTAGGTGTTAATCATTCCTTTCTCCCCATCCAAGTTCTTTACTAATGAAGAAATTATTTGTTTTGCTCTAGGATCCATCTCGTCATCCAACCAAGCAAAGTGAGAACATTGTTTGTATCCTTGAATCTTATACATCCCACAACCATAGAAACGAAGGTCTGGGTTCGAGTCGGTCCATGTCGTCATCAACAGAGTGTTGAGACTACACTTGCATACGTACCTTGAACGGTTTGAGGACCTGTTTCCATGGCTACAGTCGGACTGCTGATACATTTTAATGGAAATATTTGATGGAAACTTTATGGAAAAGAATGGAAAAAAAGGTATACGGTGAAACTTTATGGAAGGATTTGCTGAGACACTTTTCTATTTCATCTCGTTCATAAAGCTATGAAAAAAAAAGTACAAGGTGAAGGAAGTTAAAACAATGGCTTCATACTTCTTGTATTTTTCTTCATAGCTACACAAACCATATGTAACATAGTGAAAGCATACTTATTGAATTTGTTAAGGTGGTGATGATGGATATGAAAAAATGAGAACATTCAAGAAAAAAAATTACAACCCATGTTTAACAAGACAAGTGAACGAAATCGGAGCATAAATGTAATGAATGAACCTCAAGTTAGCAATTAGTGAAGACGAATCTGAAGACGTATCTGAAGGTTGAAGTATGTTTAGAGTTATGTTATTAGAAGGAAGAGTGAAATATGTTAGGGTTTTCTTTTGAGAGAAACGACTGCTATGTAGTGAACGATAGATAGGTTTGCTTATATACTAAAAAAATATCACTTTTCATCACGGTTATAATTTACAACCGTCATGCAATTTTCAAATTTTACAACGGTTGTTTAGTAACACTGTGGTTAAATATCTTGGTTAAATAATTTTCAATTTTCTATTTTTTTAATAGACCTATAACAACAGCTGGTTTTTTAACCGTTGTAAAATCATTTATAATTTAATTTTTAAATAATGGACTTAAGTGACACATGTTTAATGTAGTCTAAAAAATTGAAAATGTGTATTTACTCGGTATTAGAGTTTGGCCTAACACAACCTTACAAAACAGGTTGGTAAGGTGAGGGATGCCACTCTATATAAACTATTTCATTACTCTATCTTCAACCAATCTGGGACTTTAGGATCTTCCTAACACACCCCCTCACGCCCATCACTATTTTTTTTGGGCTTGGTGCGTGGATTTAAACGGTGGGTTGTCCATGGTCCGATTGATAGGCTCTGATACCATATTAGAGTTTGGCCTAGCACAACCTTACAAAATCGGTTGGTAAGGTGAGGGATGCCACTCTATATAAACTATTTCATTGCTCTATCTTCAACCAATGTGGGACTTTAGGATCTTCCTAACACTCAGGATCGAAGCTTGCTATAAATCATATATTACTACGATGTTATTAGACAATCGTAGTAATAAATCTTGCTACTCACTGATGCACGAACATTATAACCTATTACAATGGAGTAAATGAACTTGTTGTAAGCATGGCGTTGTTGTTTGCGTGTTTTGTAGTAGTGATGCCAAAATGAGAAATATATTAACGATAAAAAAAGTCACTGCAATACAAGATGTACGGAAGATGACAATAAAGAATTCAAAATTACAAAACAAAACTCAGAATAAGACACAACACAAAGCTGACTACAAAAGATAAAATAAGCAAGATAAATGATTTTGCCTCCAAACCTTGAAATCAAAATCAAAAGAAACATATTTCGACTGAACCACCAAAAAGATTGAAGTTTTACACTTTCTGATAACACCTATAAATGCTCATCTTTATTCCAAAAAATACGAATGTTTCGCTCTTTCCAAATAACACAAATCACGGAGAACCAATAGTATTAAGAAGCAACCGAACATTTTTTGACAAACCGTCTAGTCCTCAAAATTGTAAGAGATGATCCAATAATTTTCCATGAAATTTCGTTGAGAAACCTAGCCAAATAGAAATTGTAGGCCACAATCTACCAAAAAAATCACAATTTACAAATAAATTATCTTCGTCTTCATCCACAGCCCAATTCGCTGCACATCTTTGATTGGTCGTAGCAAGAATCCGCCGTCTAACTAAATTGTCCTTTGTCGAAATACGATTAAAAACCAATGCCAAACAAAAATAGATGTCTTAAGCGACACAGTCTTCACCCATAAAAAATTGAATTATACTGATTGTTGTTGTCGCCAACTTCGGATAAATTTTGATAAGCATTGTTAACCGCTCAGTACACTCTTCCACTTACTCCTCCTCCCACACTGACAACCTCCTACGCCACTTCCACAACTACAACAACAAAAAACGCCTTTTACCTCTTTTGAAAAAGAGTTCTTACCACCATTTCACATGCGAGATAATGAAGGGCAACATGAAAAGTGCACACTTTACCCCTCGATTTTAAAGAATCCGACGTGTATGTGTAAAGGTCATGGCTTCGATTCCTGGGGAGACCTTTTTAGAATTCTAAATTGGCGAAAACACATGTTCCCTCAGTTTTGACATTTCACCGACGGAAATACCACATTATTGCTTTGATTATCTCATAAAACTGACGGATAAAACAATTTTGAGTTTATTATATCTAATATGGAATGCTTTTTCACTAAAATCTATACTGAACATATAACTTCTCAAAATTAGTTAAAAAAATAATTATATTAACAATTGTGCTATATTTGAAGAACAACTTACATTGATTAGTGATTTTGAAGCATTATGTAACTCATCATTCATCTCAATCTCTTTTATAGTTAAAATATCTTCACTACTACGGAAAACACATATAATGACGGTTGCGAAATACATATAATGACAATTTTGCATATGTTATTATGTACCGTGTGATTGTATGTATGCTGATTTCCACAACGGACGAGTGATTGTGGTGGTATGTTAGGTAGCACGCTACTTATAGTAACGAGTAAAGAAAATTACCGTTATGAAATAATTTAAAGGTCTTGGGTTCAAATTCTAGCAACGTCATTCTTGTGTTTTAACATTTCACCACGGTTATTTGTTCCAACCGTGGTGGTATTTGTAAGAGTTTATTATAAAATATGAGATTGCTTGTTTTTATATGCCCCTCATTAAACATATACAACCATTCAAATAGATTTTTGAGATTATAATCAGAAAAATTAAATTATTCTTGAAAAATAACCCAAACGGTCCAATATTTTTCGAATTGCAAGCATCTTCTAATTCACGATTTCCTCATTAACCCATATAATTTGATTCAATCACATATTCTTCAAAGTAGTGATAATGATTGGATGTCTTCTAAGTCTTTCACACAAAATTTGATTTTCTCTTTTTATTTTTCTCTATTTTTTTTTTGTAAACACCAAATTTTTTGTGAAAGACTTAAATTGGCATCCATTTATTATCATTGATTTGAAGAAATTGTGGCATTGAATCAAATTCTCTGGGTTAAAGAGAAAGACATAAATTACAAGATGCATGCAATTAAAAAAACATTAGACCGTCTAAGTTGTTTTTCACGAATAATTTAATGTTTCTGATAATTATCTCAAAAATCAATTTAAATGAATGCAACTTCAATGAGGGGTTACTGAAACAAGCAATCACATGTGATATAACAAACTCACTGACAATATTTATCAACAAAAACATCTATTAAGGAGAAAGCTTGTAAAATAAAAGCAAGATAAAACTAAGGAGAAAGCTGCAAACTTGTGTTAAATTTGAATGGATGTCATTGTAGGTCTATCACACAAGTTTACATATTTCACTTCAGCTTCATCCTTTCTTGTAGTTAACAGGGAAGATAGTAGCACCTCTCACGTCCGTTGTACTCAATGTGAACCTTTAATTTAAATTTACGAATTGATGTTAGCTTACGTCAATTGTTTCCTTCACGATATCGATAAGAAAGTCATGTGAAACATATCAACAACATACATGAAATTGAGAGAATAAGAATACATTTATGGATGAAGAACAAGATTGAGGCTATACTGTAGAATAGGAAAACTAATGACGAAGAAGAAGAGAGAAAATTTGTGTTAGAGTTTTGCTGTGAGAGGTACGGCGATACTGTCAAGAAGCGAGAGTTAATTCACTTATATATGGGTAAACAATTTCACCACGGTTGTATTTAAACACCGTGGTGAAATGTATTGTCTTTCACAATGGTTGAGATTAACAACCGAGGTGATATATATATATATATATATATATATATATATATATATATATATATATATATATATATATTATAAGGACAATACTCATTGTAATAAAAAAGTAAAAAATTGTTGGAGCTTGAATTCGAACCCTATCACTCCATAATTATATAATCACGATTAATTAGTTTGACTGTAATGCAACGTTTTTTACGTAAATATAAAAAAAAAACAAAGCGCGTCAAAAAATGAGGTGTTACCATGGTTAGCTGCCAGACTGTTATAATTTAGTGTTATCAAAGGTAAAATATGATGGTTTTAAAAATGAACAAATATGGAAGAAAATTGAACGAAAACTAGATGAAACGAAAACGATATGGATATCTAAAGAAGAAACGAGAGCATTAATCCGATAACATCTTCGTATTGAAGATGATATGTGTTTATAAGGATAAAATTCATATTTCAGGATGCTACTCAAACACAACACGCACATAGTCCAAATATTTTAAAATTTGCAGTGGAACTCAGATAAATAACATTACTTCAATTATCTCATTAAATTGAAAATATTTTATCAAAATGACATAATCAAATTTTTTATTCTAACACAAATAACATGCATCGTTCCCAATGTTACATAAGAGAGCATATAACCAACCAAATAACATGCATTTAATTATATTGAGGTTGGCGATTAGTGTTTATTCCAAACTCACATAATTCACATGATTCCCACTCTGTTCACAAAACCGTTATTCCCTCCGTAACAGATCCAACAAGTAGTTGCATCATCATCGCCAATAACTCTCCAAACTACATTTGAGTGACTCATTGATGGAACCGACATACGTAGCAACTCTTCCAGCTTCTAACTTCGAGCATTACTACAACCTGCAAAACCAGACAACAACTCAAAGTTGTAATTTTTACGTCCAAGTAACGAGACAATTATCAGTGCTACTTGTGATGATAACATAGAGAATTCAATGGCTGACACTATCACGGAAGATTTTGAATCTCCATTCAAGACCGAACATTAGAAGATCACAGTTTGCATCAATTCTTCCACTGGTCATGGCTCATACATTTGGAAGACTGTCATCACAGGGTCTGCTAACGCCGGCCAGCCCGGAATGACTACATACAATTCAGCCACAATTAGAGGTGTCAAAATAGCCCCAAATAACAAAGCCCCAATAATTAGGCTTTTTGTTGGCCCCATTTTTTTAAGCCCCTTACTAAATGAATATTTTCTTAACCCCTTATTTTTAAGCCCCTTCATATTTTTGTCTTTACTGAGGCTTAAGTGAGGGGCTTAAAATCTAATTTATTTGAAATAACGTATTTTATATTATAAAACTGATTTTTTTCTAAAACCGATTTTTTCTTAAAACTGTTTATTTATTAAAACCGATTTTTTTCAAAAAAAAAAAAAAAACCGATTTTTTCAGAAAATAAAAAAAACTGATTTTTTTCGAAAATAAAAAAAAACTGATTTTTTCTGAAAATAAAAATAAAACCAATTTTTTTCGAAAATAAAAAACCGTTTTTTTTAGAAAAAAAAAAGCCGATTATTTCCCAAAAAAATAAAAAACCGATTTTTCCGAAAATTAAGAAAAACGATTTTTTTCAGAAAATAAAAAAAAAATCGATTTTTTTCAAAGATAAAAAAAACTGATTTTTTCCAAAAATTAAAAAAAAACCGATTTTTTCCGATAATAAAAAAAAACGATTTTTTTCGAAAATGAAAAAAAACTATTTTTTTCGACAGTGAAAAAAAACCGATTTTTTTCAAAAATAAAAAAAAACCGATTTTTTCCGAAAATAAAAAAACCCGATAATTTCCGAAAATGAAAAAAATCGATCCGAAAATAAAAACCCGATTTTTTCCGAAAATTAAAAACCCAATTTTTTTCCGAAAAAAATAAAAACAGAATATTTCCGAAAATTAAAAAATCAGATTTTTTCCAAAAATTAAAATAAAAAACAATTTTTTCCGAAAATTAAAAAAAAACAATTTTTTTCCGGAAAAAAAACTCAATTTTTTCCTAAAAAATAAAAAAAAACTGTTTTTTTCGAAAATATAAAAACTCGATTTTTTTCGAAAAAATACTCGATTTTTTCCCGAAAAAAAACTGTTTTTTGTTTGCAAATAAAAAAACTCGATTTTTTCCGAAAATAAAAAAAATCGATTTTTACCGAAAATGAAAAAAACTGATTTTTTCCGAATATAAAAAAATCGATTTTTTCCAAAATAAAGAAACCGATTTTATTCGAAAAAAAAAACGATTTTTTCCAAAAATAAAAAAAACCGATTTTTTTCGAATATAAAAAAAACCGACTTTTTCCGAATATAAAAAAATCGATTTTTTTCGAAAATGAAAAAAGCCGATTTTTTCCGAATATAAAAAAACCGATTTTTTCTGAAAATGAAAAAAACCGATTTTTTCCGAATATAAAAAAAAAAACGAATTTTTTCCGAAAATGAAAAAACCGATTTTTTTCGAAAATAAAAAAAAAATTGATATTTTTCGAAAATAAAATAAAAATTGATTTTTTTCCGAAAAAAAAAAACGATTTTTTTCAAAAATAAAAAAAAACGATTTTAATAAAATTGATTGAAAAAATTTATTTTAAAAAAAAAAAGTCAAGTTTTGAAAATGTTGGAGTTTTGAGGCTCTACTTGAATTTTATGAGCCCTTAATTTAGGGGACCTACATATTTTGAAGCTCATTTATTTTTAAAATTTTTTGCCCTTCTATTTTTGGGGCCTTGAAATTTAAGTTTCACCCCTCTAAATTGACACCTCTAGCCACAATCGCGGTTCTTGGCGATGTATTCATGACAAAGGATTTAACATTTAAAAACATAGCAGGTCCTGATGCACATCAAGCAGAAGCATTACAGATTTCGAGACCATTGGTTCCATTACCTTATTTGTCATTGGAAAATTCGCAAAGATCTTTTGGGTTGAATTATCATGCAGGAATTCAGATTTAACTTTTAAATATACCACTGTGACCCTTAAATTTTGACTAGTAAAAGGGTATCAATAACACCACTGTGACCCTTATTCATATGTTGTTGCATGTATATTTGCATGTTTGTTGCATGTAGTATGTCCATATTCGTGTTCTGTATTTGATATATGAAATTGTATTTTCTTCTTAGCTATTTAGTTCATGTGTTCATCTGGAATTTTTTTATTGCTGATTATTTGGCGTTTAGCTTGATTATTTGGCTCTTTTTGATTTTTTCAAAAGGAAATAAGTTTTAATGTGAGTTTAGAATTTTTTATGTGTTTAATGTTATTATGTATGTGCAATGTTTCAGGGGGAGCATGTAACACCCATATTCCCATCGCGAATAAATAATACCTAAATAAATCAGAGTGGATAAAAATTTATTTTTTCGACAGAAACAGGGATGCCACACTAAAAGAAATAAAATATAATCCCTGCTCAATATTTTTAATACATAGCACAAAATATAAAGCACACAAAGGGGAAACTTTTTCCAACAAAAGAAAAGGTCAATTATGGAATAAAACGGAAAGATCCATAACTGGCTTGTTTTACAAAATAAATCATTTTAGAACCTCCACTATATATACAAAAATACTACCAAATACATCCAACAAATATATATACATATATGTATAATCGTTCCCCGACTCACGTGCTAAGTATCAGAGCAGACACCAAGACCGACAACAGAACGGAGGGCTAATCTCCATAAAAAGACCTCCAGCAACTCTAATCTGCAATGCCTCATAGAGCATTATAAAACAGCAGAAGGGTGAGAAATAACAACTAAACCAAGATTGCATAATAATATGCCACAACACAAATAAATTCACATATATAATATTTCTCACCACATACATCACATACTAACACATATAGCATGCCACCAATACATAACATATCCCTAACAGTTCAACCACATAGCATATAACGATTATACCAATATAATCACATATCATATGTTTTCACACAAAACATAACACTCACAACCAATGCATTTATCACCTATGCATAATAATTTACCAAAGCTATCACACTCTCAACACATCACAAATCAATGCACAATTTCCACACATAATCAATCAAATCATGATTTTCCACACATAATGCAATCATGCACAATTCTCACACATAATCAATCCATGATTTTCCACATATAACCAATGCAATCATAATTCATGCAGATGCAAAGAGACTGACACAACGACTCTCTATGCAAATGCATATGCGGTACCGACTCCAAGATTTCATATCTCATCTCTAGTTCACTCAGGAACTCTGCTGGAACCATCGCTCGTTAGATCACTGTAACTCCCCGTCGGTCATATGATGTTCACCCATTGCTCACACCCCACACGCGGGCACACAATGTTTATGGATTGCTTTAAGTCCCCATAGGGGCACACAACCCGATCACTTTAAGTCCTCAGGCTTTTCTCACCTCATATTTTCGAGGCACACGATCGTCTATAATCATCGCTTTAGGTCCTCAGGCTATTCATACCTTTCATATTTTCGAGGCACACAATGTTATAGCTGATTCCCCACCGGAACCGCCGTCACACAGGACGCAATTGCATATAACCATCGCTTTAAGTCCTCAGGCTTTTCTCACCTCATATTTTCGAGGCACACGATGTTATAGCTGATTCCCCACCGGAACCGCCGTCCCACAGGACGCTACAATGATGCATATCATGATGCTTGACATACAAGGACTCATGACAACCAATGCATCTTCACACAGATATGCAGTCACAAACATGCATATATAACTAAATACAACACATTGCATTTATTTGCCTTTCGGCCACAATTCATCACCACACATGTTATCACAAGTATTTTCATCACACAACAACACATAGCATAATACACATCATAACAGCATACATTGATATTCAATCAAACAATGTATTTTACTACACAACAACATCATTAATCACGCATCGAGGTCTAATCCAAAACAATGCATATATTAGCCATAGGGTCACCACCCATCATCACAACATTTCATCATGTACCTTCACATCATATAACGTCATACAAGTCATATGGTACGCCTCAACAACATATAACACGATAACACACAAGTCGCACACAAAAACGACGTTAAAAGTCAACCAAACGACACATTCCTAATTTTCCGACAAAATTTAATCGGCTAACAATCCCAAAATTATCATCATAAGAAAGTACATTTTATAAGCTTTCCATTGGTACAAAGAACGTCCCCATCCGAGTTACGGATCAAAAGTTATGCATTTTCAAAGAAAACAAAACAATCAAAATTCCCCAGCAGCGCCCGGCGCTACCCAAAGACCGCCCGGCGGTGCTCCCGTCGCCTCAAAAGAGGCAGAAACTTGGAAACTCTGTGCCTCTCAAAATCGCCCGGCGAAAGGACGAGTCGCCCGGCGCCCCAAAGCTTTCGCCCGGCGCTCTGCACCAGATGCAGAAAAATTCTGCTGCGTGCACACTGTTCCTCACCCCTAAAAATCCCATTTTCCTTCCCAATTCCATTCCAAACAGTGAAACAAGCATCAACAAAGGTTCATAGACACAGGGTGCTCATACAACACGATTTATATCGATTTTTATCCGCGAAAACATCGATTTCTAACACATTTCCTAATTGCGACCTAAACGGAAACTATACGAAACGATCCACACAACACACAAAACATACACATATACATATACAAGCAAGAGATAATTGAAACTTCTCACCCTTACCCGATTAATCGAAGATCACGCTTTGTTCTTGATGATTTTCCTTTTCTCCCTCTTTTTCTTCTCTTCCTCTTCTTTTCTCTTTTTCTTCTTTCTCCCCCTTTTTTCTCTATTTCTTTCTCTTTTCTTATAATAACAAATATCTACCCCCCAAAAGACCAAAATACCCCTCAGCTCAAATATCTCGCAAACGCTCTCAAAACGCGATAAAACATAAACAGCGATAAAAATATACTTCAGGAAATAAAAGTTGAAAAGAAATTATAATTTGATGCAAATATTTTACCTATCAATGAAATTAACCAATTAGCGGGTAAAACACTTAATTCATATAAATGAAAATAATAAAATAAATTCACAGATTCCATAAATTCACATATTTGAAATAATTAAATACCATAAAACAAATCGGGGCGTTACAACTCTCCCCCACTTGGACATTTTCGTCCTCGAAAATATCCTGATACCAACAGCTCCGGACACGACTCTCGCATCCGACAAATCAACCAACAGGCCAACCAAAGGCACACCGCGAATAACACAACTGACAAACCACCTTGCTAATAGCAACCACAACAACAATAATAATACGACCACTACTACAACAACAACGACAAGATGCAAAGCCCATACAATGCACTTGACGACCAACTCACAACTCAAGAATACCCAAGCACAAACTCACAGGTTCACTCTTGAACCGAAACACAACAAGATCGTTACCATCACCATGGAAATGAGACCACAACCCAAACAAGAATAGAAAGTTCCACGCACACATACAAAATGTCTCATATCACGCTTCCGCTGCGCACTCTGATTACTCTAAATCCTCTAGTCTACCCATCTTACGTCCAAAGTCTAACTTTCTTTCATATTCACCAAGAGTTATTGTTCACTGTTAATATACCCATCCTCACTCTCTACTGTGTTATCTCGCACACCAGACACAAGCCTCAAAACTGCTCAAATAATTCTAATTCTCCGACCATCAAAACCGACATGCATAACAACTTTCGACTTTACCCTCTAGGCACAACATCATCTTTTTCCCGAAGGATAATCCAAGCAAAATTCATAACTTGTCACGAATTCCAATTGAAGTCATAACTCATCACAAATTCTAAGCATCCTCATTGTCTCATACTTTATTCCTTCAAACCAACCAAGTACTCTAAACTCTTGCAATTACCAAACAATTTGAACCTAGAACCAAAAAGATAATACTTCCAATCATTCCAACACAATACAATTGCAACCAACTCTAAATCCTGAATAGTATCGATCCTTTTATGAATCCTCAATTGGCGTAAAGCATAACCCCGACTTTACCCTCTTGCATTAATACACCGACTAAACTCATCAAGGACGCATCCCAATACCTCACTAACAGTTCATTAGGATCACACGGAATCAAAACTGGAGCCGTAGACAACTTCTACTTCGGCTTTCTGAAACTTTCCCTTACAACGAACTTCCCAAACAAACGACTTACCTTTTGCAAGTCACCTGAGATAACAGAACTACGAACTTAGCGAAGTCTTCTATAACCTACAGTAACAACCAACTGAGCCCAAAAGTTTCTAATCTCCTTAACCAACTTTAGAGTCTCTCAATGTAGAACTGCATCTACTTCTGATGGATCCATAACCATACTCTCATCCGAAATAACATATCCGAGAAAATAACATTTTTCAATCCAAATTCTCACTTAAATAACTTAGCATAAAACTTCGTCTCTTTTCAACACTTGTAATTCAAATCTCAAACACTCTACCTGTTATTCCTCGGAGTTTATAACAGACCCAAATATCCTCAATCAAAGCCATTACGAACTTATCCAAATAAATATGGAAGATATGATTCCTCTACTCCACAAACATTACCGACGCATTACTAACATCGCTGCACGTTGTGATGTCCAACCCACCTCCAAAAGATATAAATTCTTAAAGCTTTCGCAAAACTTTTCACTGGGTAACTGGTTACTCACGTACAAGCTTAACCGAGTAGATAACATCATATCCCGACGATAACAAACATAACCAATCCCATTACGTCGATCAAAGCCTCAACTCACACAATTCACCATCCTTATCAAACATTCCAAACAATGGCAATTTCAATCAAACTCAACGAAACCATTCCACTCATCTATTCTCGAAAGTGGACACTTAATATCAATCGTTACCTTACTCAACTGTTAGTAATCCATACACAAGTCCTTTTCTTAACCGTCCAAATTCCATAAATCCCAACATGTAGCAACACCCAACCAAAAAGAACTCTTAAATATTACATCCATGCTTACGGTTCTCTCAAAATTTCCATTAACGCTCTACAATTCCAAAGACTCCCAAATCTCGCCAGAACTCTAAGTTCCGCTTGCCATCACCTCAATACCATCATACACCACACGCTTGTTATTCCATTCAATCATCAGTTCCTTGTATTACTATCAATGCTGGAGCTCTCTAAGACGACACACCTGGTCTCACAAATCCCTTTTTCCAGTAAATCTTCCAAATGCTCTATCAGTCCGGGTACTTCTAATACTAACATCCAATATTCCATCCGGGAATACATCTGAAAATCACGCACAATCAATAGCTCCTCACTGTGTCCTTTATGCCAATTTCTAGAAAACTATCATCACAAACATAACAACATCTTAGTTTCACGTCCTAAAAGTTCTTTTACTTACTTAGAAGATCCAACCCTCAAATCCTTACCTTCGTCCAATTTGAGTTCACACTCTACTCTCTGAGAACAACCTTTAACAATACCCAATCATTCTCTCTCAATAACTTCCCAACTTGCCCAACATATCAACCTCTAAACTGTCTCATCTTCTGATATAAGAATCTTAATTAACTCATCAAAGCAATCCGTAATCACTTTCTTTGATTCCAAACAATTCATTCCACACCTCTATTAAAGCCGGAAAGACACGTCCATCCCATCCAACATAATTCCCGTTTGCTATCAACAAGAGATTAAGGGTGATCAGTTCCTCAATTTGTCAATAGACAGCCGACAATCATGATGGGGCATAGACCGCCTTTACCAAACTATAATAGCATTCCTTACAGAACCGGGAACCACACTGTCCAAAGAGCACTTACAATCTTGTAATTCACAATACACTGAGCCAACGCTCCACCTGAAGCAACTTGGAGAAGTACCAGCTTCTGCCCCACTTATCTCAATCTCACACCTGAAGACAAAAGATTAGAGAAACCAGAAAGTACTGACAGTGCTTCCACACACCTATCATGTACTAAAGAACAAACAACAACGACAGTATTCAACTGTCACACCAACAGACTCAACAACTTGGCCGGACGGACCGACCTGCTCTGATACCACTAATGTAACACCCATATTCCCATCGCGAATAAATAATACCTAAATAAATCAGAGTGGATAAAAATTTATTTTTCCGACAGAAACAGGGATGCCACACTAAAAGAAATAAAATAAAATCCCTGCTCAATATTTTTAATACATAGCACAAAATATAAAGCCCACAAAGGGGAAACTTTTTCCAACAAAAGAAAAGGTCAATTATGGAATAAAACGGAAAGATCCATAACTGGCTTGTTTTACAAAATAAATCATTTTAGAACCTCCACTATATATACAAAAATACTACCAAATACATCCAACAAATATATATACATATATGTATAATCGTTCCCCGACTCACGTGCTAAGTATCAGAGCAGACACCAAGACCGACAACAGAACGGAGGGCTAATCTCCATAAAAAGACCTCCAGCAACTCTAATCTGCAATGCCTTATAGAGCATTATAAAACAGCAGAAGGGTGAGAAATAACAACTAAACCAAGATTGCATAATAATATGCCACAACACAAATAAATTCACATATATAATATTTTTCACCACATACATCACATACTAACACATATAGCATGCCACCAATACATAACATATCCCTAACAGTTCAACCACATAGGATATAACGATTATACCAATATAATCACATATCATACGGTTTCACACAAAACATAACACTCGCAACCAATGCATTTATCACCTATGCATAATAATTTACCAAAGCTATCACACTCTCAACACATCACAAATCAATGCACAATTTCCACACATAATCAATCAAATCATGATTTTCCACACATAATGCAATCATGCACAATTCTCACACATAATCAATCCATGATTTTCCACATATAACCAATGCAATCATAATTCATGCAGATGCAAAGAGACCGACACAACGACTCTCTATGCAAATGCATATGCGGTACCGACTCCAAGATTTCATATCTCATCTCTAGTTCACTCAGGAACTCTGCTGGAACCATCGCTCGTTACATCACTGTAACTCCCCGTCGGGCCTATGATGGTCACCCATTGCTTACACCCCACACGCGGGCACACAATGTTTATGGATTGCTTTAAGTCCCCATAGGGGCACACAACCCGATCGCTTTAAGTCCTCAGGCTTTTCTCACCTCATATTTTCGAGGCACACGATCGTCTATAATCATCGCTTTAGGTCCTCAGGCTATTCATACCTTTCATATTTTCGAGGCACACGATGTTATAGCTGATTCCCCACCTGAACCGCCGTCACACAGGACGCAATTGCATATAACCATCGCTTTAAGTCCTCAGGCTTTTCTCACCTCATATTTTCGAGGCACACGATGTTATAGATGATTCCCCACCGGAACCGCCGTCCCACAGGACGCTACAATGATGCATATCATGATGCTTGACATACAAGGACTCATGACAACCAATGCATCTACACACAGATATGCAGTCACAAACATGCATATATAACCAAATACAACACATTTCATTTATTTGCCTTTCGGCCACAATTCATCACCACACATGTTATCACAAGTATTTTCATCACACAACAGCACATAGCATAATACACATCATAACAGCATACATTGATATTCAATCAAACAATGTATTTTACTACACAACAACATCATTAATCACGCATCGAGGTCTAATCCAAAACAATGCATATATTAGCCATAGGGTCACCACCCATCATCACAACATTTCATCATGTACCTTCACATCATATAACGTCATACAAGTCATATGGTACGCCTCAACAACATATAACACGATAACACACAAGTCGCACACAAAAACGACGTTAAAAGTCAACCAAACGACACATTCCTAATTTCCCGACATAATTTAATCGGCTAACAATCCCAAAATTATCATCATAAGAAAGTACATTTTATAAGCTTTCCATTGGTACAAAGAACGTCCCCATCCGAGTTACGGATCAAAAGTTATGCATTTTCAAAGAAAACAAAACAATCAAAATTCCCCAGCAGCGCCCGGCGCTACCCAAAGACCGCCCGGCGGTGCTCCCGTCGCCTCTGCATCGCCCGGCGAAGCAGCGGCGAAACTTCCTCATCCAAAACTCAAAAGAGGCAGAAACTTGGAACCTCTGCGCCTCTCAAAATAGCCCGGCGAAAGGACGAGTCGCCCGGCACCCCAAAGCTTTCGCCCGACGCTCTGCACCAGATGCAGAAAAATTCTGCTGCGTGCACACTGTTCCTCACCCCTAAAAATCCCATTTTCCTTCCCAATTCCATTCCAAACAGTGAAACAAGCATCAACAAAGGTTCATAGACACAGGGTGCTCATACAACACGATTTATATCGATTTTTATCCGCGAAAACATCGATTTCTAACACATTCCCTAATTGCGACCTAAACGGAAACTATACGAAACGATCCACACAACACACAAAACATACACATATACATATACAAGCAAGAGATAATTGAAACTTCTCACCCTTACCCGATTAATCGAAGATCACGCTTTGTTCTTGATGATTTTCCTCTTCTCCCTCTTTTTCTTCTCTTCCTCTTCTTTTCTCTTTTTCTTCTTTCTCCCCCTTTTTTCTCTATTTCTTTCTCTTTTCTTATAATAACAAATATCTACCCCCCAAAAGACCAAAATACCCCTCAGCTCAAATATCTCGCAAACGCTCTCAAAACGCGATAAAACATAAACAGCGATAAAAATATACTTCGGGAAATAAAAGTTGAAAAGAAATTATAATTTGATGCAAATATTTTACCTATCAATGAAATTAACCAATTAGCGGGTAAAACACTTAATTCATATAAATGAAAATAATAAAATAAATTCACACATTCCATAAATTCACATATTTGAAATAATTAAATACCATAAAACAAATCGGGGCGTTACAGAGCACAAGCATTTGTTTACTTTGGCTCAAAGTCAACTCATTTACAAGTGAAAGCTTGTCAAGCATAAAAAAGGGGGATACTGAAGTTGCACGTCTCTAATACTTAAAAGGGGAGAAGTCCAATATAGATTTGTTGTTTGTCTCTTAATGCTTCATTTCATTAAAAAAATTTATTGAGTCTCAGCTCCAATTGTACATCTTTGGATTAAGTTTTGAATCCAATCATTTTAGCATGCATAATTCAAGTGTTTGCATTTAAGTATGATCATTATGTTTTAAGTCAATTGATTGAGTTAATGGAGCAAGAACCATATTTGATGTTAGTTCAAGTTATGTAAGGAGTAGAATCTCAAATAATTTTGAAAAACTTGAAAAATTAATTTTACATGTGTGTGACTCGAATCACTTACAAATCATAACTCGAATCAAATCAAACAGAGGAAAACAACAAGGATTTTTGTATATGTGACTCGAATCACAACTTTCATTTGATTCGAATCACACAACATTGTGACTCTAATCACATGTTGCAAATGAGTCGAATCACACAAGTTCCTGTTAGCCTATGCTCAATTTGATTCGATTCACCACTTACACATAACTCGAATCACACAGTTTCTCACATTTTCCAATTGGGCACTATCCAATTTGATTCTAATCACAACTCGAATCGTGACCTTTCATGACTCGAATCACATTTATAACTTGACTTGAATTATAGGAAAATGGGTGACTTCTTTTATGATGGTTTTGTACTATTGTACTTGTTCACTTATCTCAAATTAACAAATGCTCTTGACTCGAATCTAACAATCACTTTTCATATATTTTTGTGCTTCATATCCATCACCTATAAACCTTTTGTCACCTCATATTTTTTAACGTGAGACGTACGTAACCACATGATAACAACTTCCATTTTTTATAACTTAAATCACTTGCAATCGAAATTATTTCATATTCAATCTCCTGTTTTGGATTCAAATCTTGGTTGAGAAGATTTTTAATTGTGTAGGAAGATTTGTATTGGAACTAAAGTTTCTTTGAAGGATGTGTAAATATTTTCAGTAGTTGTGATTGGTGTTGGGTGAGAATATGAACACAAAAAAGTCTAGACAGGGGAGGGGGTGAATAGAACTTTTCCCTTAAAGAAAATTTCAAAAAGATTTTAGGTCCCATAAATGAAATCAAAGATTAAAAAAAAACAGAAGCAAAACAATAATAAGAGAGCTTGGAATCATCTCAATGAATTAAACATAGTGAAATAATACATGGTGTCACTAAGGACTTGATTGATTCTAATGCAGGTCAATCACAAGACAACCACAACCGCTTTAAAAAAGGCGATTTAAAATCTCTAAACGTAGATGTTCGTTCAAAACATAATTGACTTTATGATAATCCAATAAGATTGATGTATCACATATCGAAGCTTATACATTAAATCTCTAAAAGGATTGTCTAACCTATATGACATAAAATCGATGCAATAATGCACTAATGTAATGGAAATATTAATGGATACCAGAAAATTAAAAGGAGACCAGGGAAGAAGCAAATATACACGAAAATATATAGTGGTGTTAATGAACCATTGGGAAATAGTCATGATCTTCAACTATTTTGATAAGTTTGATACAAGCATTTTGATTATAATGAACTATCACATGATAATTCTCTCTGTAGATGCAGAGACTCAAACTGCTAACAAAAATAAGATCTCTAAAGATCTTGATTCAATAACCTTGTTATCCACAATAACTTTCTCCAAGTATTCGTGTGTGGAAATCCACCTGATTCTACCAATTTCTTGTCTGAGCGATTGCCAATAGTTAAACGTTGATTGGGCAACTCCCAACTTTGTTTGCAAAAAATCTTTTTCCAACTCCACCAAAGATGGATAACTTCTTACTCCGTCCACTACTACGGAAAACCCCTTTAACAACGGCTGAAAAATACATATAATAACGCAGATCAAGGCGTTGTTAAGTAGAGTGTTGTGATAAATGTGCTACTTATAATCACGGCACCGGGACCGTTGTTGTATTCTGGAAAGCGCGCAGTGTATCACACCGGTTATGCTTAACAACCATTGTGATACATAAGGTACTGGGTTCGAAACCCAGCAACAACAAATAAATTACATTAGATCATGTTTAATGTATACAACCCTCGTAGAAAGTACCCATAGTTTATTATATACCAATGTATATTGCTTGGTTTACCATACACCTATTTAACGAAATACAACTATTCAAATTGGCAAAGAAATATATAATCTGAAAATTAAACTATTCTTGAAAGCCAACTTAAACACACCAATTTTTTTTTAATTGAATCCGTCTCATTCTGCACATTTTATGTTCTTTAACACATATACGGTTCAATGGTCTGATTCCTTCAATGCATCGGTATCTTTTATTAATGTTTACCTCATCACCATCGCTTATCAACGCGATTGTAAATTATATCGATGAATTAAACCAAACAGACCATTGAACCATATATTATGTGTTAAGTAACATAAAATGTGTTGAATGAGACGAGTGCGATTCGAAAAAACATTGATTGATATAGGTTGGTTTTCAAATACATCTTAATTTTCAGAATATAAGTTTCTATGTCAATATAAATGATTGCATTTTCATTAAAAGGTAAGTGAAACAAACAATATACATAGTATATAATAAACTAAACTTGTCAACCAGTATAACAATTTAAAGAATAAAACATTGATAAGTCACAAGTAGTCTCTATCTTGTGACTTAGCAATGTTTTATTCTTATTTTGAGAACATTTGTCAACAACTACAACATACAACAAATCCATGCAACACAATAAAAAAATATACATTATTTAAGCAACAAAAATCCCGAGTGGGACTGTAACAAATCAAGACACATTGAGTCAATAACGCACCTCTTATTGAAAATAATCGTGGAACTGTAACAAATCAAGATATATCAAGTTCATCTAGTTTGTGAAGCCACGAAGAAGAAATATAAGGTGGATGAAGTTTATAAAATAACTTCATACTCCTTATATTTTTTTCATGACTACAAAAACCATATGAAACTTCACCATAGTATACGCTTGCTACCACCATACACTAGCTACAACCACCATCACCATGTATCTACAAGGAAACACAACAAAAATCAAACTTAACCCTAAAAAATCAATAACATAATGTTTTCCACAACATCCTAAAACCAAACCCTAAAACAATAATCCTAAATTCTAAACATCAACAGCATCCAGAAGAAGAGTAGAAAGAAGAGATCAGGAGAACATACCATCTTAGCCGCCGTAGGAGTTTGCGCCCGACGTTGCTCCCATAAGATATCCTTTAAGCTTCTTTTCTCCATTCACTTGTAACATTATCGGTTAAGATTCATGAGAGGAGAGGGTTGTGTTAGGTTTTTCTTTAGAGAGAAACGACAGTTATGAACTGGGCAATAGATAGTTTCATTTATATATTAAAAAAATATCACTTTTCGTTACGGTTTAAAACTATAACCGTAATTATATTTTATATTTTAAAATAATAAAAAACTATATCACGACAGTTACCCATAATAATCGTAGTGATATCCCTTATTTGAAAATAAATAAAAAAGAAAGGAGCGCCTTAACCTTAAATGAAATTTTTTTTTGCCTTAACTGAGGTTCGAACCCATGAAAGATTGATTCTATCATATCGGTTATACTTACAACCGTTATTATAGCCTATAAGATTTTAATTAAAAGATATAATATAAAGTTAGCGTCTGAATTAAGAGATATCACCATGGTTTCTAGAAGAACTGTGGTTAATTAGGCGTTGTTGTTTGCGCGTTTTGTAGTTGTGGTCTTACAGATAATTGATAATTTATCTCGCCAAAGTCTTCCTTGGAGTATTTGAAACTTTCTCCTTGAGAGATACCAAAAAAATCCAAAATGCATTCAAGAAATGATAAATGTACCTGTAATAAACACAAACTTCACACAAAAACATTAGATACCTTAATGTACAACTACTTTCCCTCAACACTCAATCTTTAGATATGAAAGTCTACAACAATGGAAAAAGACTAAGGATGGAGATGATTAATAGTGCCAGGATATCTTACAACCAATCTAAAACACAAGGTGTTAGTCAAGGAATAGATGAATGTGAAAGAAACACACACAAACACACAAAAAGTTCTCTCTATTTTTTGGATAAATAGGTCATGGACCTTTATTGATATCATGAGCCTCATTAATCAGGAACAACACTTCAAGATTAATCAACTCATTCTCTCTTATTCACTCTAAACAACAACAAATTGCATATGAATAAGATACAACAAAAAGAAGTAAATCTGACATGGATTAATACTCAACAAGTTGTTCTAGAGAAGAAGAAAAGGATTAATGGTACTGGGTATAGACACACTAAAGGAGAAAAGGCAAATTTGGATTTTTGTCTCTATGGGTTTCACTCATATGTTTCAATTTCTCGCTGCTTTCATCAAAGAAACAACTATTTAAATCTAAGATGAAAAATTGGTTTTGTGAAGCTACTATTCAAGTTAAGAAGAAATCATGATTCAAATCACAATATTTTATTATTCAAGTCAAGTTAAATGCTTGATTCGAGTCAATATGAGAAGAGAACAAATTTGGCTTTATGGATACACGTGATTCGAATCAGGATTAACACTTGATTCGAGTCACACGAGGTTGTGATTCAAATCAGGTTCTTTTTGTGATACAAATCAATTTGTACATAAGCAAATCCCAATTTCTACAATGGTATCTGATTCGAATCATGCTTATAACTTGATTCAAATCAAATCACTCAACATCTTGATTTAAGTGTTCTAACTTGTAATTCAAGCCATATTCGATGAAACGACAAAGGAGCAAATTACTAGGCTTAAAAAGAAACATTATCAGGAATTAAACACTCTTATTAAATTGAGTAATGAGGGGTCGTAATGGAACATCTCTAAGTAGCCTAAGCAATTACAATAAAACTCGAATGTGAATAAAGTACAAACACGTGAATCTTAAATAATAAACAAATTACATATACGCGAATAAACTATAACAATTATACACTCAAACCAGAAAAACATCAAAACAGGTAAACAATACCATACGCTAACGTGATTGCATTTTCAACAGGTGTTAACGAATTCCAGTGAAAAGAATGAGATTCGTTTCTCCAGGATGACCTTGGTAGTAATGTGTGGAAGTTTACATACAAGGTAGGAGTTATTCTCAATCTTAGAACAGTTCATCACTCAAGAAGTCGGTGGGATCAAGGGGATTTCCACACACGAAGACTTGAATCAGATTGGTGAAATTGTAAGATTCAAAAAGTGATACTCGAGTAAAGATTTCGCAGAGAGTTCGACATCATGATTGTATACAAGTCAAGACCTAGATATGAGTTTTAGTTTCTCAGTATTATTGTGTAATAGGTCATTGTAGGTACTCATGTAAAATTTGAGAACATATTGGAAGAACAACTTTCAATGGGAAACCATTGAAGAGTGGAGTAGCCTCCTGCGATGACGATAAAGTTGAAACACTATACATCCCGTTGTACTCTCTCTCTCTCTCTCTCTCTCTCTCTCTCTCTCTCTCTCTCTCTCTCTCTCTCATTTTAATTTTTGTAGATTATTGCACGTTTAGATAATTGTTTCTTAGTGTAGTTTATTGTTAATTCTTATTGGTAGCGGTTAATTGCATAAGTGTAGGTTTTGTTAGAATCAAGATCTATTTGTGTTTAGTGCTGATTAAAATCCGCGAGATGTGGTGTTAGAATCGTATAGAAATTTAGTTTTGTAAACAACACTTCTCGTGAAACTTTGAAATTTATCAATTCAATATACTTTGTAACTTTTTGTTATTGTCTTTGAACAATATAAAGATAATTGTGAATTGTAGTATAATTGCAATTGTGATTCTTTCTAAGATAAGCATAACATCTCTATTTTCGCAAATCGTTTTCCACAACACAAACTCTAAATTTCATTTTGAAAATCTTGAGAAACAATTTTGAAAATCGGACAATTTTTTTTAAGGGTTTATTCACCCTCTTTTAGACTGTTTATCTGCTCTATATTCTCACCCAACAGGTGTACCTAGTTTTACAAATTGTCATACAAATTGTCCTTCATGTGGTCATAATAAAAAGCACACCATCAAAGACATATACTAATTGTCATCTTTTGACTTTGAACACTTCTTTAAATAACCTGCAAAAATATGATTCCACAGATAGACTATCCAAGGCCCCTTTTTTCCATGCTCTCTACACATTTCACAGCAACAAAAGTCGCTGAATTGTTTGCAACTATGATGTGTAAATTGCTTGGTATGCCTCATAGCAACGTTTCAGATAGGGACCCTGTGTTTTTGAGTCATTTTTGGCAGAAATTGTTTCACTTGAATGGCACTAAATTGCGTATGTCCAGAGCCATTCTCACAGAGAGTGATGGGCAAACCGAAATCGTTAACAAATTGTTGCAGCAGTATCTGATATGCTTCGTGCATAATAGGACGAAGCGTTGGGGACACTACCTGCACTGGGTTGAATGGCACTACAACACCACAGTGCATACCTCCATGGGGCTTTTACCTTTCCAAATCGTGTATGGGAGAGTGCCTCCATCCTTACCAGATTACATAAAAGGCACTACCTAACTGCAGGCCGTGAAAACAACTTTGAAGGACCGCTCATGTGACCATGAAAGATGCTGCTTATCAGAATCGCAAGTTTAAAGTTGGTGACTTCGTGTTTGACAAGCTGCGGCCTTATAGGCATAATTCTACTGCAAGGCAAGGATCCAAAAGTTATCCAAACGTTACTACGACCCCATTAAGCATGGGAAGGTAGTAGGAGAAGTCGCGTTTCTAGCTGGAATTACCTCCGACAAGGAGAATCCATCCTGTCTTTCACATATCACAGTTGAAACCAAGTTTCAATGGTGAGAAGACTGAACTAGAGCTATCCGATACATGTTATGTGTTAATTTCATTTCCTCTTTTTTCTGGACTACAATTATTGTCCAAAAATTTTAAATAAATTTTAATAGCTTAGGTAGTTCGACCAGCACACTAAATATGAGGCCGAAACGATACAAATTAAGAATCAGGAAACATTGCCAACACATGCATTGTTCAAAATGTAAAATATTTCCTTTACAGTTGCACGATTGGGAATTATATAACTTAATCTACGAAATCACCAATAATCATAACACAAAACAAAATTGAAAAAAAAATAAATTAACTTATAGTTTGTGGTTTAAAATCTTGAGTGACATCCTAGCATTCAAAACAAGGAGATACCAAACTCTCAACACAGACTTCTAAGGCGTGTTGAAACATAGCAGCATTGTTAAAAGTACCCATCTTCGAATCGTACAGGATCAACTTCTTTTTCTCATGATAACTAAACTCCAGCAACATATGATCCTCTTCAAAAATATATAATATATTTGTCAAGATAGAAGTCTTGGTTAGATCTCGCAAGTAAGAAAAGTTGAATAATTTAATCCAAGACTCTTTAATTCCATATTCCTTCATAACCCAAACATCATGATCACAAAGTATGCACAAGGAATTCTTCAACACACACAATGTCAAGTTAAACACATCTATCTCCCCACGATTCGGAAGAAAAACCTTTTGATAAGACTCCTTATGCAAATCAAATGAAACGATAAAAGGTGGATCACTATGGCGACATTTCAGAAAGGCTAACCAATTAATTGTGCCACTTACGTATTTTCCAGATTTCTCAGTGAAAACAATATCAGAAGGGAACATCTTAATGCTTTTCCAAGAATTAGTACCTAAAGTTTGAACCTTTACTTTAGTTGTGTCTTCAGAAACACCTTTTATAGAAAAGTAGTAAACAACAACCACTTTGTAGTTATGAGAAACATAATCATAGCCGAATCCACATGTCACATTAAGCTGACTATTCACTTGTGGGTTATCAAAAGGGGGCAATTCTTTAAATTTTCTAATGGAAGGGTTACACAACACAACAAAAGGTTTATAATAGTTGGCAAGACAAATAATTCCGTCACAAGAACCAACAATGTAATGTATATTGTATCTAAAAATAAAATTGGATGAAAACTCATGTTGTATGAGGTTAGTGGTTATGTCTGCGAAAATGGATTGAATTGGATAATACTTTAAAATAAAATGGGATGAGGGAGTATGGTAGCTTATATAATGGAGGCTGATACGCGTGGTTGATCCGTTAAGGTGTTTTCTGGAAAATTTATGATCGGATATTAGAGAATTCCATAATTTACAGACACATCGGAATTGGAGAAGATGCTTCACAGGTAGTTTAGAGAGTATTTCTGAGATGAGTTCAAAAGGAAGAGTGGGAAGGGAATTAGAGATGTTAGGGTTTGTTCTTTGATTGAGATATGCCATATGTGAGCGCGTTCTGTAAATAATGGAATGAACGTAACTATAGCAATATATACAGTCTGCCCTTACGGAAAACCTATCTACATGTAAGCTATGTTTGACCTAAATCTGTTTATCAAGAAAATTCAAACTATAACCTATAAAAAATATTTTAATTTAACCCAACCGATTTATTTAGATAAATATAAGTAATATTTTTATATTATTATTATTATTATTATTATTATTAATATACTAGATTTTTTAATATTTTAAATTCATCTATAACTTGTTAATTTATTTCGTCTTATATTTATTAACTTATATTTAATTTTATGATAATATATTTAATCCTCTTATATTTAACAATATAATATAAGAGAAAAAAAAATATGCACTGACAGTGTAAAATATTTTTACACTGTCAACCAATCACGGACGTGTATTCCGCCAAGTCATACGTTTAATTTTAAAATACTGATATGATATGGCAGAATGTTATAATTCTATTGGATAATGGTGTAAAACTGATTTTTTTTTATAAGCAAAATGATTCATTAAAAGGGATACAAAGGGGTATCCCAACCCCTATACAAAAGGAGCAAAACCACCCACCCATCTAATCTCTACAAAAAATCACAAGGATTTTGAATCCATTCATAGTAATTACAAGTGTAAAAGTTGTTGGAACTCTTGCCAATCCACCACCAAGAGAACATAAAGATGGAGTGTAATGCCTAAATTTTGTTCTTGAACAAAATACCATTCCTGATATTCCACAAGGTCCAAAGAATAATTAACCTCAAACCTACTGCACTCTCAATGCTAACCTTTTTAAGTTTCAATTCATTTATCCAAAATTGGAGGTGATCCAACGTATTAACAACCAAATCCACCTCAATACCTAACCATGACTCAGCTTTCTTCCATACTAAACAACTACATCTGCATAAAAAGAAAATATGAACAGCAGACTCCAATTCCAAACAGCCAAAAGGACACAATGTGTCATCCAAGTTTACAATCATACCGCGAAGAAATAAGTTATCTCGGGTAGGAAGTCTGTTTAATAAAATTCTCCAGCCACAAAGAATTGATTTCAATGGGACTTTTGTTATCCATAACAACTTGAAACCCGCCTGCAAATTCTGGTTCGCCACAGCCGCCGCAGCAATGTTTCCCGTTAACAGCTGATATCCCATTTTTACAGTATAAACCAGATCCATACCTAAGGGCCAAATAAACCTGTCCGCTTCCCCAGGATCCAACACCACATCTGCCAGTGTATCGAGCAACTCCGCTGCCTGTTACGACAAAGAAGGATGATGATGAATCGAACTGGCATTGACTTTCCTGGTCCACAAACCATTGGTCCAACTGCCAAAGTCTTTAACTCTTCCCTGCTTAAACTCTTCCACCTGCCATAAATCAGGATATACATCTCTGAGCCTCGACCGCCCCAACCAAATAGAATCCCAAAAGAACGCATGACCCCCATTACCAATTCTGTACCTGCATAAATCAGCAAAAGAAGTAGGACAAAACAATTGAGAAATTTTGAACAGGTCTTTCCACCAGAGCGATGGTGGAACCCTGTAATTTGGAATCGAACCCACTGTTAAAGCATGGACAAAATTATTATATCTTCCTTTGAGAATATTAATCCATAACCCTTCTTTAAAACTGAGAAATTTCCAAAGCCATTTGGCAATCAATGCAGCATTAAATAATTTGATGTCTTTAATTCCAAGGCCACCATCTTCAACAGGCCTGCATATTTCCTTCCAACTAATCCAAGAAATACCAGAGCTGCGAGCGGATCCGTTCCAGAAAAATCTACTCTGACTTGCCGTAAGAATCCGACACACTTTGGATGGGATTTTATAAAAGGATATGTAATGTATAGGGAGATTAGAGAAAACCGACTTAATAAGCGTTAATCTGCCTCCAAATGACATAAGTCTTCCCTTCCATGACGCCAATCTCGAATGGAATTTCTCAATCACCGGTTTCCAAAATGAGACCAATTTGTGATTTCCACCCACAGGGATAGCAAGAAAACGAAATGGGCAAACATCAATCTTGCACGCCAAAAAGTTCTCAGCCGCCTTTAAAAACCAAGCATCCAAACCAAATCCAAAAAAATAACTCTTGCTGAAATTGATTTGTAGGCCGGATACAAGTTGAAATCCTTTAAGAATTGTTTTAATTGCCCACAATTTACTCCAAGATCCTTCCCCGATGATGACCGTGTCATCCGCATATTGTAAGACACTATAGGAAACTTGTTGGCCTAACTTGAAATCCTTAAAAGCCCCATCCTCCACAGCTCTTTTCATAAGCATCGCCAAACCCTCTGCCGCAATAACGAATAGGAACAGAGCTAAAGGATCCCCTTGTGGAAGTCTTCTAGACATCTCAAAATCCCTTGTAGGACTACCGTTTACTAGAGCCGAGAGAAAGCCTTTCATAACTTCCCCTTCCATCCGTCTCAACCATGTCTCGCCAAAACCCATGCCTCTCATAATACTACTAAGATAACTCCAAGCCACACAATCTTAGGCTTTAGCAAAGTCGACTTTCATGAGTAACCCGTTACACTTGCTTCTCTTAGCGTAGTCTACTATTTCATTCAACACTAAAACACTGTCTAATAGATGCCTTCTGATAGTTCCTGGATTGGCTGGAATTTTGGTAAAACAAAGGTTATTCAATGTTGATGTCAAGGTGCTGATGTTGTAACATTGAAGTCTTAACACTGGGCTGTGTTAAGTAGTTAAGTGCTGAAGTTGAATGTCTGATGTCACACAGGTGATGTTGTAACATCAGACCTGCAGAATTAATAACAGCAGGATATGTTATTAGGGCACGCGTATTAGCTGGAATTGTGGAGAGTGGTTAACTCATTGGATGAGAATATCTTGGGATAGATATTTTCTGTTACATGGGAGATTTGATTGCAGATCTGTTGGAGAATTAAAAGGTTGAAGATTTAAAAAGATTTTGGGGATAAAATCTGTTTTGAAGATTCAGTTTTAATTAACAAATCTGATCAAATATTGTGACAAGTCCAAGCCCAATTCAGGAGCTATATAAAGCGCACAAGACCAAAGGAAAAAGCGACAGAAAACATTCAGAAGATCAAGAGCAGAAGACTTAGTGTCTAGAGTTTGTTTAAAGTTCTTGTATTTACACTATTCTAGGGTTTGAATAGGTGTTAAGTTTATGTCCTCTCTAAAGCTGTGAAGCAAAGAGAGTTGTGTGATTTGATCGAAACTGTGAAGTAAGATCAAGGGTACTCAAAGTGGGTTCTTTGAGTGTTTGTAAGGGATTGAGTGGTGTTCTCATACCTAAGTGGTTTCTTAGGTAGAAAATCATTAGTAGAGTATAAGTTTAGGAGATTGTCAACGGGTCGTTGAGTCTGTAAATTATATCTACAAGTAGTGAATTCCATCCCTGGCTTGGTAGCCCCCAGAGTAGGTTGGTTGTAACCGAATTGGGTCAACAATTCTTGGTGTTATTTTACTGTTATTGCTGTCCATAGTGCAGAGTGTGTTGTTGTGACATCACACCTTAACATCACACGTCTGATACCAGAATTTCAATTGGTATCAGAGCAGGCATCCTGTCTGTCTCTGGGTGAGATCTAGGGAAGTTACTTTCTGGTGTAAAGATGGACAAAGAAGTTGGAGGATTCGTCAACAGACCCCCTATTTTGGATGGTTCCAATTATGACTATTGGAAGCCAAGGATGACCACCTTCTTAAAATCCTTGGACAGTAGGGCTTGGAAGGCTGTTATTAAAGAATGGAAAGCTCCTGTCATGTGTGAGAAGGATGATGCTGGCAAAGATAAAGAAGGCACCTCGAAGTCAAAGCCTGAAGAAGAGTGGACCAAGGAGGAAGATGAGCTTGCCCTTGGAAATTCCAAAGCTCTGAATGTTATCTTCAATGGAGTGGATAAGAACATCTTCAGGTTAATCAATACCTGTGAAGTTGCTAAAGAAGCATGGGATATCTTGCAGGCTACTCATGAAGGAACATCTAGAGTCAAGATGTCAAGACTTCATATTTTAACATCAAAATTTGAAAGCCTGAAGATGAAGGAAGATGAGACTATACATGATTTCCACATGAGTGTTCTGGAGCTGGCTAATGCATCCAGTGCTCTTGGTGAGAAGATGTCAGAGGAAAAGCTCGTGAGGAAGATCCTTAGGTCCCTACCTAAGAGGTACAAGATGAAAGTGACTACTATTGAAGAAGCTCAAGACATCAGCAAGATGAGAGTAGATGAGCTCATTGGATCTCTTCAGACTTTTGAACTTGGTTTAAATGAAGAAGAACCAGAAAAGAAGCCCAAGGGTATTGCTTTGGTCTCCACTCCTGCAGAAGATAAGGTTGTCAAAGATTCTCAGGATGATTTGTCACAAGCCATTGCAATGTTGGGAAGGCAGTTCAAAAGGGTGTTAAAAAGATGGAACAATAACTACAAGCCTAGTGTCAAGAACAGTTCCTCTGACATCACCAATTCAAAAGAGAAAGATGAAGAGAAGACTGCTCAGGATAAAGGTGTTCAGTGCTTTGAATGTGAAGGGTATGGACATGTCAAGAAAGAATGTCCCACATTCTTGAAGAAGCAGAAGAAGGGCATGTCAGTTTCCTGGTCTGAATCTGATAGTGAAAGTGATGGTGAGTCAGCAAAGCATGCTAGAGCCTTAACAGGAACTGTTGTGTATGATGATGGTAGTGATGAAGAAATAACTTATGAAGAGCTAGCTTCTACTTATCAAGAGCTGTGTTTGAAAAGTGCTGAGATTTGTCAAGAAAACAAGTATCATAAGCAACAGATTGCTCAGCTTGAAAATGAAAAAGCTGATCGGGAAAACGAAGTTGTGCTAGTTAAGTCCCAACTGAATCAGATGACTAAATTCATTAGGATGATGAACAGTGGTACTGCTGATCTTGATAAAATTCTTCAGTTAGAGAAATCTGCTGGAGATAAATCAGGCATAGGATATGTGGCTAGTACTTCAGGAACAAAAAGGGAGGTGTCTCAACCGCTGTCTCAACATCAACCTACGAAACAGGGCCCTTCCCCAAAGAAGATTGTTCAGCCCCAAAATGCTGAGAAGAAGAATGGCCCTCATCAGAGGAAGATACAGCCCCAAGGAGCTAGTCAGTATATGCCTCCCCAATTTCACCAGAATATGCAAGCTGTCAAGTTCAAGCAGAACATGTCTCAGCAGAGATATCAACATCAGGAAAAATGGTATGGTTATGCGTACAACAATGCTGTGACTTATGGAAGAAGGAAACCTCATCACCATAGAAGACAGCCTAAGAGACAGCATCATCAATACAGTAAAAGACAATTCAACTATGGAATAAGGAGACAACAGTATGGGTGGCAGCCACTGAATTATCAAAGTGGGAGAAGATTTAACCACTTTAGAAACGGCGGAGTCAGATGCTTCTACTGTGGCAGGATGGGTCATATGCAATCCTCGTGCTTCAAGCTTCACGGATATCCTAATTCTACTCCTCAACCCAAACAGCAAGAGGTTAGGCCTAAGGTGATGAAGAAATGGATACCTAAAGTTACCAGCTTGATAGCTCACACGTCCTTGAGGGTTTCTACCAAAGATGACTGGTATTTTGACAGTGGGTGTTCAAGACACATGACTGGAGTAAAGAATCTGCTTGTTGATGTGAAACCTCAGTCTTCTGGCTATGTTACTTTTGGTGATGGGATCAAAGGAGAGATAAAGGGAATTGGAAGACTAAACTGTGACAGTACTCCCAAGCTGGAGAATGTTCTTCTTGTTAAAGGACTAGCAGCTAATTTGATTAGTATTAGTCAACTTTGTGATCAAGGATTCAAAGTAGACTTCACAAAGTCCGAATGTAATGTGAAAGATGACAAAGGAGAAGTCATTATGAAGGGAGCCAGATCTAAGGACAACTATTATCTTTGGGTGCCGCAAAATTTAAATTCCTCCACGTGTGTGCTTGCTCAAGAAGATGATGTCAAAATATGGCATCAGAAGCTGGGACATCTTCACCTTAAGGGAATGAAGAGAATTATCTCCTCAGAAGCAGTCAGAGGGATTCCCAAGCTTAGTATTGAGGAAGGAAAGGTGTGTGGAGACTGTCAAAAAGGAAAGCAGACAAAGATGTCTCATCCGAAGCTTCAACATGACACCACCTCCAAAGTATTGGAACTCCTTCATATGGATTTGATGGGACCTATGCAGGTTGAAAGTCTGGGTGGAAAGAAATATGCTTATGTAGTTGTGGATGACTACTCAAGATACACCTGGGTGAATTTCATCAAAGACAAATCTGAAGTGTTTGATGTCTTTAAAGAGCTCTGTCTTAAACTCCAAAGAGAAAAGGAGAGTAAGGTCATCAGAATTAGAAGTGATCATGGAAGAGAGTTTGAAAATAGTAAGTTTGAAGAATTTTGCTCGTCTGAAGGTATAAGTCATGAGTTTTCATCTCCTATCACCCCTCAGCAAAATGGAGTTGTTGAGAGGAAGAACAGAACTATACAAGAGTCGGCTAGAGCAATGATTCATGCCAAGAAACTACCTTATCACTTCTGGGCTGAAGCCATGAACACTGCATGCTATATTCACAACAGAGTCACCCTAAGAAGAGGCACTTCATCCACTCTATATGAACTATGGAAGGGAAGAAAACCTAATGTTAAGTACTTCCATGTGTTTGGTAGTAAATGTTACATTCTGACAGATAGAGAGCAGAGAAGGAAATTAGATTCCAAAAGCGATGAAGGGATATTTTTGGGGTACTCCATCAACAGCAGAGCTTATCGGGTCTTCAACTCCAGGACCAAAGTGATGATGGAGTCAATCAATGTTGTGATTGATGATGAAGAAAAGCATGAAGTTGAGGATGTCATAGAAGATGTTGGAACATTAACTGATGAGGTAGCTGTTGAAGTTGAAGAAAGAAATCCATCCCCAAGTACTACTGACACTGAGCCTGAGCAACCTCAGAAGGATCCTTCTATCAGGATTCAGAAGGATCATCCTAAGGAGCTGATCATAGGTGATCCAAATTCTGGAGTAAGAACTAGGTCCAGAGAAATCATAGCCAGCTCGTGCTTCGTATCCAAAATTGAGCCAAAAAATGTCAAGGAAGCTCTGACAGATGAATTTTGGATAAATGCTATGCAAGAAGAACTGGAGCAGTTCAAGAGAAATGAAGTCTGGGATCTTGTGCCAAGACCAGAAGGGGTGAATGTTATTGGAACAAAGTGGATCTACAAGAACAAGTCAGACGAGCTTGGAGTGGTTACAAGAAACAAAGCGAGACTTGTTGCACAAGGTTATACTCAAGTGGAGGGAATCGACTTTGATGAGATATTTGCTCCAGTGGCGAGACTAGAATCCATCAGACTACTTTTGGGTATGGCTTGTAATCTATGATTCAAGCTGTTCCAAATGGATGTGAAGAGTGCCTTTCTAAATGGCTATCTGAATGAAGAAGTATATGTGGATCAACCTAAAGGATTCACCGATCCAAACTTCCCCAATCATGTGTTCAAACTGAGGAAGGCACTGTATGGCTTAAAACAAGCTCCAAGGGCCTGGTATGAGCGGTTGACATAATTCTTAGTAGAAAATGGGTATAGAAAAGGAGGCATTGACAAAACCTTGTTTGTCAAGGAAGAAGGAGGAAAATTAATGGTAGCCCAGATATATGTGGATGACATTGTATTTGGGGGGATGTCAGATGCTATGGTAAAACAGTTTGTCCAACAAATGCAATCAGAATTTGAAATGAGTTTGGTTGGAGAACTTAGCTACTTCCTTGGGTTGCAAGTCAGACAAATGGAGGATTCTATCTTTATTTCTCAAAGCAAAGATGCCAAGAGCATAGTAAAGAAGTTTGGCCTAGATAAAGCCAATCACAAAAGGACACCTGCTCCCACCCATTTGAAGCTATCCAAGGATGAGAATGGAGTAAGTGTGGATCACAGCTTGTACAGAAGTATGATTGGGAGTTTACTATATCTCACAGCAAGCAGACCTGATATTTCCTTTGTTGTTGGAGTGTGTGCTAGATATCAGTCTGATCCTAAGGTAAGTCACTTGAATCAGGTGAAGAGGATTCTGAAATATGTAAATGGCACAAGTGACTAGGAATGTTATATAGCTGTGATTCTGGGACAGTCTTAAAAGGATAATGTGATGCTGATTGGGTTGGAAGTGCAGATGATAGAAAAAGCACTTAAGGAGGATGTTTCTTTCTAGGGAACAATCTGATTTCCTGGTTCAGCAAGAAGTAGAATTGTGTATCTCTCTCAACTGCTGAAGCGAAGTATATAGCAGCAGGAAGTAGTTGCTCTCAGCTGGTATGGATGAAGCAGATGTTGAGTGAATACAATGTTAAACAAGATGTTATGACTTTGTACTGCGATAATCTGAGTGCAATTAATATATCTAAAAATCCTATACAGCACAGTAGGACAAAGAACATAGACATAAGGCATCATTTCATAAGGGATTTGGTAGAAGAAAAAGTTGTTACCTTGGAACATGTAGCCACAGAGAACCAGTTGGCTGACATATTTACTAAAGCCTTGGATGCAAACCAATTTGAAAGGTTAAGAAGCAAATTGGGAATCTGCATTTATGAAGACTGAATCTGCTAGAGGGGTTGTAGGCAGTTGGGGTGATTCTGAAAATGTGTAGTCAACTGCCAGGAGAAGTTTGCCTAATTATGGCTAAAAAGGGGGAGAACATAGCCGAGATAGACAAGAGGATTATTGCCATATGCTGCTGATGTGATGCAGAGATTAAGGGAGATAATAGATTGATGCTGCTAAAAGGTGTTTAGTTGAAAGGTGGTAATGCAGTTATTGAGGGGGAGTATTGAAAATATCATGACATGTGAAGAGTGCAGCCAAGCAGACATCTAGGGGGAGTAAATTGCTGCACATTATGAGCTACTGAACAGCTGTGATGCTGGTTCATGTTTTCAAGGAGAAGCACCAATTGGCTGCTGTCAATAATGAAGATGGTGCTGCAGCAGATCTAGTGATGAAGACTATGCAAAGTTTCAAACTGCTGCTAATGAGGTTCAAATTAATTGAAGATTATTCCGCTGCTGAAATCTCTGAAGGTGCAGAGTGCAGAAGTTGATTGCAGAGTGCAGAGATTGTTTTAGCCAAAATTAGCCAAAGGGGGAGATTGATAGTTCCTGGATTGGCTGGAATTTTGGTAAAACAAAGGTTATTCAATGTTGATGTCAAGGTTCTGATGTTGTAACATTAAAGTCTTAACACTGGGTTGTGTTAAGTAGTTAAGTGCTGAAGTTGAATGTCTGATGTCACACAGGTGATGTTGTAACATCAGACCTGCAGAATTAATAACAGCAGGATATGTTATTAGGGCACGTGTATTAGCTGGAATTGTGGAGAGTGGTTAACTCATTGGATGAGAATATCTTGGGATAGATATTTTCTGTTACATGGGAGATTTGATTGCAGATCTATTGGAGAATTAAAAGGTTGAGGATTTAAAAAGATTTTGGGGATAAAATCTGTTTTGAAGATTCAGTTTTAATTAACAAATCTGATCAAATATTGTGACAAGTCCAAGCCCAATTCAGGAGCTATATAAAGCGCACAAGACCAAAGGAAAAAGCGACAGAAAACATTCAGAAGATCAAGAGCAGAAGGCTTAGTGTCTAGAGTTTGTTTAAAGTGCTTGTATTTACACTATTCTAGGGTTTGAATAGGTGTTAAGTTTCTGTCCTCTCTAAAGCTGTGAAGCAAAGAGAGTTGTGTGATTTGATCGAAACTGTGAAGTAAGATCAAGGGTACTCAAAGTGGGTTCTTTGAGTGTTTGTAAGGGATTGAGTGGTGTTCTCATACCTAAGTGGTTTCTTAGGTAGGAAGTCATTAGTAGAGTATAAGTTTAGGAGATTGTCAACGGGTCGTTGAGTCTGTAAATTATATCTACAAGTAGTGAATTCCATCCCTGGCTTGGTAGCCCCCAGAGTAGGTTGGTTGTAACCGAACTGGGTCAACAATTCTTGGTGTTATTTTACTGTTATTGTTGTCCATAGTGCAGAGTGTGTTGTTGTGACATCACACCTTAACATCACATGTCTGATACCAGAATTTCACCTTCCTTCTAAAAATGTTGTTTGTGATTTTGATATAATCTTACCAATGACCCCTTTGATCCTATTCGCTAACAATTTGTCCAGAATTTTATAGATACTCCCGATTAGACAAATAGGTCTGAACTCATCAAGATTCGAAGCAGCCTCTACCTTAGGTATCAAGACAAGAAACGAAGAAGAAATAACCTTTGGGAGGGTTCCAACATCATAAAATTCCTGGATACATTTTGTGAAGTCGTCACCAACAATATGCCAACAATGTTTGAAAAATTGGATAGTAAAACCATCCGGACCCAGACTCCTATCATCCGCACACATAAATATCGTTTCCTTGATTTCCTCTTTCTCAAATCTGCTCTCTAAAAACAAACTATCAGCAGGCTGCAATTTTTTGAATGCGCCATAGCCAATAGCAGGAAAAGGCCGATGGTCTGCAGTGAAAATTTTTTCAAAATGCGACGCCACCCTCTCCTTAATTCCCGCCACATCCTCCACCACAAAATCACCATCTTTAATATAGGAGATAGTATTAAGATTGATTCTATGTTTAACCGAAGCATGATACAACTTGGTGTTATGATCACCTTTCACAATCCACTTAGAACGCGCATTTTGTTTCATAAAACTCTCCTTGAGCCTTAGATGCTTCCACATTCCATCCACCGCATTGCTTCTACAGTCCAATTGGAGAGAAGATACAGCTGCAACATTTTCAGCAATGGCATCTTCAACTCCGTTAATATTACCGACTTCTTCCGCTATCTTAGAATCTATCCAACCAAAAATATTAATGTTCCGCCAACATAACCTTTCTCTCAGTAGTTGTAATTTTTTGGTTAAGATGAACGAGGCTTTCCCTCGCACCACGAAAGACTCCCACTCCTTCTTCACGAACTCATCAAAGTTAGGATGCTCAAACCAGCAACTTATAACCTTGAAAGGTTTCGGCCCCCAATTAGTGTTCCTTGCTGAGATGCACACCGGTCGATGATCTGAGATGTCCCTTTCTCCCACTCTGTGAGATACCATATTCCAGTCGTTAAGTAACCCCGGCAAAATAAAAAATCTGTCCAACCTACAACAGGCAGAACCAGAAGAATTGTACCAAGTAAACTTGTTTCCTATTACTGGGATATTGACGCAACCTGACATACCAATAAAATCCCCAAAAGCCTCCATACTTCTTCTGATATGAGCCCTCTACCAATTTTCCCCCCCACACATTTGACTGCGTTGAAATCCCTGCCAAATATCCACTCACCAGCATCCAGTTTTGATTTCAAACTTAACAACTTACACCATAATTCTTTCTTCTCAGAAAAGGAGCAAGACAAATAGATATTAAAGAAGAAACAATTCTTCCCTTTCCATATAGCCTGCAAACCTAAGTAACCTCTTCCTGAATAGCTACAAATGGAGATGACTGCCCCTTTTCTCCAGATTGTTAGAATGCCCCCAGCTAGGCCCACAGAATTAGATGTCGACCAATCACAATTTGCATCTCCCCACATGCTATGGACTAGGTTGTCCGTCATTATGGAACACTTTGTCTCCTGAATAAAGCACGCGTCTGCTTCCAATTTATGAAACAAAGCTCTTATTTTTCTTCTTTTGATTGCACTTCCGCACCCTCTTATGTTATATGAAACAAAATTCATGTTGAACTTATAGCTGCCACCTTCTTGCCTTTTGTTCGCACTCTATCAGCCGCTTCCATGTTACGAAGAACACCTTCAAATGCCTCATCATCTTCATCTGCTTCAATTCTCAGCATCTTTATGGATTCCCAAATCCTTACTGGAATATCTCCCATTTTTTTTTATTCTCGAATTACTACGACATACAGCTTTGTCATCAATGGACCCCTTCCCATAACTATCCTTGTTTGAGAACTCTGATATAGAATCACCATCAGATGACTAGCCCTCAAAACTGTTCTTCACCTCTGTGGGTGTAGCTATATTTGTAGTGGTTTGAAAAAAACTCTCTGAATGTAGCAAAGTAGCGTAATACGATGGGGCGAAGGGTATCTTAATCGTATTATAAATGTCTTCCTTGAGCTTTTTCTTTTTTTTGATTTAGGGTAAAGGCACTACTGGGCTTAACTAATTAGGCCCAAGTAAACTCTCCAAATGCACAGCCGGCCCAACTTTATTATTTTCACCCTCTATTTGTGCCAAGTCGATTTTCCTTTTACCTCTGCATAAAATACTAGGTTTATCAAGTATATTCTCCAAAAGTCCACCTATCACCTCATCTGTAGCCTCGAAAATAGGAGGATCAACAGAACTCCTGCAAAAGTTATTTAAGATGTCAGCTGGCTCTGTAATCCCAAGACCTACAACATCTAAAGTAGGTACTTCCACCATTGCTATATCTGCCACTTTTTCCTTGGGCCCCTCATAATCATCTTTTGGGAAATCGATCTCTTTTATGAAACCTACTTGGCCGGTCCCACCAACCACCTCTGTATCTTCTTCCTTATTTGATATGTTTCCAGAAGAAAGCCCAAATGCTTCAACACCGTCAACTTCCTCCGAAACATACACCTCAGTATTTGAAGACTGGACCTCCGAACTATCTTCATCGAAGAAATGATGTATGCCCTTAAACTTATCATCGCAAATGCCAAACGCATCTTCAACAATCTTAATTCTGTAACAGTTATCATTGACGTCAATATTAATAACTTCATTCAAATTCATGGTGAACTTCGTCCTCAGTAGGAATCGAGCAACATCAAGTTTTAGGTTTTTCTGGGTATCCACATCTGATTTAACGAACTCTCCAATGCACCCCGCCAAGAATTTGAAAAATTTATCACTCCAAACATGACAAGGTAGACCAAAACAGCTAACCCAAGTAAGTCTTTCTTTATCCACATCCAACGGAGACCAAGGATGGATATCAGAAAACTGCCTTGAAACTCATTCTTCATCCTCCTTAACCATCTTGGAAATATCTCCTATCTCTTCTTCTTCCAAAAGACTAAGATTAGCACCCATTGGGGTTGTTTTAATCTTGAAATAGCCCTCAACGTGAAGTGCTTCTTGAATATCATACGTGGTTCCTGGATTTTCAACAACTCCAACAAAAGCTTGTTGAAATCATTCGATATCTTCATTATTTACTGAAAAACTCAGATGAGCAAAATTGGGTTTGTCACCCATTAAGACTTGCTTATGCGAAGATCTTGGTCTGATATCTCCAGGCCCTCCATACTTTGTAGCTTCCGCATACGAGAAGCCAGCCTTATGAATACTTCGAACCATCCCTAATGTGAGCAGGTTTGTGCCTGTTTTCCTGGACCAAGTCTTTCTTATTTTTGAGAAAATCTTCTTCCCTATCCCCTCTCTCAAATCTTGGAATATTCACAAATATCTTGGTGCCATTAATGACAACATTGTCCATTTTAATGGCACGAAGATGTTCATCAGCTTCCTTCATGAAACGAATAAAACCGAAGCGTTTGTGTAACACCACCTTTCTATACCCCCAAATAATCACAATACATCATTTAGACACATATTAAAAATTTCGTCAGAGTATAATTATAAACATGGTATGAAAAGAGGTACGTCACATTATACATTAAATTAAAACATACAACACCTGCTCAACATTGATATGCAACAGTGGGGTAACTTTGCAACAGAGGAACTTTGTCCTTACACCCACATCTCAATATTTAGAATAAAAGTGGAAAATCTAAACATTGAATAACATCAAACATATATACATATATATATATACATGCGTCATCGAGTATCATCCATCAACATAATTCATGTTTTCATAAACATTCATCAGCAAGATACATATACAAATGTATCACAAAAGAATCATATACATCCTAGCTACCCGGTGCTACATATCAGAGCCAACCGACCAAAAGAATGAAGACACGCTTCACAAAAGACCTCCAGCATACCTACTCTGCAATGCCTCATAGAGCATCATAAAACAGCAGAAGGGTGAGAAATATTATCATAATAACAATGCATATAATTATATATATCTTAACATAAAAATACACATATTCCACATTCTCACCACAATTCATCAAAAACTCACCCATATACATCACAATGTATATATATATATACACCCAAACATATTCATCAAACATACTTTCGCAATTCTCAATCATTCCACATAAACATACACATTCATGTTTATTCATCAATGCACAAATACAAAGATGATAAATGCAAATCATAGAGACCGACTCACGACCCTATGCAAATGCAATGCGGTACCGACTCAATCATCTCAAGTTCACTCAGGAACTTATTGGAACCATCACTCGTTACCAATGTAACTCCCCGTCGGGCCTACGATGTTCACCCATTGCTCACACCCCACATGGGCACACAATATTTATGGATCGCTCACACCCCACACGGGCACACGACCCGATTGCTCACACCTCACCTAGGCACACAATCCGATTGCTCACACCTCACCTAGGCACACAATCGTTTGTAATCATCGCTCACACCTCACATAGGCACACGACGATACAACGGATTCTCATTAGAATCGCTCAACACAAGAATGTACTTCATTATGCTTCACATGCAAAATGACTCAAGACATTCTTGAAATGCATACATATTCACAATATATTCATGCATTCATCTCATACAATCACATACAATCTATATACATTCACATCAATGCACTATTGTATGATTCACATTCAAAACACACATTCGAAATGGGAAAAGTCGCAACAAGATACTATTCCCAACTTTCCGACATAATTAAATCGACTAACAATTTCCAAGTCATCAAAATAAGAAAGAACATTCCATAAGCTTTCTAATGCATCGAACCACACCTCAAACCGAACCACAGATCAAAAGTTATGCAGAAAATAAAATTACACGAACAGCACTGTTCGCTGGGCGAACCTCCCTCGCGAGCATTCGCTAGCTCCTTCGCTAGGCGAATGTTCCAGCGAACCAACTGTTAGATAAAAACAGACACAAAGTTCGCTAGGCGAACCCCTTAGCGAACCGAGGCAGCAACTACCAACATTCAAAACACCCAAACTTCGCTAGGCGAACACTCTAGCGAACCTTCGCTCACTCCTTCGCTAGGCGAATACCCGTAGCGAACCTTCGCTACCCTTAGCTGAATGGTTCGCTAGGCGAACCTGCGAAAACTCAAAATCCTTCAGCGCTGTTGAAAACCCAAAAACCCTATTTTCAACCCAAAACATTTTCAAAACAACATACATCCATCAGAACTCAATCTAATCATGGCAACAAGCATTCTACCACATTTACGTCGATTTCCAACCGCGAAAACATCGATTTCTCATTATCGACCTAAAATGGAAAACTATGAAAACACCACAAACAATCTAATACACACATACACAATCATACATAATAATATACATTGATAAGATAATAAGATTTCACACCCTTACCCGATTAAATCGATTCCTAGAGGTTGATTTTCTTGGTTTTCCTTTTTTCTCCTCTTCCTCTTCCTTTCTCTCCTTTTTCTCTCTAATTTCCTTTTTATCTCTTTCTCTTCTATTTCCTCTTCTTATCTCTTTTTTTTTCTTTTCTATTTTTCTTTTTACCCAAATTCAATTTAATTCATTTTCTCACACAATTATATTTCCACTAAATTTTCTAACTTAACATTAATTGAGAAATGTCTAAAATACCCTTCATCCTACTTTTCCCCGAAAACTCTCAAAAACGGTAAAATAACATAACTGGTCAACATAACATATTAACACACCAATTCCACAAATAAAATAACTTATCACACAATTAAAATAAAAGACTCAACAAAATGGGAATAATTGGAATCGGGGCGTTACAGTTTTCCCCACTTGTCTCTCTTCCCAGGAATATAAACCTCGTTAACAATGCCATAATCTTTGAAGATATCGAACATGAGTTTGGCGTCATAAGAATCTGGAAATTGAGAGAAGAAAAAAGAAGACATTTGATTCCGATCATGGCCTATCGCCTTACCACTCTGAGCTCTCCACACAGATCTTCTCGCCACAAAACCAAGATTTCGATTCCTCTTGTTTACTTGTTTCCACCCAAAACGAGACACACCCACAAGTAGAACCATGGTGAATACAACCCAGAATCCAAATCGAAATGAAAGCTAATATGAAATATCTAATCCGGAGAGGACCAAAGAAAGTCGGCTCTAAAGGAGGAAGGTCCCTAATCCTAGGATTAGGACTTTAAACCAAACCTTTAGAAACCTAGCAATGGACTCCCTCCTTGGTGTAAAACTAGTTTACACTGACAGTGCACTGCCTTTAATCTCATAATATAAACTTGCTAAACTTGCTAATATATAATCGTCTTATAATAATATATTTTATTATATTATTATTATCATGTTTGATTTTATTTCGTCTTATATTTAACATTATAATAAGGTATATAATAAGATTCTTTGAAACCTTATTTTATCATTAACTCATTTTTATCTAATATTTACCTTTCTCCTCTGGACTCAAAAAGATGGAGTAGTATTAATATTTTTAAAAAAAAGTTTACAAAAATTATTTTAAACTCATAATTTACGAATATGTAATATAAAATATGGAATGGCACTCTTGGTTAATTGACACCAAATATATATTTACTTCATTTTAGAAAATTTAAAACAAAAAATATAATAAAATAAGAATATTATATTATGGGTACATGATTTTATACTATATTTCATAAATAAAATAAAATAGTATATTTATTTATTATAGAATAAAATCAATTCTTTAATAACATGATAATTAATAGTATGAAGTGTACTTAAGTACTACAAATTATGAAATATTTGTACCAGGTTTTGGAAGTATAATTTCAAATTAAATAGATCAATCTAAATCTTATTAAATAGGGTGAGGGGGACAACTCAATTGGTATGCAATTCACTTCTAATAGTATTTGTTTATATCTATATATTAATCTATATAATTGGTTGATATTTACAAATAAACATTTTTAACATTATTTTCACTATATATTTAATTATGATTGTTATATTTTCTATTAATTAAATAAATACACACTTTGATTTTATTTATATGTAATTGACTAATTGTTATGGAATTTTCACAAAGTGAAAGGAATAAAATGTAAAGCATTTAGACTTTTTTTCTTATTTGAGTAAACAATTCCTCAGGCGAGAACTCTATTAGTCTAAATCAATCTGACGGCTAACCACGATTACGTCTTCCTTTACGCTTTCAGTTGTCCACATTTTATCCCATTAAATAAGCAAATCACGTCATTTCATAGGGATTAAAATTCATTCTCTGTTTCACAATAAGTTTCCTCAAATTCCAAATTTCTTTCCATCAAACCCTTGCTTAGATTTGTAGATTTTGGTGGCATTCAGAGGAACTCGCTCCACCATTTAACGACAAGCCGTTGTTGTCGTTATTGAGGTTGTCAAATGTTCATCACCGCTTCCTCAAGGAGTAAATGATACATACATACTAACATCTCTGTTTATTCCTTTGTGACATGATCTTGTTTAACCTAGAGTATACTAAGGAATATTTCATCCTCTCTTATTCCCTGATTCTGTACAACAATTCGACAAGGGTGAACCTTTGCTCAGACCTCCACCACTGCCTGCGATACATGGACAGATAATGCTTCCTAGCTTTCAGCTGTTAGAAGCTAAACTCAACCTGTAGAGAAAAACAATAGATTGAATAATATTTACTACATGGTGCAATAATAAAAGCTTTGCAAAGAGGTTATTCAAAATCGAAGAAAGCTTACAACATTTTAACCCAAATAATAGTGTGGCGCTATAAGTTGTCTCTCACAGAAATCAAGTTGTCGTATTAAAGCCGACCTCAGTTAGGGCAACAATACTACGAAGAGATGTTCCAAGATCACCAAGTTTTCGTCATCATCTTAGACACCACATTCCCTCCCGTGGTCATGAAGGAAGTGGTGGAAATCACACTCCCCGGGATACCCATTGTCTTTGTATAAGGGAGAGATATTAAGAAGACACTGCCAGGAAAAACACTTTCTACCTCTGTTAGAAATGGGGGTTAACCTCGGTTTCTTATGCTAGGTAATGAAGGGCGTCATGCAAAGTTTTTCATTTTTCGCTCGGTTGAAGTTCCACAAAGGGGAAAGACTTATTGTTCTTGGGTTCAATCCCCGTGAACTACATTTTTATTATTTTCATAATTGGATGATGCACCCTATATTTTCCCTCGGATATATGAAACACTATGGTAATAGATTCAGTTTTACAAACTCGATTTATTAAAATAACTGAGGTGAAAACATTTATATATATATATATATATATATATATATATATATATATATATATATATATATATATATATATAGAGAGAGAGAGAGAGAGAGAGAGAGAGAGAGAGTTTAAAGATAGTGCACTGTCAATGTAAAAAATTATTACACATACATCCAATCAGATTATTTTAAAGTGTCAAGTCATAACAGTATTTTAAAAATAAAAGTGTGATGTGACGGGATACACGTCTGTCATTGGTTGATAGTGTAAAAATATTTTACACTGTCAGTGTATATTCCTTTTTCTCATATATATATATATATATATATATATATATATATATATATATATATATATATATATTATTTTAACCTGTATTGGAGAACCTATTCTGCTCATTTCCGAAGCAAATACATTGTACCTTTTGCCAATTTCAGAAACAAAAACATTTATAAAACATATTCATTATTTCACAAATTGAAATGTCAAAATGACACACACCTTATATTTTTACAACAAAGATATATCAATTTCTTAACACACAAAAGCAAAAACTAAAATGAAATTTCTTGGACGACTGTCCAAAAGTTTTCTTTTGTATGTTTTGTAACCAGTCTTTAAGCACATATAATTTGAACCAGATTTGAAACCATTTAGGATAATAAAAAACAACAACGTTAAATCTTTAAACCATTGAACTCAACAACAATAACAAAAACATTCAAACTTCAATCTAAACAACAAAAACAACAACAACATCTAAACTTCAATACCAACAACATGATTCAATTACTACAACTAACATAAATAATTTATAATCATATATGAATGTCATAAAGAATAACATTTACCTCAGGGGTTTTTAATTTTTTGAATTTTACTTCTAAAACCACGTAACATATAGTATCTACATGTTTAAAAATAATAAATATTAGTAAAAAGAATAGAAACAGTACTACTACAAATCATACATTTAATGACAACGATTTTACCTCACGTATCGGAAAACATAGGCATAATTCCTAGACGAGCCTTGTTTTTTGTTAAAAAGAAATATACAATATATTTCGTGGGCTTTATGGAAAATCGAGGGGTAAACTTATTCAGTGTACATGCTTCGAATCCCAACAACTCCATTTATGTTCTTATCTTTTTAAAAATGGCATCTTCTCCAATATTTTGTTTTAAATATAAATATATGTCACTTTTCACCTTGACTTTTTTTTCAACCGTGCTGAAAGAAACTCTCGACTATGGAATTTTGTTTCCTGCAGCAGATGAAGAAAAAGAATGCAAGTTAGTGGGATACACCGACTCAAGTTGGTGTAGTGATGCTGATGATAGAACTTGAACTTGAACTAGAGAAGATAATGACTCTTATTTGTGGCATAAATTACTTGGGAACTTGAACTAAATTAGTCTCAAGTTGCTTTATCAAAAGAAAATGGTGTATGGCTGCCAATAATTGAAGAAAAATATGGTGTGTGTGTGTGTGTGTGTGGATGTATGCTTGGCAAACACCATCGGCAACAATTTTGAAAGGAAGGAGCATAGAGAACCAAACAAGTGTAGCAACTTGTACACACAAATGTGTGTGGCCCTATGAATACTTTGTCTCATGGAAAAAACATGTACTTTATCTTGTTTATTAATGATTTTACTGCATGACATGGGTATATTTTATGAGATAAAATTCTGAAGTTTTTGTAATTTTTATGAAGTTTAAAGCTTTTGTTTATAAAGAAAGTAGTAGGTTTATAAAAATGTTGAGAAGTGATAAGGGGAGGAGTACACCTCAAATGAATTTCACAAATTTTGTGAAGATGAAGGCGTTGAAAGACAGCTCACTGTTAGCTATACACCTCAGCAAAATGATGTATCTGAAAGAAAGAACCAAAATGTGATGGAGTTGGCGAACTCTAGCTACTTGAGAAAGATTTGCCTAAAACATTTTGTCCTGAGGTTATTAATACTGCTGTGTATTTGCTGAATAGATGTCCAACAAAGGTTGTAAGGAATTAGACTCTATTTGAAGCTTGAAGTGGAAGATCACCTTCAGTTAACCACCTTAAAGTTTTTGGGTGTGTTTGCTATGCTCAAAATCCAAAACACAAAAGGACAAAGCTAGAAGAAACAAAGTGAAATATGTGTCTTTATTGGTAATAGTTCCATGTAAAAGGGCTATAGATTTTACAACTTGAAGACAAACAAGTTGATCATTAGCCTGGATGTTGTATTTGATGAAAAGGCTTCTTAGAATTGGGAAGAAGACAAAATGAAGAAGAAAACAGCCCCTACACAACAAAATTCAGTAGCTGAAAATGAGCAACCATCCCCATGTACACCAAGATCTCCATCCTCTCCAAGTTCACCAATTTCAAGTTCATCATCTCCCATCTCAACTCCAATAAAATTAAAGGATTTGAGTGATATTTATGCATGGTGCAACTATTGTGTTGTGGAACCAGAATATTTTGATGAAGCAATCAATGAAGATGTTTGGAAGAATGCGATGCAAGAAGAAATAAATGCAATTCAGAAGAACAAAACATGGCAGCTTGTTGAAAAGTCAAATGATAAAGAAGCTATTGGAGTAAAGTTTGTGTATAAATTGAAACATAACCCAGATGGTTCAATCCAAAGAGCCAATGTTAGATTAGTAGTCAAAGGCTATGCACAACATCCTATAATTGACTATAGTGATACTTTTACTCCGGTTGCACATTTGGACAACGTGAGAACAATCATTGCGTTAGCAGCTCTAAAAGGTTGGAATTTGTACAAACTTGATGTGAAGTCAACTTTTTTTAAGGAAGAATTAAAAGAAGAGGTGTATGTGAAGCAACCTCAAGGCTTTGTGGCTGAAGGCCAAGAGGAAAAAGTTACAAGTTGAAGAAAGTTCTCTATGGGTTGAAATAAGCGCATAAAGCTTGGTATAGTGAAATTGACAGCTACTTCATTCAGCAAAGATTTCAAAGAAGTCAAAGTGATCCTACCTTGTATGTGAAGCATCAAAGTAAAGATGATATCCTTCTTGTTGCTCTTTATTTTGATGTTTTGGTGTATACGGTTAACAACATGAAAATGGTTGAAAACTTTAAAATATAAATGATGAAAAAATACGAGTTGAGTGATCTTGGCTTGCTGCATCATTTTCTTGGTATTGAGGTTTATCAAGATAAATATGGAGTTTTTATTTGTCAAAAGAGGTATGCTAAAATTATTTTGAAAACGTTTGGCATGTATGGTTGCAAACCTGTTGATATTCCTTTAGTGGTGAATGAAAAATTAAAGAAGGAAGTTGGTGGAAGATTAGTAGATGCAAGAATGTATAGAACATTGGTTGGAAGCTTGTTTTATCTTACAGCTTCAAGGCCCGATTTAATGTTTGATGCTAGTTTACTCCCAAGATTCATGAGTAAACCAAGTCATTTACATCTTGGGGAAGCAAAAAAAGTTCTAAGGTATGTCATAGGAACCATGGAGCATGGAATCAGATTTGAAAATAATTATAAACTCAAAGCTAAGGGCTATTGTGATACACTACAAAAATTCGCGTAAATTACGGCGGTTAATTCAAGAATATTATGGCGGTTTGAACCGACACAACTTACAAATTCGACGTTTTTGAAAACGCCGTAAATTTGGCTGCCGCAAAGAAAATAGCGGTGGTTTAAAATTAAACGCCGTGCAAACCACTGTATTTTACACAATTTAAAGTGGCGGTTTTTGTTTGAAAATAGTGGCGGTTTTAAACGCCTTATTGTTCTTAATTTAAAAAATATTTTTATATTTTACGTCGGTTAAAACAGTCGTAATATACTAAAAATTACGTCATTTTAAATCGTCCTAATTTTCTTATGATATGTGCCAAAACAACTTCGTATAATGCGCCCTAATTTTCAAATTAATTTGAAAAGGCTCTCTTTGAAATATGCTAAAATAGATTAAAAAAACTTATCACAATTTAACACCAATACTAAAAGTAAATTAAAATATCTATATTAAAAGGCCTAAAAATTTAATATATGTATAAGTTGGTGCAATTGTTGAACTTTTTCAAAATTTCATAGAATTAATGTTTGATATATATTTCACAATCTATTTCTGAAATATTAAAACATAAAAATGACCAACAATTTTTGTATCTAGTATCTTAAACTATTCTCAATAAACAAGTTTTAGAACATAAAAGTGCCATAAAAAGCATATTTTCTTTGAAGGACTCTGATGATTTTCTTCATGTGTATTGCTTGCATCTGATGATCTTCTTATGTCACAAGGTGATGAAGGTTCACTTTCTACTTCGGAAGCCTACAAAAAACAAAACAATTATTATATTAGAGCTAATCACTAGAATTATTAAATGGGATGTATCATAACTATTTTCTTGGTGGTGTATTTGTTTATTTAAATCAGTGCATAATGTAATTAATTAATATAAAAAATAGAATAAAGTATTAAGAAGAATAAAATGAATTCACAAGTAATAAAGCATTGTTTGATAAATCAAGCTATTGTAAACAAACAGGCTGAGATTGAGAAAACAAAAACGAACCGTTACCATTTTCTAACACTGTTCCTGACAAGTAATTGTTCTTCAACTCAACTAAATTTAGCTTAGGAAGATAAAGGAAACCATTCGGAATACCACAATTAAGGTGATTATCTCCTAATCTCACTCTTGTGAGACTATAACATGTTCCTAAACCTTGTGGTTTGATCTTTCATGCAATGAAAATCACCAAACCATACTAAACATGCCAATTTCAATCAACTTTATTGTCAACAAAATTGATTACAAATCCCAAAATATTCATGTGACTAACCCAAATCGATGTCTTCCAAAACTCCTTTCAAAATTCAATGTATCATCCACTCCTTTTCATTTCATTGATAATTCTAATTCTAATTCCAATTATACCCTCTTCAATTGTTCATTCATGAACACTGCTTTACAATCTTATTTCACTTCCATTAAATGTCTTTCTTCTCATGGATACCAAGTTTATGCATTGGACTCTACTCTTCAAATTAAGGATGTTACTCTGACATATTGTACCAAGTTGTATAACATGTCTTTTGTTCTGGACGATGTTGTTTTAAACCATGGTGATGATCTTGTTTTAGGATGGGATACAAGTTGTGACAATCAAAGTGAAACAAAATATGAAAGTTACAAAACTGTCAACAAGTCTACAGGTAATTTGCTCTATAATTAAGCTTATTCAAAGTGAAAAATCTTAAAGAGATAAATGTAATAAGAAACCAATTCAATAATTAAAAGGTTGTTTATTTTTTTACAGAAGCAGGGAGAAAAATGGAGATTCTAGGTGACAATTACTCAGAAATCATGTTTTCTTTAGTTCTATTATCATCACTTTCATCAGAAAAATTGTTGGAACACATTTCAATAATACTAATCATACTTCAAAGCTTAAATATTTCATATAATATTAGAAGTTTTTAAAAAATATAACAAAATTAATAGTGCAGATTTATGTGAATGCCACTTTTTATTGGTGATGTAATATGATTTAATAGTACTTTATTCTATTTTCTTAGTGATGTAATATGATTTAACATGTTCCTATGCACTGTTCAGCCTCTTGTTTCAGCTAGGATAGACTATAAAGCTTCTGGTTGTCATTCATTAGTATAACCATTATCATGAATTTCAATCTATTGTAGTTTATCTTATCTTAGTCTAATAACAACTTATGATACTGAAGCAGTGGCTAGCATCATTTTTGGAGGTAGTACTCTTAGTTACTCTATGTATGGTCTTTTGTTAATTTATTTTGAAATTCAATAGAAGTATTAAATTATTTCTAGAAACAAACTATCAACTTATTTCTTCACATCACAGATGGAGATATCCGTGGAAATTCATGTAATGCTTTGATCAAGAAATTTTTACATTACTAACAGTTTGTTTTAGCTATGTCCTATTGAAGCTAAAACAAGTAGGGATGGAAATTCAATACTTTTTTGCAGTTTGTGAATTTGGTTTGTGTCTATATCACTAATGTATCTCTATTGAGGAATTTTGTATATTATTGGATATATTAGTAAACCCATTCAACGATGTTATTCTCTGGGAATGAGGTGTTAAATGTTAAGATGTGGAATAAATTCACATTATTAAAGGTGGTGGCAATCTTTGCTTGGCAACTGAGTCAAGATAGTATAAGCGAAAACGTTAATTTTTTATATTTTTTCTTTTATTTATTATTTATTCAAAGTAGGAATGAATTTTTTTCAAAAGTCCTTCAAATTCTGCAAAACTAGATTAAAAAATACAAAATAGGAGCAATTTCATCGAGAAAAGATTATCCCACAAATAGAAGGGATATGTGCTAATTGATTCAAAAAATAGAAGGGGTCATTTAAACTTACAGCTTCAACTCCTTGCTTAATGAGAATGAGAGAGCTTACAGCTTCAGCTCCTTGCTTAATGAGAATGAGAGAGCTATCTTTTGACTCAATTTCAATCCCTATAATATAAAATGATACAACAGTTAAAACTTTTACAATTTAACCTTTCAATTGAAAGAAAAAAAAGTTAGCAAATTTAGTAGGAACTGGAATTGAAGTATTTGTTCATTCATTTTGTAGTTGTTTGTATTTCTAAAGGTGATTTTTTTGTGTTCATAAACTCAGTGACTTATCATTTAGATTTCTCTATATATACATACATAAATACATTTGTACGTCAATTTATGAAGAACGGACCTGGGAATGGGACACAACATTAACACCCGGACACCGATAGTAATTTTAAAAAGTGTAAGAAATTGAATGCAACTACATTTTCGATATTATGTCCGAGTTGAACGTCGGACACACCACATGCCAGCAAGGACCAAAAGTACCAAACTTACGAAATCAAAATTGAAAATTGTTGCAAGCCACACAGAACCGTGTGAACCCAACAACTTACGCAAGGCAAAAATGTAAACAGTACAAAAGTAAAATCCAAAAGCCACATATAGAAATCCATGACTTGTATAAATGTATCATCAAATCTCTAAGCACCTAAACCAAGTATAGTAAAACATCTTAATTAGCAAAAAAATTGAAATGCCAAAAGCCCCTCCATGAAAAGTTTCCTTTCCATTACATCAGTCGAAGAAATGCTGCCGACTTATACAGATAAAAACCTCGGAATGCCCGGGATGCCAAACTAATTAAACCATAAGGAAGAGTGAAACTGAACTGGCCCATAGGAAGATGTAGCAGAAAATAAAAGCAAAACCTTTGCCTGGAAGTTACATAGGACTACCCCAACAGAACATAGTCAAACCACAGCGGGCTTGATCCCGAGACTGGCAAAAGGAAGATACTATAGTGTGAGCTACTGCCAAATGGTTTTCTATTAAATGAAGTTGCTTATGTGATATAGGTGTTTGACTCTGAGCGATGGTCATAGTCTGAACAAAGAACTGCAGAGCTAATTGGTTACATTCAACCTAATTCACCCTCTGAGCAACGCCAAAATGCAGTTTCTAAGTATGTCCAAAAAAGATGATCACAAAGTGCTACCCTTTCTAGGTGAGTCTTATGGGGTGGTTGTGGATTATATTCTACTTGATAATTTTTATTAATTAAGTTTAGTTGTGAATTATTTTATCTTATAAGTTATGATTGTGCAGTGATACTACAATTATTGATGTTTTGTCAAATCAGGTTCGTGACATGCGACAAGAATCAAAAATTGAAGGATAGTTGGGTACATCAGTTTTGTGACATGCTACAGAATAAGGAGAAGAAAGATAATGCGTATTTTCATGTCAAGGAGGTTCAGTACATCCAATCGGAAGTATGTTTTCTAATAAGATAGTATACTTGTAATTGTTGAACTATGTCTCTGTTCATGTAGTGTTGACTAATCAATGAATTCATTATATTAGTTACTTTCTCATAGTGCTGTGACTACCAAACTTAAGTTTGGAATCTTTCTCATAGGGCTGTTCCTATTCCTAAGACAACTCCCCAAAAAGACGCCAATTTTCTTAGGAACCATGGCCTCAACAAAATGTTAGTGAAGCTATACGAAAACATAGAAAGATCAAAATTAAACTGACTAGTTCTCAAATATTCCAGAATCCTTATCCAACGTAATTCATTTCTAAAAGCTTGTACAATTACATTAATTGGCCAGGCATGGCGCAAGCATACATCTAGTTGTATATAAAATTCATAACAACATAAGATCTGCAGTTTATCTAAAAGAGATAGATTGTCCGGAGAGATTTAATGTATTTTTTTGTTGTAATATGTTAAAAGTTTAGGAAATCCAACTGTTTGAGAGGATCATCAAGATTTATGTTTTATTTCAATTTGATGCATCTAGAAGCACTATATGATACTACATGTTATAACTGCCAGGGTAGTAAACCATATAAGAGCATACATCAATGACTCTTGTACATTTTGACATTCTAAACTGTGATTTTAGGATTAATACCTATAAATTTCTCTAACCACAAAAATTAGTCCATAACATCTAATATGCTAATATCATACAAGAGAATATAACAAGTTCTATATGAGATGGAAAAAAAAACAAACTAGGTGTGTATTAAACCAACACAATAATGAGATAATCTGTCATGTTTGAATAACTCATGCCACACACAACATGAAAACAGACCTACACTAAAACCAACTAGTGAACATCCAGAAGCTTAAGAATACACACATTAGACAGTGTAAGTATTTAATGCAATCCAAAACGTAACAGAAAGAAAAACAAAAATACTGGAAACAGCCCTATTCTACCAACAAAGAAGCCTCATTTTCTAACTGTTGTAAACAAACCATGTTAAATATTTATGCATCAAACAACTACAAGGATAAGGAAAAACTCACCAGCTAGAAAATAGATTTATGAATCCAAAAATTGAGTTGGAGAAACCACTGCGCATCTGTCAATAAATAACCACAACTTCAAATATTAGGATAAGATTCATACAAGTAAGTCAAAAGGAAATGACACAGTGAGATACAACAACAAGCAAAGACAACTTACAACGTAAGATTCACCCAAAAATCTATAATATAATATTAGCCTGAACATGAAGCTAAGACAACAAACACATGTTCATCCATCCATCTTAGATCCAATCAACAACCTAATAATATTTCCAATTCTTTTAACAAAGTTAGTGTACATTAATTAGTTCTGAGGTTGATGGTGGTGGTAGCGATCAATGGATTTGGTGATGAAGGTAACAAAATTAAAAAGAAAGAGAAACAAAAGAACTCATCCACAGTATTATTCAGAATTTGGATATAGTTGTTAAATGCCATTGAATAGAATCGAATTTGGTGACCTAAATTATAAAATATACCAGAGAACTAAGAAAATACTATCATTCAAACTACCCGAAAAGCACTCTTCCACAAGAATATATCAAGAACTTGAACTTAGACAAAAAAATCCGAATGATATAAATAATGCTAATCTTGTGAAAAATGAAATAAAACTATCACCTGAGTCTCATATACCATAACAGTTATGTCAATATCATAAATCTTGTTGTGAAAAAATGAAAGCACATTATTACCTTAAAATTGGTGGATTGTGGAACCTTGGATTGTTAAGTAGAAAAACGGAGCAATAGATCGGTCGATTGCAGAATAACAGGTTGCAGAGCAGCAGAACAGAGCAACAAAAAAACCTAATAGTGGAATAGCACAAAACCTGATTGTTAGGGTTCCATATTGATACTGATATTGAATAGGGGTGATTCTAATTTTAAATAATTGTTAGAGTTTGAATTTGAATGAAAGAAATAAATTGAGATCAAAAGGGTTTACCTAAAACTGAACGGAAGGAAATGAATATGAGAAATTTGAAGCTGAAGCTGAAATTCAGAGAAGAAAGCTCAAAATCGGAGAAGTAAGTTCAATATCGGTAGGGTTGAGATGAACTTAGGGTTATTTTGAAACGTTTGAAGAGGAAGAAGGACGTAAGAATAATGCTTTTGTTTTTTATTTCCAGAATAACATTATTATTATTATTATTAATGCTTGTTTTTTATTTCCCGAATAACATTATTATTATTATTATTATGATTATTATTATTATTATTATAAAAATGGAATGGGTATTAAAAAGGGAATGAAGAGTTAGGAAAGAGTGTTTCACACAACATGTCCGAGAATTTAAAAATAATTAAGTAAATAGTGGCGGTTTTAGTTACTAATGTTACGTCGTTTATAAAAACCGCCATAATTAACCGTATATTATGGCGTTTTAATATAACTGCCATAATTTAGGCGAATTTTTGTAGTGATAGTGATTGGGCTAGAAGTTTTGATGATATAAAGAGCACCTCATCATATGTATTCAACCTTGGTTCAGGTGTGATCTCTTGGTACTCAAAGAAGCAAGATACTATAGCGCAATCTTTAGCTGAAGCTGAGTATTTAGCACCAGGTTTGGCTACACAACAATCACTTTGGTTGAGAAGAATATTAGAAGTCATTGGATAAAAGCAAAAGGGAAGTCTACAACTTCATTGTGACAACAAATCAGCTATTGCCATGGCAAAGAATCCTATTTTTCACAGTCGTACTAGACACATTAACATAAAATTATATATAGCAATGTTGGCAGATCAGGGAAGTTAATAAAAACACCATACAACACGAGACAGTGAAGTATGCAAGAATATGCGTAGAAGACAACCTAGCCAAGCCCTTATTAGCGATTTCTAAACTCCTTTTAAGATGAACGTCTTTAAAGACCCAACAAACTAGGGCAAGATGATCCATAGAAGGGCAAGTCCTCTCCATGTCTTCAAGCTGCTCAAGCAAACTCTTCCATACGTCAGCGATCCTTATTAGTTGAAACTGTCAAGCTTGACAGAATTCTCCTTTGAATACATCTATCACATAAAATACTTGGTTGAGTCTTGGTGTTAAGAAATCATAACCTCCCTTTCTTGTTCTCTGATGTATTTTTCAGTTATTCTCTTGTAATTCTGATGCACATTCTGAGTTCGTTTCTTTTACTCTGATGAATTTTTGAACATGTCTTTTTTGTTCTGATGTATTGATAGAATCCATCATTTGTATCTGAGGTATTTCCAGATATTACTTTGTAATTTTGATGCATTTCCATAGTTCGTTTCTTTTAATCCGACGCATTTCTAGATTATTCCTTCATATATCTTATGAATTTCCAGATTGAGTGTTGTGTTTTGAGGAATTTCCAAATATTTTTTTCTTTTTCCCTTTGATGAATTTCCAGATGCACCTTATCTCTATCCAATGTATTTCTGGATTATTCCTTTGTCTCTCTAATGTATTGCCATAATGAGTCATGTATTTTGAGGTATTTCAGAACTTATCTGATGTACTTTGGGATGTTTTCCGACCTATCTGATGTATTTCCAAATATTCCGTTATCATTCTGACGTATTTCCAGAATTTGATTCTTTTATCCAATGTATTGTAGGATGTGTCTGTCTCTCTGATGTATTTTCAGATTGAGAGTTGAGTTCTGAGGTGTTTCCAGAACCTATCTGATGTATTTCCGAATTATTCTTTTGTTTTTTTTATATATTTCTAGAATTTGTTTATTTCATTTGATGTATTGTCGGATGTGTCATTATGTTTCTGATGTATTTTCAGAGCATACTTTGAATATTCCTAAGTCTTTTTTCAAACATAACTCTTATCCTCAGTAAGTCTTCAGTTCATTGTCCTTTCATTTTTTATGAATCACCACTATTATATATCTCTGTCATGTAGTGTTAAGGAGGGAATCAAAGAATGTAGCATAAAACACAAATTAATCTTACATGCATTGTTGTAGCTAAATTTCAAAATAAAGGTTAGTCAAAATACACGGTAGAAAATAAACTAGAGAAAATATCAATTTATTTAGAGGCACGTATAAGACCTAATCATTTATACATTGTTGTAGCTAAATTTCACAATTAAAAGGACATTATTTAAAATATGCAGAAAAGGATGAATCTAAAGAAGAATAGAAACACCATACATAGTAGAAAATTTCATACTTCACATTTGTTTGTTCCTAAATCTTAGGTCTTATACACTGAAGTTTTCTGGGTTCTCGAACTGATCAACACAGATTATTCATTGTCATTTCGTTATGTTTTGTTACGCTTTAATGCAGAAAAATTGATTCAGATACCCCGTCATGTTGCGATATAGTGATAAAACAGTCTTTGTGACTTGTTAGAGTTTTGAAAAATGAGCTTCTTCAATACTGTTGGATGGTTTTCGATTCTTCAGTATTAATGGACTACTGCCTACATTACGGTATAATCAGCCTAGAAGTACCACATTCTCTACTTACAATCTAATAAGACCGTGTGGTACACATGGCTTATGTAACCATTACATTGAGTGTGTTTGTGTGTGCAACCTGTGTGTGTCAGAGAGAGGAAGGTCAAGCTCAAGCTAAAGAGTAGTTTTGTCGCCCATCACTCAACAAACAATTCAGAACAACTGAATTTATATAATGCTGAAAATTAAAAATCCATGTTCGAATGTATAACCACAATTCAAAAGTGCATTATAGTGATGTATATGGTCAGCAAGGAAGAGATTTCATCAAGTCTTAGAGAATCACTTGCCAAATGAATCAGGTATTCTTTATGAGGTTCCTGCAAGTAGAGATAACATTCACTATTGCCATAAAGATGTATACTGTATACACTTAGAAAATATTAAGGTACTTGCAAGGATGTAATAAAAGCATGTATTACTAACATTATTATTCTTATTTAGTTTGCAGTGGGGTATTTATTTTGCAGTGGGGTTATAGAGTTTCCAGTAGAAGACCATCATGAGCAGATTGGTGGTTAAGACCTTTCTGGGAGAGCAAGACCTTTCTAGGAGAGCATGTTCTTTGGAAATAACATTTCAAACTTCCTGCGGGTTTATCTGAGATTTCTTTCGCTGGAATTAGTTATCCATTGAAACCTCAAAATTCTTTGGAAATTTCTCAGGAATTACTGCGAATTTTGCTGCGGAATTTGGTGTGAACTTTACCGTGATTTTTTGTTGTAGAAATTTTAGTACTAAATTTTTTTTAAATTAATTATATTTATGCTATTAATAAATTAAATTATAAAATATAATTGAGATATTGATTCCAATGATATGTTTTTGAGACATTCTTTTAGTTTTGTATTAAATCTTATTTTTTTAAGGAAATTTTACTATATTAATTAGGTTTTTTAGTTATTACTTAAAGAAAATTTGTTTATTCAATAATTTTTGTTGTTGTGAAAATTAAAAAAATTAAAATATAAGTTTATGGTATAAATGGTGTGTAAACCTTAAATTTTTAATTTTATAAAAAGTATAAAATTTAGAAAAGAAATTATAAAATATGTGAAAAAAATGTGGCATTTTGAGGATTGAACTTAGAAACTTTCGGATAAAAGACATAAGAGACATGAGCATGAGCCACTGGTCTAGCAAATTCATTTATTAATTTTAGGAAACAAATAATATCAAAAAACAATAAAACAAACTTATTTAAAAATAATTTTTTACAACAACTTTTTTTTCTTTATTGAATAACTTAGCGAAAGCATATCAGAAAAAAAAACTCTATTCGGTTGATGATCCCGTCGACGAATTTGATAGCTACATGTTCCAAATGGTATGACTCAATATCAATTTAGGATTTTAAAAACCATAAGTTGGTTATGGAACAAATGGTTAGATTTTTTCAAGTGCTTCAATTTCAATAAACTTTTTTTATTATTTTTATTTTGAACCATTTAATTTAGCCATATATATTTTTTATAATTTTTCTAATTGTTTTAGTCATAAATTATTTGAATTAAATTTGGTAAAAGAAAATTTTAGAATTAAAAATCAATCAATTAAAATTAAAATAGAATAAAAAACATGAAAATAAAAAAGGGTTAAATATACTTCACCCCTTGCCAATATAACGAGTTTTGGTTTTGCCCTCGTGAAGTATTTTTTTTTTAACGCCCCCCCTCACCAAATCAAGATTTTATTTCCACTCCCCCTGTGCTGACTAGACAGGGGGCATCTGCACATGTGGCGAAGGAATCTGCCACGTGGCATTTGCTGACTAGACAATTATTTTTTTTAATTTTTTTTAATTTTTTTAATTTTTAATTTTTAATTTTTTTTAGTTTTTTTATTTTTTTATTTTTTTATTTTTATTTTTTTTATTTTTTTTATTTTTTTTTTATTTTTTTTCCAATTTTTTTTAAATTAAAAAAATTAAAAAAAATTAAAAAAATTAAAAAAATATATATTTTTTTAAAAGTAAAAAAGTAAAATAAAAAATAAATAAATAAATAAAATTAAAAAAAGAATTATAAAAAAATTATCCAGTCAGCAAATGTCACGTGGCAGATTCCTTCGCCACATGTGCAGATTCCCCCTGTCCAATTAGCACAGGGGGAGTGGACATAGAATCTTGGTTTGGTGAGGGGGCGTTAAAAAAAAAATTACTTCAGGGAAGGAAAACCAAAACTTACTACATTGACAAGGGAGTGAAGTATATTTAACCCAATAAAAAACAAAACAAAAAGGCATCGCAGATACTCTGGTGGATACAGTAGGCGATAGCAGAGTAACTCTTAAAATCATAGTTGTAATCTCAACACACCGTGCAGCCAAACCATAACCCACCTCTCCACAATGGCTAACGAAGAACTTCGATTTAGGTTACCATCCCAACTCCATTTCCGATTTAGTCAAAACCTTCGTCGTTCATCTTTACTGCCACATCAGATAGAATAATGTATACGAGATCCACCAGATGCACGAGCTCCTTCCAATCTCTATTGGAGAGTATTTTCAAGGACACTCCTTGGCATTCCGTCAACGTCGACGCTTAGTACGTTGATATCCACCAAGTTTTTTGTCTTCTGTACTGTGAGATGTGGTTTCGCCACCTCTAGGCTCATTTCACTCCTAATATTATTATGTTCTCCAGAGAATCGATTCGTAGGATAATTAATGTAATCTGTTTCAGGTTGTTCTACATGGTTTTTATTTTAATTTGTGTTCAAGGCGTGTTGTCTTCAGCGAGAAAATGTGAGTGATGATTTATTTTAGGTAGACTTGTTCATGTCATATCTATCTCACCAAACAAATGATATTGTTTCTGGTGGTGTTTGATGTTTTGAAAGCTTTATTTTACAAGCCCTTGTACTTTCAACATGATGGACACTCAAGAAAAATAGTTGGAATCCAAGTAAAATATTTTTTTTATAAGCAATTTGAATTAATGGGAGAAACATGGATTCTCCAACCCTCAACAAAAAGCCAACCAAAAGACGGTTCAAAAAAAAAAACCGAACAGAGCAAAAAAAAAAGATTACAAGAAATCTAAAGGGTGGTACATCCAATCAAAAAAGTACATCTTTTTCGACCTATTTCTAACCAACGCCAAGAAATAGCAACAATGCGGTTAAACACTTCATCCGAGTCCCAAATCATACCGTTGAAAATGATATTATTCCTCATGTTCCAAATGCACCAAGACGTAATAATCCACACATAGCAACTCATGTCTTCTTGACCACTATGGTATTTAGCAAGGAACCATAAAAGAGCACGGTTGCAGAAATTATCAGCATGAACCGGATGAATACCTAACCAAACATAAAGCTTCGACCACAAAATTTGAACTTTTGGACAAATAAGAAAAAGATGTAAAGAACCCTCATCTTCCATGAAACAAAAAACGCACACCTTGTCATGCGAGGCAGAGATAATATCTCTAGAAGCAAGATTCATACGCGTCGGCAACCTGTCTCGAATTAATCTCCAAGAAAAAATCTTAACCTTCAAAGGGACTTTAGTTTTCCACGCCACTTTCAGGAAAAGCGTCTCAAGTTGATGAAGAACAGAATCATCCATAGAATCCATCCATAGGTTCCAAGTAAAACATTAACGAAATGAAATTTTACATTAGAATCTCCTAGATCCTGGTCATGTAATATATTTGTGTGTTATTCACTATTTTCCTAATTGTAGTATTTAAATGGTTGTGTTTAATTACTAGGTTAAAATTTATGTTAAAATTGATGTACTCGAGCTTATGCACTAACATGACATAAACAATTGTAAGTGTATTTGAGAGAACTTGTGAAAACAACTTCTCGCCTGTCCATAAGCAGTTTTCAGTTTATTTCCCTAACATTTTTTATAGAAATATCTTATACATAAGTACTTATATAATTAGTACGGATATAAGTGCATAATGATGTGTTTATCTATGTATATGTGTGTTCTGGAACATGCATGTTTTGCAGCAATAATGACATACATAGTTTCTAGTGATGTTACTTAACGTTATTGAAAACGAAGGCTATAGAAAGATCACTAAGGGAGAATGTTGGATGGCATAAATTCATAAAAATAGGAGTGCACATACTTAGGAAGCAACAATACCAGGTTTCACTTCTTTTTACAAACATTTGAAATGCCTTACGCCTTTGAAAGTTGTTAGAACATTGATGTGAACATTGCACAAAGAGAGAAAGGAGGAGTAATCAGAAGTATTATTCAACTCAAGAAATGAAGTAGATTACATCTGGTTTATATAACCATCAACTAAGCATAACCAACTAACTAATTCTAACAAACTACAACTAACTCTCCTATCATTAACTGACACATGTACATGAAAGGAAGAGTAGTAAAAGTAGCTGTAACTGCAATACTCTAACAGCCTGCCTCAAGCTTAAGCATGATATATGTTGCTCATGCCAAGCTTGGATATGAATGTGTTGAATTTAGTTGGTTGCAGTGGCTTTGTAAGAAAATCAGCCAATTGTTCTTGAGATGAAATAGGTAGCAGTCTCAATACTCCTTGTTGTACTTTTTCTCGCACCAGGTGACAATCTATTTCAAGATGTTTCGTTCTCTCATGAAACACGGGGTTTGATGCTATATGTAAAGCACTTTGGTTATCACAATACAAAACCGGAGGCTTGAAGCACAGGACTTGTAGATCTCTTAAAACATATAGCAGCCATATTAGTTCACAAGTAGCTAAACCTAAGGCTCTATACTCAGCTTCAGATGAGCTTCTCGACACCGTTTGTTGTTTCTTGGCTTTCCATGAAATCAGAGAATTTCCTAAGAAAAAACATTAACCTGATGTTGATTTTCTTGTATCCACACAGCCTGCCCAATCTGCATCGGAATAGCCCAGAATTTGCAACTTGGATGCTCGAGGAAACATTAAACCATATCCAGGATTCTTCTTGAGGTATCTGATATTCCTACAAGCTGCTTGATAATGAAGTTGAGTAGGTTTCTGCAAGAATTGACTCAACTGTTGTGTGGCAAGTGTTATATCAGGTCTGGTGTTGTTTAAGTATATTAATCTTCCAATAAGCCTTCTATACAGTGTGACATCTTTGAAGGGCTCACTAGTATCTTGCCACAGTTTGAGAGATGGATCTAATGGTGTAGCAGCAGGTTTGGATGCAAGTAATCCTGTATCATTCAAGAGGTCCAAGTAATATTTCCTTTGAGAAATAGTGATGCCTTCCTTTGAATGAGCTACCTCAAGACCAAGGAAATATTTCAATATTCCCAAGTCCTTAATTTTGAAATTCGTATCCAAAATCATCTTGATACGATCAAACTCCATTAATGATGTTCCTGCCAGTATTATATCATCAACATATACCAGTAGAATGGTGATGTGTTCATCTTTCTTGAAAGTGAACAAGGAGTAATCAGCAGTTGATTGTACATAACCAAGCTTTAATAAGAGAGAAGTGAGTTTCTTATACCACTTTCTACTGGCCTGCCTCAAACCATACAAGCTCTTCACTAGTTTGCAAACTTGGTTTGGTTTGACACATGTGACACCTTGTGGTATGTTCATGTAAACATCTTCCTCCAGATCTCCATGCAAAAAAGCATTATTTACATCAAGCTGATGTAAATGCCAATTATTGACAGATGCTACTGCAAGTAAAATCCAGACAGTGGACAATTTAGCAACTGGTGAGAAAGTATCAAAGAAATCTAAGCCCTCAACTTGGCTATAACCCTTAGCAACTAATCTGGCTTTGTATCTTTCTATTGATCCATCTGCTTTGTGCTTGATTTTATAAACCCACCTGTTTCCTATAGGTTTGACATTAGGTGGCATATCCACTAGAATCCAAGTACCATTGGCATCAAGTGCTGCTAGCTCAGAATTCATAGCAGCTCTCCAATGTTCATTTTTGCAAGCCTCCTCATAAGATTGAGGTTCAGAATCTTGAGTAACTGACATGCTGAATGATTTATGTTGAGAGGATAAGGACTCAAAAGAATGGAAAAGAGAAATAGGGTAAGAAATACCTGAAGATGATGATGCAGCCAAACTGTCTGATGAATTGCACACATAGTCTTTTAGGTGAGCAGGAGGTTGCCTTTGTCTAGCAGGTCTGGGATTGTTTGGGGGGGATTGGGTGAAGTTGTCTATGTTGGAATGTGTATCTGAAGATTGTTCAGAAGGGATGGATTCAGATTGAAGTGGGGACAAATGGTTTTCAGATGGTGTTGGATTAGCTTGAGGGTCATTTGGTTGATAAGATGTGGATGTGGTTCCACTAGTGTGATATTGCCTATTTGGTTTGAAAGGGAAAATATGTTCATGATGAATAACATTTCTTGAAATGAAAATTTCATGGTTATCAAGGTCTAAGAGAATTGCTCCTTTAACCCCTTGCTTGTAACCCAAGAAAATGCATTTTCTTCCTCTATGGTCTAGTTTGGTTCTATGAGCTTGTAATGTGGAAGCATAAGTAAGTGTACCAAAAATCTTTAAATCATGTAAGTCAGGATCCTTATTGTATAAATGATAATAAGGTGACTTATTTTTCAAGATAACACTAGGAACACGATTTATGATAAAGACAGCATGACTAACAGCAAAGGACCAAAAGGTTTTAGGTATATTGGCTTGAAAAAGAAGGGCTCCAGCAATGTTTAATATGTGTTGATGTTTTCTTTCTACCCTACCATTTTGTTGTGGGGATTCAACACAGCTAGTTTTATGGCAAATACCTTTTGAAGCATAAAATTCAGACATGAGAAATTCTGGACCATTATCACTTCTAAGGATTTTAATAGTAGAATTATTTTGAGTTTCAACCATTTTGATAAAATTGACAACATTTTGTCTTGTTTCAGCTTTTGTTTTCATCAAAATTAACCATGTGTACCTACTGAAATCATCTACAGCAGTTAAAAAGTAAGAGTGGCCAGTATGAGATTTGATAGCTAATGGACCCCATACATCAAAATGAACTAATTCAAAAGGTTTAGAAGCTTTACTAAAACTGGAATTGAATGATAATTTCTTGTGTTTGGCATAGTGGCATACATCACAAACTGCTTTATGATCAACAGTAATAAAAGGAAGTGTGGAATGTAAAACTTGCATTCTATTTTTTGAAAGGTGTCCTAACCTAAAGTGCCATAATGCATTTTCAGGTATAGTACAAGATGAGGTGTGGTTAATGCTAGATGGAGCTGCCTGCTTTCCTTCAAGAGCCAAGTGATACAATCCCTCAATTTTGTTAGCTGAACCAATCATCTTCATAGACATTGGATCCTGAATAAGACATTTAGTGTCATTAAAACTAACAAGATATTGAGCATGCTGACATAATTTTGGAACCGAAATAAGATTGACAGAAAATTCACGAATGAATAAAACATTTGAGATGATGAAAGTAGGAGAAAGATGAACTGTGCTAATACCTGTGGTCCTGACAAACTGACCATTTGGCAATTTTACAGTAATAGGGTTAGAGTGACTAATGTATGTAAACCAGGAACTATATTGAACAAATGTGATCACTAGCTCCTGAATCTATGATCCAAGAATCAACTGTGGAACATTTATAAATGTAAGAATGATGATTACCTATAGTATTTACAAGTGTATGACCTGTAAATGAGGACAAACCAACTTGATTGGAAACAACTAAGGATGAGCTTTGGTTAAGATTGGAATTCTGAAGCAAATGCATCAGCTTGTCATATTGTTCTTGGGTGATTTGAGCAGAGCTATTTTGATCAACTTGTGATTGATTAGAAATCTTGTTATCATCATCATTATCAGTTGCAGAAGCATTGTTGGTCATAGATCCTTTACCATAATGAGGTGGAAAACCATGTTTCCTATAACAAACCTCTATAGTGTGACCAGATTTTCCACAATGAGTACACACTTTGGACTTTGAGGTGTTGGACTGAGAAGTGGAATTGCCCCTGTAAATGAGGACAAACCAACTTGATTGGAAACAGCTGAGGATGAGCTTTGGTTAAGATTGGAATTCTGAAGCAAATGCATCAGCTTGTCATATTATTCTTGGGTGATTTGAGCAGAGCTATTTTGATCAACTTGTGATTGATTAGAAATCTTGTTATCATCATCATTATCAGTTGCAGAAGCATTGTTGGTCATAGATCCTTTACCATAATGAGGTGGAAAACCATGTTTCATATAACAAACCTCTATAGTGTGACCTGATTTTCCACAATGAGTACACACTTTGGACTTTGAGGTGTTGAACTGAGAAGTGGAATTGCCTGATTTTGGGCCTGATCTTTTGGAACCAACAACATTTATCAAAACTTGAGAATCATCAGAGGGAGCAAGTTTACCTTGCCTTTCATGTTGCAACACCATGGAAAAGATCTTGTTCATGGGTGGGAGAGGCTCCATTAACAAGATCTGTGACTTTACTACAACAAAGTTCTCATTCAGACCTGTCAAGAATCGTATAACATAGAGCAAATTATGATGATCTCTTGCATTCCTCATAGCTGCACAAGAGCATCGAATTCGACAAACACAATTTGGAATTGGCATATAGATCTCTAATTCATTCCAAAGAATCTTGAGTTCTGAAAAGAAATCTGTAACAGATTTGGAATCTTGCTTCAAAGCATAGATTTCTTGTTGAAGCTCAGAGACTCTAATAAGATCACCTTGTGAGAAACGTTCCTTGAGATCTTTCCACACATCAACGGCATTTTCCATATACACGATGGACTGAGCGATTGATTCAGAAACAGAATTGATAATCCATGAAAGTATCAACATGTTGCATCGATTCCAAGCACGCATGGACGGATCAAACGCATCTTCTGGAGTATCGATAGAACCATCGATAAACTCTTGTTTCATCTTGGAGCCAAGTGCACGTCGCATCGATCGTGCCCAAGAATGATAATTCGAACCATTGAGAAGAGGTGTGACCTTAACTGAACCAGGTCCATCACTTGGATGAACGAAAAAAGGACTGGTTTGATCGAGTTGAGGATCAAGAGGAGGAGGAGGACGCGGTGGCGCCATTGAAGAAGATGAAAACAGAAAATCAGAGAATGAAAGAAGCGGAAGAGTAAGGTTGAATCGTAATGGCGATTGATACCATGTTAGAACATTGATGTGAACATTGCACAAAGAGAGAAAGGAGGAGTAATCAGAAGTATTATTCAACTCAAGAAATGAAGTAGATTACATCTGGTTTATATAACCATCAACTAAGCATAACCAACTAACTAATTCTAACAAACTACAACTAACTCTCATATCATTAACTGACACGTGTACATGAAAGGAAGAGTAGTAAAAGTAGTTGTAACTGCAATACTCTAACAAAAGTTGAGGTTTTGATGTTTTGTCTATTTCAGTTGTGTTATGCTGATCCTGGAATTTCCAGTGAAGAGGAGATGAAAAAGCTCAAAACAATGGATAGTGTCTTCATTCAACTTTAATCAAAGGTTTTTCCTGCATCAAATACCTTATCTTATTTCATGCGATATATAATATAACTATTTTAAGCTTTATATGAGGCTTAGTTATGAAACATTACTAAAGGGAGAAAATGATCAGATCCAATTCAGTATTCATACTTCATACTACTTGTATGGGATAAAAGGAATATGCAAATTGCACAACATAACTAATGAGACCATATGGATTTATGTCTCTTCATTTTTGTAAGATTTTTGCTGTCAATTGGCTTATATTTTGGCTTGTTTCTACTTGTTGCAATAGAACTGTCATCAAAATGGTAATCGCTTAAATGATGCTACTCCTTGTGCTTTTTGTGGTCCAGAGCATGAAATGATTTCCAGCCTGTTTCCTTGATGTGATTTAGCTACTGCAATTGTGTTAGAAAAATCAATGTCATTGATGATTTTTTATTTTAGAGTCAATTAACTTTGGTCCAAAATTCCTCTAAAGTTTTAATGTGTTAATGCAAAAGTTTAATTTTCCCTACTACATCCCATTTACCCAAGGATTTGTAACTCGTGTGAAGAATGCTACGGTTTCCGAACTAGTGATTGTTTGAGTTGATGAACTCAAGATACATATTTCCATACATTGCGAGTTTTGTGAACTCAAGTACTTATTCCCTTTTGACTTGAGTTAGAATTTGATTAGAATCCTGTAGAGCCGAGTGAACTTATAAGATAGAGGAACACACTGAGATTATTATCTCACCATAATATTGTTGTTATTTTTCAGGTATTGTTTGCAGGTTTAATATACATGAAGAGTTGTGCTTTGATGTTTCAAGTGAAGCTTTTGTTAGGATCTTCTGCTGTGTATCTTGTACAGTGACGAATATTGTACTTAGATCTTAGATTTTTATTTTTGGCACTTTCCATATCTTGTACCATGTGTTGTCAATTTTGTTTTGTAATTGGTCAAGTATTTAAATAATGCTAATAGACACTTATGATTGTGTCAGTACCAAATAATAACACTTGTAAGATATTATTCTAAAAATATATTTTACGGGTTATTAGACTTATCTCCACTAAGAAGTATAAGCATAAACTGCCTGCAAATATCACCATGTTGTACATTAAAACACCAATAAGAACTATTTATTTAGGAAAAACGTGTAAGTGTACGAATCACATTTTGCACAAAAACAACTTATTAGTCCTTTCATGCTTATTTCGTAAAAAATTCTTTGTACTCAATAGCAATGTTGTTTTTAAAAATGCAGACAAAGCTGATTATATAGAGGGGTAATGTTTAGTGGTGAAAATGAAAAGTGAAAATGATAAATTCTTTGTATGAAAATGAAAATTTGTTCTTACAATTCTACGCCATCACGCTAATGTAGTTTATGCCCTGTCATAATTCAAAGACTCAATCACAATATTATATTACTTTATTTGTACCTCTTGCATTGTAATATATAAAAGTTATTACAAATAATAGGATGAGTATAAAATGATGTGTGACGCAAACAAAACAGTCATACTTTATAGCAAAGCAGACCTTAATTTGTGCAAGAAGTAAAATCAGACTTTGAACTTTGATTAAGATAGTAGGTTGTATTTATTGATGAGTTAACCCATTATCAACATCGACAACAATGCACACGGTAGCTAGCCTAGAATAAAGCAAAAATCTCGCACAGCAGAAAATCACAAATATCATGATAATGTGCAGAATTCAAGTAAGAAAATAATAAATTATATGGTTGAGTGTGAAACTGTGCAAGGTGATGCTAGAATCCTACCATGGTTGTTGTGATATAACAAACATGTTTCACACCTATTCTATGTACTTTATTTTGTGGCATTCTACTACATATATTTTAACTTCTAGACTAATTAATTCGAAATGTCCTACGGATTTTGGTGAGGTTGAGTTCTGCAATTGGGACAGGTTTTCCATAAGATCGTATATGTTGTATGTAATGATGAAAATCAGTTTAATAGTATAACTTTTGAAAGGGCAATTAAGTTGTCTTTGTTAGTTCAATGTTTGCACCATTTTGGAATATAACTTATGGTGATTATAATTTTTTTTGATACGCAAGTAGGATTAATAGGGAGAAAAAGGGATTCTCCAACCCAATACAAACGACCAAAAACACAAGAAACAAACAGCAAAAACCTATAAATTACAAATAATCTATAGGATGTTTGAACCAATCATAAAAATTACATCTTCTACGCCCAAATTCCAACCACTTCCAAGAGATAATGATAACATTATTGAAAATGGTTACCTCATCAAAAATAGCGTTGTTAAAGATAATGTTGTTTCTTAAGTTCCAAAGGCACCAAGAAGCAACAATCCAAACAAAGCAACTCATATCTTCCTTACCTTTGTCGTACAACGTCAAAAACCAACGAAGGTCGTGCTCGATGAAAGAGTTAGACGAAACCTGCGAAAATCCAAGCCAACCCGCTATCTTGTTCCAAAACTGAAGGACTTTAGGGCATTTATGGAATAAGTGAGCAACATCCTCACTATCATGAAAGCACAAAACACAAACTTTTTCATGAGAGGAAACGACAATCCCTCTAAGCGCAAGATTATCGCAGGTAGGTAGTCTATTACAAATCATCCTCCAGCAGAAAATTTTAATTTTCAAAGGGACTTTAGTTTTCCAAATAACCTTAAGGAGCAATTCTTCAGGAACTTGAAAAACAAATCTAGGAAGGTCAACAATCAACTTAGTATAGCAAGAATGAACAGAGAAAATCAAAGTTGAATCCATCTTCCAAATCCACTTATCCATCTCCCCATGTTTTGGCTGAACCTGCAGCAACAAATCGCGGAGCAGATTGATCGAAATGGGGTCTACCACCATCCTCCAGCAATTGGCAAGGTTCCAATCCCACCTGTCGTTATCCCAGTAACCGTAATCAGCCACTGCACCGTCTTCATCAGCAGCAGCTTTGAATAAATCAGGAAACAAATCTTTCAGCATTCCTTCCCCACTCCAATTCGATTTCCAAAACAGAAGTTGAGATCCACTACCAAGCACCGGTTGAACGGCATTATGGAAGCTAAACGACGCACCATTAGATTTAGTAGCAAGAATATCACGCATCCATAGAGAAGCGTCTGTTGGAAAATCATCCACGACAGAACAAGAGGCCCAGTACGATAAATTACCGTAACGAGCAGTCAAGAAATTCCGCCAAATTTCGTGACCACCTGTAGCGAATTTCCAGAGCCACTTAGACAAAAGGGCCTGATTGAGAAAGCCAATATGCCTAATTCCCAGGCCACCCTTATCAATAGGATTACATAATTTGTTCCAACTAACCCAAGCGATACCGTTTTTATCCACAGAACTAGACCAAAGAAATCGCTGTTGAATCCGAATAATTTGATTAATAACCTTTGCAGGAGCCTTAAAAAAGGATAAATAAAGAATAGGCAGATTAGCAAGCACCGAGTTAAGCAAAGTTAATATACCTCCGAAAGACAAGTTTCTACCAACCCACGCGTTCAAACGCCTTTTTAACGCATCAAGCACCGGATTCCAAAAAGACACTCTTCTGTGGTTCCCACCTACCGTAACGCCAAGAAACACAAACGGAATAACACCCACACTACAGAATAAGAAGGTTTCAGCAGCTTTAAGGAAGGAAGGATCAAGACCAATACCGAAAATACGGCTTTTGGAGAAATTGATTCTTAAACCAGAAACAGCTTCAAACCCCCTAAGAATAACTTTCAAGGCCCAAATGTTGTTATAACCTCCTTCGCAAAACATCAAAGTGTCGTCAGCAAATTGTAATAATTCGACCGACACTGCATCATGGAACCCAAAGCCAGAAAAAGCGTTGACGTTAGAAGCATGTCTAACCAGAATAGCCAATGTTTCAGCCACAAGAGTAAACAGTAAAGGAGCAATCAGATCGCCTTGTTTAAGCCCCCTAGAAACAACAAAATCCTCCGACGGACTACCATTGATCAGAACAGAAGCATAAGAGGAGCAAACAGACCCTTTAATCCATTTAATCCAATTCGGCCCGAAATTCATAAAACTAAGAACATGAATAAAAAAATCCCAGTCGACACAATCATACGCTTTGGCAAAGTCTACCTTAAAGAGAAGACATTTTTTCTTATCTCTTTTGGCCAAATCAATAATTTCGTTCGCAAGAAGAACACCATCAAGCATATTATGGTCAGTAATAAAAGTCGTTTGAGCTGGAGAAACAAGACTAGAGATGACGGAGGACAGTCGTAACGCAAGCACCTTAGAGATAACTTTAGATACACAACCTACCAAAGATATGGGCCTGAAATCCCTAAACTGTTGGGGACAATCAAGTTTAGGAATCAAAGCAATAAAAGACGACGAAAAAGCTTTTGATAACGCACCAGTACGAGAAAAATGGAGCAAGCAATTGACGAAGTCAGAACCAACCACATCCCAACAGTCCTTAAAGAATTGGAACGAAAAACCATCAGGCCCAGGAGATTTGTTACCCGCACAATCGAACACCGCAAACCGGATTTCATCACGCGTGAAAGGCAAATCCAACTTACAACGGTCCTCAAGGCTAAGTTTATTGATATCATCAAGATTAAGAATGGGCCTGGTGTAAGTATTCATCAAAAATTTAGCGTTAAAAAATTCTGAAGCAAACTTTTTGATACAGCCAGGATCTTGAATCACATTCTCGTCAGAACCAATCGCCGCAATGTAATTTGATCTATTCCTGGCCTTCAAGGAAGAATGAAAAAACCTGCTGTTGGTATCCCCAACTTTTAACTAATTTGATCTAGACTTTTGACATAGCGTACTTTCCTTGAAACGCAGCGTACTCCACAGAAGATCCTGAGCCTCACCTCTCTTTTTAATCTCTCCATCAGACAAACTAACCAAATTGCCCTCCAAGGCCTCATCAATGTCATTTATAATAGCTACAGAATTATCAATCTTAAGGTCAATCCAGCAAAAAACATGAACGTTCCACCATTTCAAACGACGTTTAAGGCCACACAATTTTTCTTTAAAAACAAAAGACGGAGAACCTTGTAAAGCAAGTGAATCCCAAGTTTCTCGAACAAAAGAAACAAAATCCTTATGATCCAACCAACAATTGAAAAACCGGAATGGTTTAGGGCCAGAATTAGAACTATTGGATTTAATCCAAACCGATCTATGGTCAGAAATGTCGCGTTTACCTACAAATTGAGCCTTGAAATCCCAAAGATCAATCAATCTAGTGTCAACAAGAAATCTGTCCAGCTTACTACAACTCCTCCCGTTTGAATTGAACCAAGTGAACCGATTACCGACAAAAGGGAGCTCGATAAGGTTCAACTCCTCAATGAACGCATTGAATTCAGTACACTCAGTTGAATCAGAAGACCTCCTGCCCTTCCTCTATGCACAGTTCTTCACAGAGTTGAAGTCCCCACCTATAAGCGAAAAACCGACAGGATTCCGGTTTTTAAGTTCAATAAGCTCGGCCCAGAGACGACGTTTCTCTCTAATACCGCACGGAGAATACACATTGACAACAAAGAGTCGATTATTATTCCAATCAAATAAGGAGCAAAGAAAACCAGAACCTTTAATAGAAGACACAGGGCAAAAAGTTCCTTTTCTCCAGACAGTCAGCATACCACCAGAAGCACCCATTGAAGCACAAGCAGACCAATCACAATCCAAATTACCCCAAAGACTCTTAACCACAGCATCAGACATATTAGGCATTTTGGTTTCTTGGAAAAGACAAAGATCAACATTACCTTTCAAAAGGGAATTACGAATAACCATCCTTTTAAGAGATAAGTTACACCCTCTAACGTTGTACAAAACGATAATCATTAAACACCCTTGTCAACATCCTTCTTGGCAAGAAATTGAACTTTATCCCGAGATTCCAAGTCTCTGATAACTCCCTCGAACGCTTCCTCATCTTCATCAGCCTCAATTCCCAACAGTTTAACCGACTCCAACACCTTGCGCGGAACATTGTCAAGATCCATTCTACATCTAGAATTACATCTAACAATATCAGAATCATCAACCGAAAAAGGTCTATCAGTCTCCAAAGAATTCTCCACCTCTTCGTCAACTATAGGTAAAGAGGTCCTCAAACATTGAGGTATAATCGGAAGGTTTCTGAGGTTAGAAGAACCTCTATTCATCAAGGCAGAAGGAGCTGCGTTTATGAGAGAGGAATAGAAAGAGGGTGAAAACGGGATCTGAGACTTGTAGAAATCAATAAGAGGCTTTTTGTGAGGTTTTTTCTTCTTAATAAAACTAGGCCCAATACCATGCCCCACAGGCCCACCAGAGACAGGGGAAAGGGAATCTGAAACCTGAGGGTCCAAGTCCTTGTTCAAATTTAGGCCCACCTCTACACAAACTTTATTTTCAGAACCAGCTAAGTCATTGTCCACGATAATAAAGTTGGCCCCACCAGAAGGCACAGGAACCGAAACAGCCTCCCTATTAGCCTCAGCCTGACCAACAGCCTCCCTAATAGCATCAGACATTGCCCTATCATCCACTCCCCCAGGCGTTTCACGAACAATGGATGGAATACTACCTGAAGAACTACCTGCGACATCAGAAAACGTCGTATCCATCAAGTCATTAGACACCTCATTAGAGTGAAAAGGGGAAGACTCTTCAACAACTGCATCCACCCCAGGCGACCAAGTAGGATCGTACTCGCTATCATCTGAGTCTAAGGAGTCAAAAGGCTCAACATCAGACTCAACAACAACCTGGAAATCATCACCAGGTACCACATTACTTTCGAACAAAAAAATAGAAAAGAGAGTGTCGTTTAAGTCCAAATCCAACTTCTCGTTGAAGATAATCCTCCAGTTAGTTTTGATATAGATTCTAGCTTCATCAAATCTGGTATTCTTGAACGTATCAATATCAACCTTGATGAAGGAACCAAACTTCTCGACAATACTACAAAACACTTCCTTGGTCCAAGCAAAACAAGGCAATCCCAAACATCTAACCCAAACGTTCCTCTCAAAATCAACATCCCCAATGACCCACGGTTTAAGATCAGAAAACCAAGAATTACACCAAAGTTTAGAATGCTTGACAAACGCATGAATACCACCTTGGGTATTAGATTCCAGTAAGCATTTGCTAGCTCCAAGAGGAGTCGCCACCATGTCAAAAAAACCTTCCTCAAAAAGAGATTTCTGAACCGCAAACGGGTCACAGTTGTAACACCCTTCTAATCCCCGCGGAAAACATATAAATTATAAGAGTAAATTATCATGCATCTCAAAAATAGGTGTCACATATATTTTCAAAACATCATAAAACACCTGTCATGCTCATTAACACTTAAATAATTTCATGCTTTTCAAAACTTCTATTAGCATGTAGCAGCGGATTCCAAATAATCATAAAAGACATAAAGAGAGTTTCATGCTTATCACATTAATAAACGAAACTTGGGCATAAAGGCCAACTTCATACAAACCAAGTAAGCATAAAGCATAAAGTAGAGTACATGGTGTATCTCTAAAATATAAACCCAACGATCCCAGTGTTACATGATCAGAGCATGACTCGACCCACATAAATAAAGACGCTAAACAGCTGCATCAGCGGCTACCTCGCGCTACGAGCAAGTCTACTCCTCGGCACCTGAGCGATGTCGTATAAAACATCATTCCAACAGAAGGATGAGAATTCACATCAATATTGAAATTATAAGATAATGATTATTGTGAAACATATAAACACAAATAATAAATAATCTCACACTTCAATATTCATCAACAAGTATCACTCAAGTATCCAAACAATTCATATCAAATTCCAATATTCAATAAGTCGCAATCATTCACATACTTCTATATAACAATCATTTATGTGATGCGACTCGATGCAAACTCAATGCAACTCATGCCATGTGGTACCAACACTTGTTATTTTTTTTCGGTTTTTACATTTAAACCGGGTCCGTCCCCTAGACCAATAACAAAACAAAAGCCCGTTCTCTAAGCTTTCAAACCCCTCTCTAGGTTTGGGACAAGTCACTAGCTCCCACGGAACTAGCAAGCATTGCCTCTTGACACAAATGATGCGTATGCAATCGACAACCATATGCAATTAAGACCGTTCTCTAATCTTAATATCATGCATATCTCAAATAATTCATCACACTTGAATTATCATACAATTGAACACACAAACACATTTCTATAATCAAGTACTCATACTTTAAACATCATCGCCAAAATCAACAATTAATACATAAGGTTCGATTCGATCCAATCACAACTAACGAACACAATTTACCGATTAAATATAGACTAATAATCAATTACTAATAATTAAACCCAATATCCAATAATATTCATCATTCGATCAATATTTAAATTAAATAATCAATGTTTTAATTAAATAATTAACATTTTAATTAAATAATTAATATTTCATAAGACATTAAACCTTTTAACATAAATTCTAATTTATAATAATTTATATATAAAAACCTCATTCATGTGTCTACAATTAATTAACATATTACTCACATAATATATGTCTATACATATACTCGCTACAGTAGGGAGTAAAAATAAAACTACACTTCTTCAAATTCATAAAAGGGTGGCGCAGCAATGCTGTATAAACAGTATTCCATTTCTACTAATTTAATAGGAAGGTGGCACAACAATAATTAAATGGGGAGTGGTAATACTACATACAGGATAGCATAATATATATGCTTTCCTTAATTTCTTTCCACATAATTAAATCCTCATCTTTTTATTGATTGCTACAAAATAACATTAAAAAGTGCATTCATTAAATGAGGAAAAAGCGGTGCTGCAATCAATGAAGAGAATTTACACTAAATTCACCAAATTTCATTCCTTATTCAATATGTATATATAGCGTTGCAGCATGTTCTATTATAGTATACCACTACCTTAGAATTTATTCATTACTACATGAGAAAGGCTATTCTACTTTCCCTTATGGTTTCTAACGCAGAACTGATGATGTTGGAGGAAGGTAAATCATATTTTCTTTTCAATGCCAAATAATTCCAGCACAGCATATAATTAAAGGGGGGTGGTAAATGCTACCAGACCAATCAATACTACATGTATCATTTTCATTTCCACTCCTCAATTTCTTTCACGCTACAGGTTTACAAAGGAAAATAGCACTTCCATTTCTATACTACAACTATTAACGGGTTTCTATAGTATACCAAAAATTAATTCCAAACACACAAAAATTAACACATTTTCAGAAATTAATATCAAAACCTAATAATTTCAATCTCATAAAAATTTGGGAATTTTAATCTAAACTTATTTTTACCCATTAATTATCATCCAATAATCTCAATAATGAGTAAAAACCCACCCTTACCTTGGATTTCTTGATGAATTTGTTCTTGTTCTTAGGGTGTGTTTGTTTCAAGGATTGAAATTACATTCCTGGGAATGTGACATTGGAAATGCAACAATCCCATGTTTGTTTCAAGTTTTTAAAAATTATTCCCGGGTATTTTTTATTCCCAGGAATGTTGTTTGCACATAATTCTTGTCATGTTTATTCTCATGCATAAAGGGTGGGAATCCAACATTCCCATGGGAATAAATTCAACTTCTTATAACATCCCACTACTACTCACATATTTTTATTTTTTAATTTTTAAATTAAATAAATATGTAATAATTCCTAGGAAATATATTTTTTATCCAAACACATAAGTGGGAATATTATTCCTAGGAATAATAATCCAAGCAATATGATTCCAAGGAATGATTTTTTATAACTTGAAACAAACACACCCTTAGGGTTTCTCCTCTCTTCTACTCTTCCTCTTTTCCCTTCTCTTCTTCTACTCTTTCTCTTTTTAATTTTTCTGGTTTTACAATTCTTACTAACTCTTTCTTTTAAACCCTACTATTCACAACCAAATGGGCCTAACTCACTTATCATACTTAATATCAACAGCTCCTCTTAAGCCCAACAATTTCTAGCAACTATAAAATCATATTAAATAGAAAAAATTAAATAGTTCACTAAATACCAATAATCCAATTAAATAATTAATTAGATAAATTCAACAATTCAATTTATTTTCAAATAATAAATTAAATCACATATTTCAATTTAATCACTTAAATCAATTAATTCACACAAATTAAATAAACCAATTAATTTATATAAACTCAAAAAAATCAAATAATTCATGTAAATCAAATATTTCAAATAAATTAGATAAATCACATAAATCAATATTTACCCTCGAAAATTATGTTACAACTCTCCCCCACTTAAAAGATTTTCGCCCTCGAAAATTACCTCAAACGAATAACTCGGGATATGACTCCCTCATCTGACTCTCAAGCTCCCAAGTCACGTTTCCACCGACCGGTCCTCCCCAAGCGACCTTCGCCAACGCGATCTCTTTACCTCGAAGTTGCTTCAACTCTCGATCCTCAATCCGCATAGGTGATGTCTCCACAGTCAGGTTATCTCTCACCTGCACATCATCTACTTGGACTACATGAGACGGATCCGCAATGTATTTCCTCAACTGAGATACATGGAACAAGTCCTGGAGATTAGCAAGCGACGGCGGCAAAGCGATCCGATAGGCTACCTCTCCTATCCTTTGCAAGATTTGATAAGGACCAATGAAACGCAGTGTCAACTTACGCAACTTCAACGCCCTACCAACGCCAGTTATCGGAGTGACTCGAAGAAACACATGATCTCCTTCTTGAAACTCAAGTGCTTTTCTCCTCTTGTCATGATAACTCTTCTGACGACTCTGAGAAATCTTCATCTTCTCCTGAATCATCTTAATCTTATCAGTGGTTTATTGAATGATCTCGGGTCCAACCACGGCGCTCTCTCCCGACTCATACCAGCACAACAGTGTCCTACACTGCCTACCATACACTGCCTCAAACAGTGCCATACCGATACTAGAATGAAAGCTGTTGTTGTAAGTGAACTCAATCAAAGGCAAGTAGTTATCCCAAGCTCCTCCTTTCTCCAACACACAAGCTCTCAAAAGATCCTCAAGTGACTGAATCGTCCTCTCAGTCTGTCCATCGGTCTGCGGATGATAAGCAAAACTCAACCGCAACTTCGTACCCAAGGCACCTTGCAAACTTTCCCAAAATCTCGAAGTAAACCTCGGATCTCTATCTGACACAATGCTAGATGGAATCCATGCAAACTGACAATTTTCTCAATGTACAGCTTCGCCAATTTCTCCAACGGGTAATCCATACGCATAGGAATAAAGTGAGCAAATTTCGTCAATCTGTCCACAATAACCCAAATAGCTTCAAAGTTACTCGGCGTTCTAGGTAAACCAGAAACAAAATCCATAGATATGCTATCCCATTTCCACTCAGGAATAGATAACGGTTGCATCAAACCCGATGGTTTCTGATGCTCAATCTTCGACTTCTGGCAAGTCAAACAAGAATACACAAACTCGGCAATATCCTTCTTCATACGAGGCCACTAAAATACTTTCCTCAAATCTTGGTACATCTTAGTAGCACCTGGATGAATACTTAGTCCACTACGATGTCCTTCCTCAAGAATACTCTTCTTCAGCTCAACAATGTCCGGAACACAAACTCTATCACGACATCTCATGATACCGTTCTCATCAATCCGGAAATCACCACCTTGGCCTTGATTGATCAAAGTCAACCGATCAACCAAACTCAAATCAGATTTTTGACCTCCTCGAATCTCATCGAGAATGCCACTAGTAAGCTTCAACATACCAAGTCTAACTCCATAAGAAGTCTTCTCACACACCAAACTCAAATCACGAAATTGCTCAATCATTTCCAACTCTTTTACCATCATCATTGACATATGCAAAGATTTCCTACTCAATGCATCAGCTACCACGTTTGCCTTACCCGAATGGTAATTCAAACCAAAATCATAATCTTTCAAAAGTTCTCACCATCTCCTTTGCCTCGCATTCAATTCTTTCTGATCAAAGAGATACTTCAAACCCTTATGATCACTAAACACCTCATATCTCGAACCAAACAAATAATGCCTCCAAAACTTCAACACAAACACAACAGCAGCCAACTCTAAGTCATGCGTCGGATAATTCCTCTGATGCAATTTAAGTTGCCTTGAAACATAAGCTACAACTTGCTGATTTTGCATCAACACGCCTCCCAAACCCATCAAAGAAGCATCACAATACACAACAATTGGTTCTGACGGATTCGGTAAAACCAAAACAGTAGCTGTAGTCAATCTTCTCTTAAGCTCTTGAAAACTTTCCTCGCACTTTGCATCCCAAACAAAAGCTTGACTCTTCCTAGTCAACTGCGTCAACAGCAAAGATAACTTAGCAAATCCTTCAATAAATTTCCAACAATAACCTGCCAAACCAAGAAAACTTCTAATCTCAAAAATAGATTTCGGAGCTCCCCATTGTGATACCGCTTCAACCTTCGACGGGTCAACCGTAATACCTCTACTTGAAATCACATGTCCAAGAAAATTCACTTCCTTCACCCAAAACTCGCACTTAGTAAGTTTAGCATACAATTGTTTTTCTTTCAACACAGATAGCACAATCTTCAGATGCTCAGCATGTTCTTCTTCACTCTTCGAATATATCAAAATATCATCAATAAACACAACCATAAACTTGTCCAAATAAGGATGGAAAATCCTATTCATGTACTCTATAAATACACCTGGTGCATTAGTCACACCAAATGGCATCACAGAATACTCATAATGTCCATACCTCGTTCTAAAAGCAGTCTTCTGAATATCTTCAGCCTTCACACGAATCTGATGATACCCAGATCTCAAATCTATTTTACTGAACACACTTGCACCAACCAACTGATCCATCAAATCATCAATCCTCGGAAGCGAATACTTATTCTTGATAGTCACCTTGTTCAATTGTCTGTAATCCACATAAAGTCTCATAGATCCTTCTTTCTTCTTAACCAACAACACTAGTGCACACCACGGTGACACACTTGGACGAATAAACCTCTTCTCAAATAAACCCTCAAGTTGACTCTTCAACTCTTTCAACTCCGATGCATACATACGATATGGAGCCATCGAAACCTGACTAGTTCCAGGAACTAAGTCGATCGAAAACTCCACCTCACGTTTCGGCAGAAAATCACAAACAATCGGCAAAGCACCAACTGCTCCACTTTCACCAATACTCAAAGTTTCCATCAACATAAACATCTCGGCACCATCTTGCACCGACTCATTCACTTTCTTAGCCGACATAAACAAGTCTCCTTCATTCTCAGGTTCAAGGAAAATAACCGTCTTATCAAAACAATCTGTAGGCACTTGGCTTAATTCCAAATAATTCACTGCACACCTTATATAAGCTCGCAAGACACGTCTATCCCATCCAACATGATCCCGTCTACTATCAACAAGAGATTAAGGGTGATCAGTTCCTCAATTTGTCAATATACAGCCGACAATCATGATGGGGCATAAACCATTTTTACCAACTCTAATAGCGTTCCTTGCAATCAGCAGCACACCAAACCAACATTCCACAACTAAAACATCTCAGAGAAGCAAAAGCTTCTCCCCCACTTGTTTAAATCTCACTCCTGCAGACAAAGGTTAGAAAGACAAACGTGTACCGACAGTGTTTTCACACACATGTCGCATACTAGGGAACAAACAACATTAGACAACCTGGCCGGATGGACCGACCTGCTCTGATACCACTAATGTAACACCCTTCTAATCCCCGCGGAAAACATATAAATTATCAGAGTAAATTATCATGCATCTCAAAAATAGGTGTCACATATATTGTCAAAACATCATAAAACACCTGTCATGCTCATTAACACTTTAATAATTTCATGCTTTTCAAAACTTCTATTAGCATGTAGCAGCGGATTCCAAATAATCATAAAAGACATAAAGAGAGTTTCATGCTTATCACATTAATAAACGAAACTTGGGCATTAAATACAACTTCATACAAACCAAGTAAGCATAAAGCATAAAGTAGAGTACATAGTGTATCTCTAAAACATAAACCCAACGATCCCAGTGTTACATGATCAGAGCATGACTCGACCCACATAAATAAAGACGCTAAACAGCTGCATCAGCGGCTACCTCGCGCTACGAGCAAGTCTACTCCTCGGCACCTGAGCGATGTCGTATAAAACATCATTCCAACAGAAGGGTGAGAATTCACATCAATATTGAAATTATAAGATAATGATTATTGTGAAACATATAAACACAAATAATAAATAATCTCACACTTCAGTATTCATCAACAAGTATCACTCAAGTATCCAAACAATTCATATCAAATTCCAATATTCAATAAGTCACAATCATTCACATACTTGTATATAACAATCATATATGTGATGCGACTCGATGCAAACTCAATGCAACTCATGTCATGTGGTACCAACACTTGTTATTTTTTTTCAGTTTTTACATTTAAACCGGGTCCGTCCCCTAGACCAATAACAAAACAAAAGCCCGTTCTCTAAGCTTTCAAACCCCTCTCTAGGTTTGGGACAAGTCACTAGCTCCCACGGAACTAGCAAGCATTGCCTCTTGACACAAATGATGCGTATGCAATCAACAACCATATGCAATTAAGACCGTTCTCTAATCTTAATATCATGCATATCTCAAATAATTCATCACACTTGAATTATCATACAATTGAACACACAAACACATTTCCATAATCAAGTACTCATACTTTAAACATCATCGCCAAAATCAACAATTAATACATAAGGATCGATTCGATCCAATCACAACTAACGAACACAATTTACCGATTAAATATAGACTAATAATCAATTACTAATAATTAAACCCAATATCCAATAATATTCACCATTCGATCAATATTTAAATTAAATAATCAATGTTTTAATTAAATAATTAACATTTTAATTAAATAATTAATATTTCATAAGACATTAAACCTTTTAACATAAATTCTAATTTATAATAATTTATATATAAAAACCTCATTCATGTGTCTACAATTAATTAACATATTACTCACATAATATATGTCTATACATCTACTCGCTACAGTAGGGAGTAAAAATAAAACTACACTTCTTCAAATTCATAAAAGGGTGGCGCAGCAATGCTGTATAAACAGTATTCCATTTCTACTAATTTAATAGGAAGGTGGCACAACAATAATTAAATGGGGAGTGGTAATACTACATACAGGATAGCATAATATATATACTTTCCTTAATTTCTTTCCACATAATTAAATCCTCATCTTTTTATTGATTGCTACAAAATAACATTAAAAAGTGCATTCATTAAATGAGGAAAAAGCGGTGCTACAATCAATGAAGAGAATTTACACTAAATTCACCAAATTTCATTCCTTATTCAATATGTATATATAGCGTTGCAGCATGTTCTATTATAGTATACCACTACCTTAGAATTTATTCATTACTACATGAGAAAGGCTATTCTACTTTCCCTTATGGTTTCTAACGCAGAACTGATGATGTTGGAGGAAGGTAAATCATATTTTCTTTTCAATGCCAAATAATTCCAGCACAGCATATAATTAAAGGGGGGTGGTAAATGCTACCAGACCAATCAATACTACATGTATCATTTTCATTTCCACTCCTCAATTTCTTTCACGCTACAGGTTTACAAAGGAAAATAGCACTTCCATTTCTATACTACAACTATTAACGGGTTTCTATAGTATACCAAAAATTAATTCCAAACACACAAAAATTAACACATTTTCAGAAATTAATATCAAAAACTAATAATTTCAATCTCATAAAAATTTGGGGATTTTAATCTAAACCTATTTCTACCCACTAATTATCATCCAATAATCTCAATAATGAGTAAAAACTCACCCTTACCTTGGATTTCTTGATGAATTTGTTCTTGTTCTTAGGGTTTCTCCTCTCTTCTACTCTTCCTCTTTTCCCTTCTCTTCTTCTACTCTTTCTCTTTTTAATTTTTCTGGTTTTACAATTCTTACTAACTCTTTCTTTTAAACCCTACTATTCACAACCAAATGGGCCTAACTCACTTATCATACTTAAAATCAACACCTCCCCTTAAGCCCAACAAGCTCTAGCAACTATAAAATCAGATTAAATAGAAAAAATTAAATAGTTCACTAAATACCAATAATCCAATTAAATGATTAATTAGATAAATTCAACAATTCAATTTATTTTCAAATAATAAATTAAATCACATATTTCAATTTAATCACTAAATCAATTAATTCACACAAATTAATTAAACCAATTAATTTATATGAACTCAAAAAAATCAAATAATTCATGTAAATCAAATATTTCAAATAAATTAGATAAATCACGTAAATCAATATTTAATAAAATCACTCAATAATTAATATAAATAATTAATTAATAAAAATCGGGGTGTTACAACAGTCACCACGAACCACTCCAACATAGGAATCTTCAAATCTCTTAAGGTCCTGAATTTCAAGCTTAATTCTACTAGAAGAAGGGTTAACGCCATTATTAACCACCTGAGCATAGGAAGTCTTACCAGCAGAATCAAACCTATATCCTCGAGGTATCTTGTGGACAACTTCAGACGAAACATTCCTACGGACAACCCTAGGGACAGAAACATCCTTCTGGAAACGAGGGATATTAGCATGCAATTTCTTACCTTTGATAAAAATATTATCAAGCTTCGCAACCAAAATCCTTGCGTCAAAGACTTTCCTAAAACGCGCAAACCCAAATCGCATCCCTCTTTTATCCCTTCTACCAGGAATAAAAACCTCAGAAATCACTCCAAAAACCATGAACATCTCAAACAGCTCCTTAGCATGAATGGTTTCCGGGAAGTCTGCAATGAAGAAAGAAGTGACAATCTTACCAACAGCCGCACCTCTACCTCCATTTTCCTTCCAAACTGAAAAGCTAGATGAAGCAGAAAAAGGTTTCTTACGGGTAACTTTCTTCCACTCCATAGAACAACAAAAAACAGACCACAAACACAAAAACTAACCAAAAACCAAAAAGTTGAAAGAGACGCATTGTGCAAAGATCTACAGGGAGGAAGGTCCCTAGTCCTAAGGCTAGGACTTTAAACCAAACCCTAATAAACCTAACAGTGGCAAACCCTAAAACTCAGGCTAAGGTGGAAACGGAGAGGAGATATGCATGTTGGTATTTCATGGTTATTTGTTCTACCCCTACTGATGTTGGGAGATCAACAAAAGAGTAAAGATAAATCACTATGTATATGTGAACATGAGTTTGATTTATGGTGATTATAATTATTAGGAAGAGATGACTATATAACATATATGTTCTCTCTATTACATTTCACTAATAGAACTGTATGATAGTAAAGAAGTTATAACTATTCCATTAAGAGAAATAAAACATAGAGTAGCATGAAGAAGTTTTAGATAAAGCATAGCATGAGACATATTTTTTTTAAAGAAAAAATATATTATATAAATAGGACACAAATTAGTGCCCTACACAATTACACAAGGCCACTATCTAAAATCGGGCCTACAAAAAATCAAGAGGAGCTTTAACCCACGTGTAATAGTTACAATTTGATGCATTTGTACCCTTCTTTCCTATCCACCACCAAGATAACAAAACGACTCGATTAGTAATAGAATCGAGATCCTAAAATTCATCTCTAAACAAAATGTTATTCCTAGAGTACCAAATAACCCAACAAACCAATATCCAAAGCCCTGCCGCATTCCCAATATTAAATTTTTTCTTCACACAACCATTCATTTATGATGAAAAGTGATTAATAGTGTCCCCTAAAAGGAATTCCTCAATTCCTAGCCATCTAAAAACAAATCTCCACACCAGCCCAGATTTATGACAGCAAAAGAATATGTGTTCAGAAACTTCCAGCTGTAAGAAACAGAACGTACATACCATAGCGTGAGGATTAGATATTATGCCTTTATGAGCGAGATTGTCACGAGTCGGAAGCTTATTGAGAAACATCCTCCAACCAAACACTCTGACTTTGTGAGGAACTTGAGCTTTCCAAACCAAGTTAAGCGTCGCTCTCAAATTGACCCCACAACTCCAGTGATTCATACCGACCTGTTTCTGCAGTAAGGAATATAAAGAGGAAACCGAGAATTGCCCAGAATTGTCGTGCGACCATACGACATTATCCTTTTCCCCTTCTATCAATGTGACAACGTTCAGCCCAGCCATGATATTGTTAACTTGAATTTGAACAGCAGCAGGGGCGCTGTCTTGGAACCTACAGAGCTGCCACTTCCAAACTGCGTCAAAAAAAGCTCCATTTTCGGCGACCCAACTCTCTTGATTTGATACCGAGCTCCATACATCAGGATATAAGGAGGCCAATGTTGACGAACCATTCCAACGAGCACTCCAGAATGGAACCTAACACCGTTGCCAACTTCATATGACATCAAATTTGAAAGTTGTTGGCTGCTACAAAAACCTGCAATTAAAAATAAATCTTTCCACCACAAAGATGGTGGAATCTCATATTTGGGTAACAATCCAATATGAAAATCAAGAATAGAATTTTTGTATCTACTTCGAATAAAATCGCTCCAAATGAATTCTTCCGCGGAAACAATTTTCCACACCCATTTGAAAAGCAAGGCAGCATTGAAGAGCTTTAAATCCTTAATCCCGAGCCCTCCGTCTTCCTTGCCCTTGCAAACAACACTCCACCTGACCCAAGACACACCTTTTTTGGCCGTTGAACCATTCCAAAGAAAGCGTTTTTGAATTGTTGTGAGGATAGGAATTACGCAGCTAGGGAGTTTATAGAAGGACATATAATGAATTGGGAGGTTTGCGAGAACTGAGTTGATTAGAGTGATTCTGCCACCGATAGAAACAAACCGACCATTCCACGAATTTAACCTGCCTTGCACCTTATCAATCAATGGCTTCCAGAATGAGAGAAGTCTATGGTTACCACCGACGATAATCCCGAGAAATTTAAAAGGGCCAGCTGAGATTTTACATGATAGATAATTTTCTGCTGCCAAAAGAAATGATTCATCCAAATTAATTCCATACAGAGAACACTTGCTGAAATTAATATCAAGTCCAGACACCAAATGGAATCCCTTCAGAATTTCCTTGATTGCCATTAAATTCTTCCGTGATCCATCTCCCAACATCATAGAATCATCTGCGTACTGAAGAAGGTGAATCAGAGTATTAAGATTCGCCTTAAAACCAGAATAGAAACCATTCTCCACGGCACGGTTCAGTAACACTGCAAGGCCCTCAGCTGCAATAATAAAAAGAAACGGAGGCAACGGGTCGCCTTGTCTAAGGCCACGAGAAACCATAAAATCCCTTGGGGGCTCCCGTTAACCAAGACCAAAGTGTAACAATTGAAAACTCCATTGTTCATCCACATCATCCATTTGTCTCCAAAGCCCATAATCTTCATAACATCACGCAAATAATTCCATTCGACACAAACATATGCTTTAGCAAAATCCACCTTAAGAAGCATTAACTCACTCTTTGATCTTCTGGCTAAATCAATGACTTCGTTTAACAATAAGACGCCGTCAAGGATATTTCTTCCTTCAATGAATGTTGATTGAGAATTTGATATGATACTACCAATAATACCTTTAAGTCTATTAGCAAGAATTTTCGCCACAACTTTGTAAACAACTCCAACTAAAGAAATTGGTCTATAATCATCCAATTTCTTCAAACTGTCATTTTTCGGGATAAGAACCAAGAAAGAAGAGGCAAGAACTTTAGGAAGCTTCTCACCCTCAAAGAATTCAAGGATACATTTAGAAAAATCATGCCCAACTAAATCCCAACACCTTTTGATGAACTCAAAGGTAAAACCATCAGGCCCAGGACTCCGGTCACCGCCACAGTCGAACACTGCGCATCTGATCTCAAAAAGGTCTACCTCTCTATCAAGCACCTCACTGTCATGTACTGATAAACGTTTAAATCCGTTGCCTCCAATGCATGGAAGAGGTCTAGAGCAGCTACAACTACTAAGCCTCTTTTGAAAATGATTTTTTACAGCAGTTTTAACGCCATCCACATCTTCGATCAGCCTGTCATCAATACAAACAGAAGAAATTGAGTTCAGATTCAGCCGAGATTTCAAGGCAGCGTGGAAATATTTGGTATTAAAATCCCCGTCATGCATCCACTTCGAACGAGATTTTTTCCTTAAAATACTATGCTTGATCCTCAAATTTTTCCATAAGTCGTCTTCGGCTTCATTCCTCTTATGAATCTCTTGTGTAGCTAACTGGTCATTGTTCAGCCCAAAAAAATCCTCCACATCGTTGATAATGCCTACATCCAACTTGATTCTAGTATCAAACTAACCAAAAATGTTTGCATTCCACCATCTCAACTTCTCTCGCAGAAATTGGAATTTTCTGGAAAGAACAAACGAGGCATTCCCGACCACTACGCAAGCTTCCCAGTGTTCTTTCACAAAAGACATGAAACTAGGATGATCAAACCAGCACGACATGAATTTGAAGGGTTTAGGACCCCAGTTGATAATTCTGGCGGTGAGCCAGACTGGCCTATGGTCAGAGACGCCACGCTCCCCAAACTTCTGTACTACCGAATTCTAATCATTCAAAATTCCAGGTGACACGAGAAATCTATCGAGACGACAACACGATCTGCCTTTTGATTTGAACCACAAAAACTTACCCCCAGAAACAGGAGGATCTACACACCCACTCAAACTTATGAATTATGAAAATTCAGCCATGTATCTCCTCTTATGACTCGTGCAACCAAATTGTTCACTCGATTTCCTAATTGCATTAAAATCACCTCCTATTATCCACTCTCCAGGATCTGCTTTAGATTTTAATTCAAGAATCTTGGACCATAGTTCCCTTTTTTCTTTAATGCAACAAGGTGAATACACATTTAGGAGATAAACATTTCTATCATGCCACTCAACCTGAATACCCAAATAACCTTTCCCATTAAAGCTGGAAATTGGTTTGAACATTCCTTCTTTCCAAATAGTGAGTAATCCACCAGATAAACCAACAGAGTCACGAGCCGACCATTGACAATTCCTATTCCCCCATAAACTAAACGCCAAATCATCAGACATTGAAGAACATTTAGTTTCCTGAATAAAACAGACTTCACCGCCACCATTCTTAATATTGTTGCTAATTCTTTTACGTTTGAAATCACCCCCGCACCCTCTGATATTATAAGAAACTATATTCATGAAAACTCACTAGCTGCCACCTTCTTACACTTCTTAGATTTTCTGTCATGATCTTCCATCCTGCGTAAAATGGACTCAAATACTTCGTCGTCTTCTTTTGCGTCAATGCTCAATTTTTTAATAGAATCCCAAATTCTCATTGGTAGATTTTCCAACTTTTTCTTAATACGAGAATTACTATTAAGAAAACCAGACTCTCCAATTGAATTATCAATAGAAGGAGAATTACGATTGCCCTGAGGCAAAACTTGATTATCATCGTCCCCTGCGTTGGTACCAGAATGACAAGAGGAGGGAGAACCAACAGGGAAGGAAGTCTCAGCTTGGAGCAAGGTAGCATAATAGGATGGTTTGAAGGGAATTTTTAACTTCTGATAAATATCGCCAATCAACACCTTCTTCTTCTTGGGAAACACCTTCAAATTCGAAACATCACCCACCTTATCACGACTATCGCCCACTAGTTCAGAATGTAATTTCTGGATTTCCGCATCAGATGTGCTTACCAGACTAGATGTTTTGTCCTTCTCTCTAACGTTCGTAAAACAAACATACCCAGCTTTTCTATTTAAAACCTCTAAAGAGCAAGGAACAAGGACCTCCTTGGAGTTCACATTATCGCTACTCCCCACACTTACTTAAGACTCAGATGAAGAAGAGTCTCTGTCCTGAGTTGAATGGTGAACCACTTTAGAATTTTCTCGATTATCACTTCTGATCCTTGAGCCAACACTTCCTCCAGTTCTCGCCAATCCTTGAGAATTGTTCACGTCAACACACCCTAATGACTTATCTCTGAGATTAATCCCACCCAGAACATCACCTTCAAGAATAGGTTCAGAATCCTTTGACTGGAAGCTAGCAGGATTGAAAACATCCAGAAGGGGATCCTCCTAAGAAGAAGTAGATGCAATTTCTTCGGAACTATCGTCTACAAACCGGCTCTTTTGCAGCATACGATGATCCCTCGTAAAAGGTCCAAAGGAATCCTCGACGATTTTGATTCGAAAAGTAATATCATTGACATCAATTGAGATAACTTCATTGAGATTCAGAGCGAACTTCGTTCGAATTAAAATACGCGCAACGTCCAATCTGGTTTGCTTCTGCGTGTCCTCATCCATTTTGACAAAAGCACCAATAGTACCAGCGAGAAACTTAAAAAAATTTTCCCCCTAAACGTGATACGGTAATCCGAAAATCTTCACCCAATTGAGCCTTTCCTGATCAACATCAGATGGAGACCACATATGAACATCAGAGAACCACCTACCAACCCACCCTTTGTCTTCTTCCACCAACTTTGCAATATCACCCTGATTCTCTTCTTCCAGTAAGCAAAGATGAGTACCCATAGGTGTGACTTTAATGTTAAAATAGCCCTCCATTTGAAAGGCATCTAAGACATCTATGGCCGACCCAGGGCTCTCCAGAACTCCCACATATGCTTGAGTGAATCTCTCCAATTCTTCGTCACTGACGGTGAAACTCAAATGTGCGAACTTGGGTTTATCCCCCATAAGGACAGGGTTCTGATGTCGCCTATTCCATTCAACTCCCCCTCTGACCTTTTGAGCATACGAATTGCCTCCCTCTCCTCTGACTTTGGTAACCGGATTTGGAATAGGTTTAACAACAGAGTCAACAGGCAATTTCTTAACCACTCCAACGTTCTGCAAATCCGTATGGCCTCCAGCGACATGTTCAACTCTCTGAAATCTAGGAAGGTTAACAAAAATCTTATGGCCATTAAGGATAATATTATCCAACTTAATGGCGAAAAGATGTTCGTTTTCAACCTTTTTGAACCTAACGAACCCAAATCTCTTCCCCCTCCTAACTGTTCTCCCCGGAATAAACACTTCTAAAATTAAACCATGCTCCTTAAATGTGTTCAACATATGTCTTGCATCATAATAATCTGGGAATTCAGTGAAGAAGAATGTTGACGCATCTCGTAAATCAGTTTCGATACCTTTACCTGAGCTGTGCTTCCAGATAGACCTTCGACCTAATACCGCGCGACGGCCCTTCTTCTTCGCAGCCACCTCCCAAACCCCTAGCCTCTCACCAGCCATCTCTTTTTCGCCCATAACAAACAACTAAACTATCAATCCAAAAACTCCAAGAAACACCACCGAAGGACGCCGAAGAACAGCTTCGAAAGACACCGCCACCCACGGTAAAAGGGACAACACTGTGGAAGAAGACCCGCTGGGAGGAAGGTCCCTAACCCGAAGGTTAGGACTTTAAACCAAACCCAGACAGATCTAACAATGTTGAACCTAACTACCAAAGAGAATAGCGATACTCGAACGAACAGTTTAGTGGACCTGGTACATTGTTCTGGTGCATAGAAGAAAAGGAGAAACGAAGAGGGAAAGAGGGAAAATGAAGAGGCACAAGGGTTTAGAGGGAAGGAAGAGCTTCTCTCTCTAAACTTACTTTTTATTTTATATGTTCCTAATCAATAGCATGAGACATATAAAACTTCAAATACAGACAATCTATCAAAATAAGATAAATACATGCTTGTTAGCTAGATAGGATATATCTTAAGGTTATCCTCTCTAGCCTAAAAAAATAGTGGTCTTTGTAAAGTAGCTGAATGAAAGTTAATACAGGAAAACTAAAATAAGCATAAGAATATACAAATGAAAATGATATTTGGGTATTAAATTTGTACAGGTAAAACAATCATCTCATGCTACTAAAATTCATAATAATTTTTCCACTAAATCATAAAACTATAAAATTAAATAATAAAATGTTCATCCAAACCATAAACTATTCAACCAAATCATAAAGTGGAATAAGTGTTGCTGCAAGAACTTGACCAACCAAATCATAATTAACTTCTTCAGAAACACTTATCATTGAAAACTTTTTTTTTTTTTGTAAAAAAGCTAATATAAGCAGTCTAAATGAAAACTTAGAATGTAAATGGGGCACCCCTATCAACAAAGGGTTTGATTAGAGTTTTGTTTCAATTTGATTAGTATAAAACAATTGAACCGTGATTCCAAGGTCTCACCGGTTCAATGTCCAATCTGAATTTTAAACCATGGACTTCAAGTAAAATAATAATCATAAATGCAAGCAAATGAAAGGTAAGGTTGATTTGGACATACCTTAAGACAAAGTTTTTCATAATTGTTACAAACAGATGGTGGCTGCACAACCGAAGGTGGTGATGGACCGAGGTTATGGGATTCAGACCAATCTTGATTGGATAAGATAGTTCAATTGCAATTTCCGTAGTGAGTTCTAGAGTAATTATTTCCCTTAACTCTAACTAAGTCGCCGAATCTATGAAAAATCAACACAATAATAACCCATCAAAAACCATTCAACAACAAAGAAAAAATTATTTCCCTTATTCTAGTGTTTCATACATACATATGACTTATAACAATAACATTGTTCCATCTGGATGCATTAGTTACCAAAGTGTACATGTTAAGCATATTATCTTTATTATATTGTTTGTAATCATGATAGGGACTAAAGAAAAAATTTTAAATAAAATGAGAAAGTTTATCTCTAGCAGGAGGGGGTGCTCGACTGGAAACTCTCAAAGTTTGTCTGTAAAGCTTGAAGTCTCGAGCACGAATAAGGGAATCCTAAAGATCCATATAGAAACTAAAAATGCGTGAAAACTAAACTCAGCAAATAAAGAAGTTCAGGGCAAAACATCAGTGGTGCAATTAATCAAACAGGTGGGGTGCGTGTTCATATTAGCTAGTGCCTAGAATTAACAGTAACATTCTTAAACAGAAAATAACATATAATTACTGAGAGCTTACTCTGTTTTCTAAGTTGTTGTTTCAAAATACTCGCTAGGTGAGAATGATGCTACAGAAAGAAGAAGAAAAAATGTAAGAGTTCTGCCTATAAACAGTTTTATCAAGCATTATAACCCATACAATTGGACCCACCATTGTTATATATTCCTTTAGATGGCTAACAAACTATTTGAAAAATAATTTTTATGAAAAAGTATGTAAATAGGTGATTATGTAAACGATGAAAGGAAAAAAGGATCTGTGAAAGAAAAAAAAATTATTATATAAACTCAATTCAGATATAATATAAACTCAATCCATAAAATCACTACAATATATATAAATTACATACCATAAGATTCAAATACTAAAATACTTATATACTATTGAATCACCAATTCAGTCCATCAAATTTCCAAATACAATCACAAAGAAAACACAAACCAATCACAAAATTAAAGAAAGTAACATCAAATAACATGCCGTTTGAGAGTAGTAGGGGGAAGGAGAACAACTGCAAAATCTATTGCATTTGATAGTAGTAGGGGGAAGGAGAACAACTGCAAAAACTATTGCATAACCTTTATGGGTTCAACAAACAACATCATAGTTACAACTTACAACAAAACACCTTAAATAGTCCATGTTTAGGTGTCTTTGTTCGGATAACCTTAAAATGCAAACTGAGATCAAATCATAGAAGAAATCATAGGAGTTAAAATATAGGAATAATTGAAGCTTGAAATGTAGAGTGTTGTTTGAAGGAATGAGGAGCAGATCCCAACAGAGATCTCGTATTTGGTGATGGTGAGTGATGTTGGAGAGAAAGAGGGAGAAGAAGGTAAAAGGGAGGGAGAAAATAGGGTGTGACTGTTGAGAGAAAGAGAGAGGGAGGTTTTTATGATGAAAATATGTAAATATTGTAGCCTAGTCACCAAGTTTCAACCAATGAAAGTACATAATTGGTGAAAGTATTTTGGTGGGAAAAAGCATTTTGAGTGTCTTGGCTAATTATATAGCGACACTTGTAATCAAAAGAGAGAGTATATAAGGTTTTTAATAGAAACTAGTGGGAGACCCGTGCATTCGCACGGGTACTGGTATGAGATGTGCATTTTTTTGAAATAAAAAAAAAAGAAATACCACATATAAATTTGCAACAAAAGACGTTATTACGTTTAAAACATATAATAATTTAGTGACAATAAACAACAAAATTGACCCCATATATAAATGTAAAATTTATGTTTTAGATGAGTTATTTTTCCATTTTTAAATATATTATAATCATTTATATATATCCACCATTTAAAACTTTGGTTAAATTTCAAAAAGGTTTAATACTTTGTAGTTGCGTAAAAATTTTAAAGATTGTGGATTTAAAAAATAGAGTAACAGTAACATTAACGACAACTATAATTGTTATAAAACATTTAAATATTTAAAACTTAAAAAACACATAATAATTGTGAAAAAAAAATTTGTTTACTTAAATAAATTAATATTCTATATTATTAAAAACATAGTTAAAATGCATTAAATAAATAGTTATTTATGACTGTTAATATAAGAAAAAGTACGAAATAAAATATAAATAAAATTAATATTGTTACATTAAATGAATATAGTTATTGGATTTTAAAAAAATAGTTAGATGGATTTGCACCGTTGAATATTCGACTGGTAGGAATAAAAAATTAAATAAAAGTAATGGTTAAGAAATTGTGATTTGTAATTAAAGAAGACAAAAAGTTCATTGCTTCGTAGTAAATGACACGTTGTTTTGGAGCTGCAGTAAAATAGTCGAAAATGGAACAAAATTACAGATTAAACATGAAAAGAATAAGATAGCATGGGATAGGAATAGTAGCAGTTAAGGATAAACTAAAGTTGAGTTTTGTAAGACCCGTATATTTTAGTCTGTATTATTTTGCGATGTTTTATCAGTTAATCGGTGGTTCTACTGAACTTTGGGGATAGCAAACTATTTATACCCGATATTTTTAGGGTTCCGGTTGTGGATCGGACTGACCCATATGTTTTCTTTTGGCAATCGATCAGACTTTTTTTAAATTGGCAAGGATTATAATTGATTTCAGATCATTTTATGGTATGGGAAATTCCGGAAATATGACTCTGTTGATGTTTTGAGAAAACGAGAAAAATATAGCCGTCGTTTTATTTTCCACGGACTCCGAGTGTTGTCGGAAATTTTAAATAGGAGTTTGTTTATCGCCGGAAATGAAAATTTAATCTCATTTTTATTTTTCTAAGCGGCGGGAAAATTTATTTGTTCGGAATAATTATTTAGTCGAAAATAAAGTTGTATCTTATTTTATAGATGACGGTAGAATTTTTCTGTTTTCGAAAAAGTTGCTCGGGAGTGTTTTACGACTCGTCTGTGAGCGAACGAGGAGACCGAACGAATTAACGGGTTTAATTGTATAGTAAGGCTGCAAATTACTATCATGATATTTTATTTGGAGGCGGCAGAAAAATTGCACGTGGGAGAGAGAGAGTGATGCTGAGTTTGAAAAAAACTATATAATGGTAACTTGTTTCATTTTTCTTCTTTTTGGATATCTCTCTCTCGCCTAGCATGGAAGGAAAAAAATAGTGAGTGTTCTTTAAGTTTTTTTCATGTTAATTATTTATTTTATTTTAGTATTAAATTATGTGGTTAGATTTGGTAAATTATACACCGATAGAATACCTCCTTATTTATTGCTTTGAGTTAAAAAATTATTATTGTGGGTAGCAAAAATATTTTCTATCCGATTATTGGATTATATTTTTTTAGAGAAAAAATATTGGTACCGATTTAATTTATCTGTGGATATATTATTTATTTAAGATTATATATATTTGTTTATATATTTGGTGGAAAAAAAAAAGAGAGAAGAAAGAAAAGAAAATATTAAAGAAATAAGTGGGTGGCGGGACCTACCCTTTATATTTGTGTTTTTGAGTGGCTTCCGCCATATTTCTTTGTGTGGCGGGCGCCATGCCCATTTTTATGGCGGGCGCCACACTATGAGTTTTACTTCCGGTCTCGTAATTTTCATTCCGTTTGATATTTTTTTATCCCGTTTTTTATAACTGAAAGAATAATTATTTATATTTATATATTTTTAGATAATTATTTTATTTTTTCGAAATTTTCCGGATACGTTCGGAATAGTATGATAAAGTACGATCTGTGTCGATTTTTGGTACCGTTGAAAAAAAAACTGTTAACTAGTTTTGTGTCGAAATATTTTTAGATCCAAAATAATTTATTGTGATTGGAAAACTATTATTTATTCTAAACTTTAATTTAGAATATTATTGAAATTGGAATATTTTGTAGTATTTTATTTGTTTAATTAATTTTATGTATAGTATGATTAAAGTATTTTGATACAAGGAGATCATTAAATTTTATATTGGTGAAATAAATATTTTGGTTATTTATTTGATATTTATGGGATATTAGGTGGTTTTATTTTGGGGTTAAAATCTTATTTTAGTGATTTATATATTTCGGTTTTGCTGAATTTGTTCATAGTGCGAGAAAAATAATTTGACGCAATTGTTGGTTCAAATAAAAGAATTTAAATTAGGTTGTGGAAAATTTTCGTTGAGGTTGATATTTATTCTTTTAAGAGAAAAACTAATTTCTTTCTTATTTGAAAAGTTTTAGTTTATAAAGCGATTAGGTTAGAAATCAGTGTCGTAACCAAAACCTGATTGAGTAGGTTGGCAACCAAGACCCAGCCTTGTTGTAGGATATATCCGAGTGGTTTTAACATAAGTCCTTTGTGTATTATAAAGGTTTACAAAGGGATCCGATTATGAGGTTTCATCGTGAGGAACGAATTGACCTTACGTAGCGTAGGTTGGTTGGGTTGGAAGCTTGCTCAGGTAAGGGCACTTTCTAACGATATTATATGTGATTGAATGCATGTGTGTCTGTATTCATGGTTGTGTGCCCTTTTGGGGATGTGTGATGATTGTGTGCCCAGTTGGGGATATATGGTTATATACATGATTGTGTGCCCAGTTAGGGATGTGTGGTTATGCTATGATGCTAAACTTGTGATGTGCATTCATATGATTTGTGATAAATATATGATTTGTTGTTGATGTGTATGTCGAGGAGGACAACACGAGGTGTGTCTGAGCCACCTGTTGATAATGAGAATTATTCATATGATTTGTGACAAATATATGAATTGCGGTTGATGTGTATGTCGAGGAGGACAACACGAGGTGTGTCTGAGCCACCTGTTGGTACTGAGAATTATTCATATGATCTGTGATAGATATATGAACTGAATTGTGAATTGTGAATTGTGAATTGTGTTTATACATTTTGTGTTTATATAAACTGTTGCATTTGCATATGTGAGTCATGCATATCATAGTTGCGTGTAGGTAGTTGGCGCCGAACGGGCCAGGGTGATGGGTTCTGAATCATCACCTAATCCCGAAGGGAATTCTACTGCACCAGGTGATGTGACTGAGCCATCATCGATCCTTTGAGATCAAATTGAGTCAGGAGAATGCGAGGGAGGCAACTCCGGGTGTTTGCAAGGGCAACACTTTTTGTGTCTGCGAGGCAGCACGGTTAGTGAGGACCTAAGGGGGTATCACGACTCTCTGCGGAGAGGTTAAATTCCATAATTCATGCATGGTGAGGGTACCCGACGAATTGGGACCACCAAATTCATATAGGTCTGCATTTAGGATGTGTGTGCATTGCATGGGTGTGTTAAATTAAATGTTTGTGCATTGCATTTGTGGGTTAAATTAAATGTTTGTGCATTGCATTTGTGTGTTAAATTAAATGTTTGTGCATTGCATTTGTGTGTTAAATTAAATGTCATGATTGTTACATATATCATACTGTCACCTCATTTATATTGCTCTGCATATCATATTGTCATCTTATTCATGTTGTTATGTATATCATGTTCTGCTGGCATGTGTGTATTCTTCCATATATGCTGTCTTTAGATTATGACCCTCTACTACTATTATTATGATGTGGCTAACGACCACCCAGGTTTAGAAGTGGTGATAGTTAAGGTATCCAGGTGTCGTGAAGGCTTGTAAGATGCGATGTCTTTGGGCTAGGAATTCAAGATCAGCTTAGGGTCGTGTTTTGAAGTTGTCCATGTTGTTATTGCTGTTATTATTAAAGCTGAGTGCTTATTTTTATGTGTATGGACAAATATTTATAACAGTGGGCATTACGCTGGTCCTATGTATGGAAAAGACTTAGATCAAAAGCTCGTACTCTGATTAATCATTTTTATTATTTTCATGAAAAGACAGTTGTCAATATTATGTATGGCATTCAAAAAAAAAAATATACACTCCCGCTGTTAAAAATCGGGGTGTTACATTGTGGTATCAGAGCTTTGGTCTAAGATTTTCATGGGGTTCTGAGTCGGGTGTCCTAAGCTGATCAAGTGTCGGGTTTAGTGGGAGTAAATGTGTGGAGTCCTATGTGTTATGTGGTTTGTGTCTTGAGTCCAGCATGATATGTGCCTAGGTAATCGTTTGTTTCTTAACTGAAGTTGAGGTCTCCCATAATACTTCAGTAAGAAGCATAGTTAAACCCCTTGAGCATTTGTCGACGTTGGTCGACATGTGTCTCCGTTTTCTTTAGAGGTAGTGAGCTAGAGGTGGTGAGATTGAATCGAGTAAGAACTATAAGGTTTTCTGCAGTAATGTTATGGATAAGAGGTTTTGTTTGTTCATATCACTCCGAGGTGTTGAGTAGGGATGAGTGGAAGTCAAGGTTTCACAAGATTGTAAGTAAGGACTTGATTTGGAGGACCTTTTGAGAGAAAAAAGGATTGGATGTTCATTCTGGTGAGTTCCGAATGAGATGAGATGAAGTTTATGGACTATGAAGAAGGTAATATTTCTTTGGAACCAAAGAGCAGTTATAGATGTCGTTTGGAGACAATTATTATACATGGAGATTAATGGGACATCTTCTCTAGAAAGAAAACGGGTTGCACGTGGGAAGTGGCCGAAACCTAGGAAAGTTGGAGGAAGGTTATATGATTGGTAGGTGCTTGAGGGTTTAATTTGGTTTCTTAAGCTAGGTTAGATAGGTGACTAAATACCGTAAGGATGAATCATGTGATGTTAAAGGAAGGAGACCAAGTATCACCTGGATAAGTTTTAGTAAAAGTGATCATCAGTGGAGTTATCTTCGAAACTAGAAGTGGGGGTTTGGGAGAGAAGGAGTACAACAGTTGCTATGAGGAAAAGGTAGAAGTAGTACCCGTGATCTAAGTAAATATATGAGTAGAGTAGAGAAGTGCTAAAGCAATTCAAGTATGGGTGACATGGTTTTGCTAGAAATATCATACCGCGAGTAGACAATAGGTTGTTAGAAGAGCGATAAGACGCTAAAAGTTAATATCTGGAAGGACACAAATCAATGTATGGAGTTCTTGACGATTGAAGTTTAGATTTGGATTTAGGGATCGAACCTGAGAATAAAGAAAAGTTAGCAAAGAAATTTTGATTGGGTAGTTGCTCTTTAAAAGTCAAGCGTTAAGATTTGAGATAAGTGCTCAGTGACTAAATGGAGGAGTAAGATATGTCTATTTTGGAAAGATGATTCTTGTAGAGTGTTAGATCGTAGGGTGGTAATGTTGGTTGATACCTTAGAAAAAGCTAGGATTGAATAAGAAACTGAGGAGTGAATGGATGTGTCCTGATGTTTAGCAAGAACTTATGCGAAAGAGGATTGGGTTGTCATAAGCAATTGAAGATAAATAGAACAACGAAGAGTAGGTTGGATAGGACGAACATTGATTTGGAACAAGGATATTTAGATTGGGTGAAGGAGAGGAAAGATGTGGGTTGAAGTTGACAAGATAGAGGTCATGGTAGGTTGGGAAACAACTATAGGCGTTTAGTTGCTAAGATTTTTGAAGTGGAAACTCCTAGATGTTATAAGAGGATCTAGTATAAGGGACTTTGGAGTTGCAGTATCGTAAAGGTGGTTACAAAGGAAGAATAAGGTTGTAGGCAAGCAAGAAACTGCTCAGGTAACACAGATTTTTTAATAAGAAGGTTGACTACCTCGTTGCTTAGGAAGGACTACCAAGGATATGGCCCAAATGGAAATGGGAAGGATACTAAGCATTTCCTCAAGAGTGTATGCTATAGATGATGGGGTTGTGCTCGGACGTAAAGTTGATATTTAAGAAGTGGTATAAGTGGCAAGAGAATAATCCTGCAGTTGGAAAATCTGATATCACAAGGCTAATGAGTAGTGTATTAGTGACTAGATGGGTGGTTATATTCAGAAGTAGGATGATGAGGTTACTAAGTGAAAAGCTTGTTGGAGATTCCACATGAGATATGAGAAGTCTAGACAAGGTTAAGTACATTATGTCGTTGACGAACGAATAAGTGGAGTGAAAAGATTGGTTTTGGGGAATAGGTGTTAAAATAATGTGTGAGAGGAACGGTTAGAAATGTGGATTAGGGTGATTTAGAATTCGTGCAAGAAATTACCTCGCCCATAAACCAGAAAAAAAAAGTAATGGTAAATGTATGCTTAAGAGTTGAAGGTACAACTAGATTGGGCCACATAAGGTGCATTGGGCATATTCGGAAGTAGAGAGGATTAAACATTTGTCTATTTGGACGAATCAAGGATGAAGTGGAAATGTTTGGCGGAGACTAGTAAGGCTTGGATTCGTTGTACTTGTTATAATGAAGACTAGAGAAGCATAAATGGAAAATATGCACTGAGAAATTATTGAACATCAGAGGTTGACATCGAGAACAGTTTGACAATAGAAGATGAGATAGGGGAACAATCAAAGATGGTTTGATTGATGAGCTCTTTAAGGAAGAAGGAATTTGATTGTAAGAGGAAAAGGAAACTCAATAGATTTTTGGAAGCTGATGTAGGATGATACGAAAGACGTGGGATGTCAAATGGGGATAGCTAACGATGGGGAACATTTAAGGTTAAGGCATGCGAGAGTAAGCTAAGTATGATTTGGAAATAAGGTAGTTGTGGTAGAGGGTGACCAAATAGTGTAAGACTGGTGAAAAGGAAATTTGGGTGTTGTAGATGGCATAGTTTGGCAGGTGGAAGAAAGATTAGGGAAGTTTCAATCACCAACCAGATGTTGGGATGTTATGAACCCGATTATAATTTGGAATGAAGTTTGAATCTGAACATATACGGATCATCACCATTATGAGATTAAAGGAATAACTAAGGAATTATGGACCTTGGGAAAAATGTGGAGTTCTCTACTTAGGTGACTACTTCGTTGGGAGTGAAATAGGTTGAATTTGTACTCGGGTATTAGCTGTTACTATTTTGGGAGGATACTCAATGGTTGTTCCGAGCTTAGTGAGCGTGAGAGAAACCGTAACTTGTTTTGGGAAATTGTGTCTCACTTTGGAGAGTGAAGTAACAGGAATTTGGAGGAAACATTTAGGAAACATTGAAGCGATTATTGGACCCTTGTGTCTTGCTTAGAATTGAGAACAAGATGAGGAGAACACTATTGTAGTTGGTAACGATGGTTTATTCCACCATCATGGTTGTCGCCTACCTATTGACAAATTGAGGAACTGATCATCCTTAATCTGTTGTTGATAGTAGACAATATTGTGTTGAATGGAATGACTGATTCTTGCCAGGTTAGATAGTGTGCGGTTTTAGCGTTGCGTCTAGAGTCCGAGTCAATGTGACTTTGTAGAGGGTTGCAATAGGTGCGCGGTCGTTCTAGGGAGTGTGTTGGAGATAGATTGGTAAGTGGTTACATTTATCTCGAGTTTCGAGGACGAAACTCCTTTTTGGTGGGTAGTAATGTAAGACCCGTATATTTTAGTCTGTATTATTTTGTGATGTTTTATCAGTTAATCGGTGTTTCTACTGAACTTTGGGGATAGCAAACTATTTATACCCGATATTTTTAGGGTTCCGGTTGTGGATCGGACTGAACCATATGTTTTCTTTTGGCAATCGATCAGACTTTTTTTAAATTGGCAAGGATTATAATTGATTTCAGATTATTTTATGGTATGGGAAATTCCGGAAATGTGACTCTGTTGATGTTTTGAGAAAACGAGAAAAATATAGCCGTCGTTTTATTTTCCACGAACTCCGAGTGTTGTCGGAAATTTTAAATAGGAGTTTGTTTATCGCTGGAAATGAAAATTTAATCTCATTTTTATTTTTCTAAGAGGCGGGAAAATTTATTTGTTCGGAATAATTATTTAGTCGAAAATAAAGTTGTATCTTATTTTATAGATGACGGTAGAATTTTTCTGTTTTCGAAAAAGTTGCTCGGGAGTGTTTTACGACTCGTCTGTGAGCGAACGAGGAAACCGAACGAATTAACGGGTTTAATTGTATAGTAAGGCGGCAAATTACTATCATGATATTTTATTTGGAGGCGGCAGAAAAATTGCACGTGGGAGAGAGAGAGAGTGATGCTCAGTTTGAAAAAAACTATATAATGGTAACTTGTTTCATTTTTCTTCTTTTTGGATATCTCTCTCTCGCCTAGCATGGAAGGAAAAAAATAGTGAGTGTTCTTTAAGTTTTTTTCATGTTAATTATTTATTTTATTTTAGTATTAAATTATGTGGTTAGATTTGGTAAATTATACACCGATAGAATACCCCCTTGTTTATTGCTTTGAGTTAAAAAATTATTATTGTGGGCAGCAAAAATATTTTCTATCCGATTATTGGATTATATTTTTTTAGAGAAAAAATATTGGTACCGATTTAATTTATCTGTGGATATATTATTTATTTAAGATTATATATATTTATTTATATATTTGGTGGAAAAAAAAAAGAGAGAAGAAAGAAAAGAAAATATTAAAGAAATAAGTGGGTGGCGGGACCCACCCTTTATATTTGTGCTTTTGAGTGGCTTCCGCCACATTTCTTTGTGTGGCGGGCGCCATGCCCATTTTTATGGCGGGCGCCACACTATGGGTTTTACTTTCGGTCTCGTAATTTTCATTCTGTTTGATATTTTTTTATCTCGTTTTTTTTAACTGAAAGAATAACTATTTATCTTTATTTATATATTTTTAGATAATTATTTTATTTTTTCGGAATTTTTCGGATACGTTCGGAATAGTATGATAAAGTACGATCTGTGCCGATTTTTGGTACCGTTGAAAAAAAAACTGTTAACTAGTTTTGTGTCGAAATATTTTTAGATCCAAAATAATTTATTGTGATTGAAAAACTATTATTTATTCTAAACTTTAATTTAGAATATTATTGAAATTGGAATATTTTGTAGTATTTTATTTGTTTAATTAATTTTATGTATAGTATGATTAAATTATTTTGATACAAGGAGATCATTAAATTTTATATTGGTGAAATAAATATTTTGGTTATTTATTTGGTATTTATGGGATATTAGGTGGTTTTATTTTGGGGTTAAAATCTTATTTTAGTGATTTATATATTTCGGTTTTGCTGAATTTGTTCATAGTGCGAGAAAAATAATTTGACGCAATTGTTGGTTCAAATAAAAGAATTTAAATTAGGTTGTGGAAAATTTTCGTTGAGGTTGATATTTATTCTTTTAAGAGAAAAACTAATTTCTTTCTTATTTGAAAAGTTTTAGTTTATAAAGCGATTAGGTTAGAAATCAGTGTCGTAACCAAAACCTGATTGAGTAGGTTGGCAACCAAGACCCAGCCTTGTTGTAGGATATATCCGAGTGGTATTAACATAAGTCCTTTGTGTATTATAAAGGTTTACAGAGGGATCCGATTACGAGGTTTCATCGTGAGGAACGAATTGACCTTACGTAGCGTAGGTTGGTTGGGTTGGAAGCTTGCTCAGGTAAGGGCACTTTCTAACGATATTATATGTGATTGAATGCATGTGTGTCTGTATTCATGGTTGTGTGCCCTTTTGGGGATGTGTGATGATTGTGTGCCCAGTTGGGGATATATGGTTATATACATGATTGTGTGCCCAGTTAGGGATGTGTGTTTATGCTATGATGCTAAACTTGTGATGTGCATTCATATGATTTGTGATAAATATATGATTTGTTGTTGATGTGTATGTCGAGGAGGACAACACGAGGTGTGTCTGAGCCACCTGTTGATAATGAGAATTATTCATATGATTTGTGACAAATATATGAATTGCGGTTGATGTGTATGTCGAGGAGGACAACACGAGGTGTGTCTGAGCCACCTGTTGGTACTGAGAATTATTCATATGATCTGTGATAGATATAGAAACTGAATTGTGAATTGTGAATTGTGAATTGTGTTTATACATTTTGTGTTTATATAAACTGTTGTATTTGCATGTGTGAGTCATGCATATCATAGTTGCGTGTAGGTAGTTGGCGCCGAACGGGCCAGGGTGATGGGTTCTGAATCATCACCTAATCCCGAAGGGAATTCTACTGCACCAGGTGATGTGACTGAGCCATCATCGATCCTTTGAGATCAAATTAAGCCAGGAGAATGCGAGGGAGGCAACTCCGGGTGTTTGCAAGGGCAACACTTTTTGTGTCTGCGAGGCAGCACGGTTAGTGAGGACCTAAGGGGGTATCACGACTCTCTGCGGAGAGGTTAAATTCCGGAATTCATGCATGGTGAGGGTACCCGACGAATTGGAACCACCAAATTCATATAGGTATGCATTTAGGATGTGTGTGCATTGCATGGGTGTGTTAAATTAAATGTTTGTGCATTGCATTTGTGGGTTAAATTAAATGTTTGTGCATTGCATTTGTGTGTTAAATTAAATGTTTGTGCATTGCATTTGTGTGTTAAATTAAATGTCGTGATTGTTACATATATCATACTGTCACCTCATTTATATTGCTCTGCATATCATATTGTCATCTTATTCATGTTGTTATGTATATCATGTTCTGCTGGCATGTGTGTATTCTTCCATATATGCTGTCTTTAGATTGTGACCCTCTACTACTATTATTATGATGTGGCTAACGACCACCCAGGTTTAGAAGTGGTGATAGTTAAGGTATCCAGGTGTCGTGAAGGCTTGTAAGATGCGATGTCTTTGGGCTAGGAATTCAAGATCAGCTTAGGGTCGTGTTTTGAGGTTGTCCATGTTGTTATTGCTGTTATTATTAAAGCTGAGTGCTTATTTTTATGTGTATGGACAAATATTTATAACAGTGGGCATTACGCTGGTCCTATGTATGGAAAAGACTTAGATCGAAAGCTCGTACTCTAATTAATCATTTTTATTATTTTCCTGAAAAGACAGTTGTCAATATTATGTATGGCATTCAAAAAAAAAATATACACTCCCGCTGTTAAAAATCGGGGTTTTACAAGTTTGGACTGAAATACCAAATACATTGTAAATGACTTAAAACAAATTGAAATAAATGTAGCATAGTTAATCACTATTTGTAAAAATCCTTCCATACATATAGTTCTCCTATGTATAGTCCCGCTCATCGTCATCATCGAAATCAACCGGTTCGTAGTCAGATTGTTGGTCATCATCTGAATCCAAAAAAATTACATTCGTCACGAATCTAGATGAAGTTGTTGTTCTTCTCCTCTTTCTTGATTGTCGAACTGCAGGAGGGTCACGGACCTGTAGAAAAAATACCAGTTAATCAGTTTTGTCAACATCAAATGTACCGGGGGGAGCGTCACAGATATGCCGGGAAAACTGAAATGTCCCGGGGGGAGCTGCAGAGGTGGTTGAAAGTGGGGTCCCTGTTGGTGCGGTTGACGGCGCTCGAAATCTGGCGATGGTTGAACCTCCATAGGTGGTCGGTTCTCAGTATCGGGTTGTAGCTGGACGGCAGCTTCTACATGTTGTTGGGTCTGTTGACGTTAAGAAAATTAAAATATTTAATCACAATGAAAGAATAAGGGACAGATAATTGTAGTGACAAAACTATGCAGCAGTAAAAGTATTTCCTGAACCTGTGAAGTTAGTTGGGCATGTAGAGGATGATGGACAGCCTGAGGTAGTGCACTTCCGGAGAAGGTGGTTGGGCAAGCGTCGTTTGGACTTCAATAGGTGTCTGATGTAGAGAAGAGGAGGCATGGTTAAATAATGAGGCTTGTGACTCTGCAGCTTCCCCCTACATTGGAAATGCAAATGCATTAATACATTTGAAACTGTAAAGTTGGAATAATGAAAGGCAGAATAATAATGACTGCTGATGGTAAAGTATCCCATTTAGTTGCAAATACGATGTATAATGTTATTGGGCATTAAAGGAAATGTGAAGTATCCATAAAATATAGTATGGATACAACACTTGAGATATAAATGTAGGTACCTTAACTCCATCAATGACAGGCAAAATCCAACAAATGAGAAATATTTATTAATTTGTTGAGTTTGCTACAACTGTTGGTCTTGCTCTTTGTATTTCTCCTCAAGTTCCTTCATCTACATGACATATTGCCACGTGAATTAATAAGTAATATAAATGAAACAATTCAGTCATCAGATGCCAAAGATAGAAAATGGTAAAAATTAAACATAATGCTCCTGTTTCAAAGTCAGGACAGAAGGGCGTTGGACTAATTAGGCTGTTATTACTATTAATTTCCTTCATTCAGGGAAAGGTTGGAAATGTGAAGTTTATAAAAACAACATTAAAATTTTTGTGTTCAACATAACCAAATTAGTACCTACTGTTTAAGCATGGAGTTTGAGTTCCGGTCCTCTGTCAGTTGTTTCTATCAAGCTCCATGATCTGAAGAATAGGAAGCATGTATAAAAAAAAGTTGTATGAAAATATATAAACGTAGAAGCAGAATATCGTACTAAAGGAGAAGTTATAGTGATTGACAATCATATCCTAAAGTAAGGAAGATTCAGACTCTGACCATTGAAACTGAAGTTCCAGATTGTTTTCTAAATCCGAATACTTATAGCTCTAACTTTAAAAAATTTTAGTGTGAACAAATAAATAATTCTGCCTAAGCTACTTTTCAGGTTTTTTCGATAAGCTCTCTGAGATGACCCATTACTTTCAGCTCTAACTCCTGATTCTTGTACATAGGAAATATCATCAGGAGTCAACAACACAGATTCTCCTACCATCTAAACAAACCATATAATCGTCAGTTTAAAAAACTATTTTTTAAGTTCAAATGAATCCCGCAAAATTCTGAACTTTGACTTTTGCATAATTTATTTTTAAATTCTGAACTTTAAAACCACTCAATTTTATCTCATCATACACGATACCAGGATCTATAGATCCTATAACTTCTAATGACGTGTAAGAAAAGGTACCAGTTAAAATTATGATATAACCAATGTTTATTGACACCAACAAATAAATTTAACATAATTTAGTAGAGATGCATTATCTTACCTCTAATGATGAGGTTTATCAGAAGCTGCTGCAAGTAACTGTCCCAATCGAGTACCGAAAACATCGTAATCCTCAGCAAAGTGACAATGATTATTGTAGTGTTATCATTTGTTGAACAAAGAAAGTAGAGAGTTATTAAAATTTGCAATTCTTTTCTAATGAACCTACACATGTTTTGTTTTAATCAAATATACTGATGGTGTTAGCGAGTCATAATTCAATCAACATGTAATATCTGTCCAATTCTATGAGCACCACTATTCAAGGTAGCAGCATAACCCTTGCCAACTTCTCCGTAACCACATACAACATCAAACTTTTCGATAATCATGATATTAGTAGCATTGCTAAATAGAAACAACAACTTATGACATTCTTTAATGTAGAAAAACAACTACAGTTCAAAAAAATAGAAATGGAAAACAACACTATATCATAAGAAAATGTAATTCATTTGTAATCATCGATCTTAAAGAACATAAAAAGTATATAGGTCATTCATTGATTAATACTCACTTGGATTAACAGAAGTAACAATGTCGGAGTGCAAGAAGTCGCAATTGAAAATGTCATCAACCACATCAATCAAGAACATCCTACAAAGAAAAACTCATTTTCAATATTAACATTTAAATGTATTAAGAAGAAAACAAAATATGAAAAAATGAAATTAACAATACCATGTAACTGTATACTCTAACTTCTAAAATTTTCCTCAATTGTTGATTGTCTGCAAAGGAAAGTAATGCAGGAAGAAATCAATAATATTGCAAATGAAATCAAACCTTGTGAGGTTGAAGAATATCATACCTTGTGTGGTTGAACAACACCAACATCACAAGTAAAACATCTTCCAGCAAGACCATTTAATCCAAATAAAACCTTAACCATGAAAAAATATCACACAACACGAATTCCTTGCTCCACAAACAACGGAAAAAAAAAACATATAGAATGAACTCAAAAATCACTTTCTTAAAAGAGTAAGAAAACATAAAAATCACATATAAACCATCAATAAGTAACTCAGCTCTCTTAAATAACACATCATTCTTTTCAACATAAACTTATCACTACAAAAGCGCACACCACTGTAAAACCATCGGAAACACCACAATCATCGTCGGCTCCACTTTTCCATTCGGTACCCCGGCAGAACACCATAATTACGGAAACTATTAGAACACCAGAATTTGATGATAATAATGATAAGTATACCAAACAAATCTAGGACTGATATGCCTCGAACATGAAAACTCTTCACTTTGTCATGGTCTACAAGATCAAATAATATCAATAGAATCTTGTTGAGTAATTAACAACAATTTTCTAAAGACACAAACAATACTAAATTCTACAGAAGCAAGGTCATAACACCTTTATAATAGTGCATATGTCTTCCTGTTCTTTCTTCAACCTCTCCTGCACAAAGTTCAAATAAAAGAAGTTGAAAGTTAGTTGCAAACAAAGCTTGGTTTGATTAAAAATTATAGTTCAGGCAGAGTACAATAATTGTCTTAAAATATAATAGGTTTAGGCAGAGGTCAACTTTCTGAGAAAACCAGTGTAATTACATCACAGTCAAGCATACCAGATACAGGCTTAGGGTATTTCATGATCTCGAAGCTCACTCATTTCCTTCTGTGTCCTTCCAAGAATCTTGAAATGTATACAGGGGGTTACCGATACGCCTTGCTTGTTTGGTGGTATCCGTTGTACTTCAAGAGCAAGACTTGTACTCTAACAATCAGGAAGCATCCGCTGCAGAAATTTTTGCTTCCATCACTTGAACCTCCGACGATATTGTTTTCGTTTATGTGGCCATGTTGTAGAATTGAAAGGCCAAAAGGCGAAAGAGGAAGAATGAAGAACCTCCACCACCCATCACCTTGTTCATGGCTTGCAGACTGAATGGAGAATACATGATCATCAAGCCATAGCTATGACTCTATGAATATTGTACGTTTAACATGTTTCCCTTGTTTCCATTACCAACAGTCAAGGAAAAAAAGTTAAATAATAATGTATATAAAACTCCCCATGCAAGTCCTAAAGTGTCTTTATCTACAAACACTAAGAATTTCAAATGGTTGGTTCATCAAGTGCATAATGGTAAAAGAGAACTTACATTATTGGCACAGAGGATAGAAACAGTATTTCAAGGTGCTTGACCGTTAATAATGTGAACCATCTCCTGTGTGGTTCCACCATTGGATAAAGCATCCCACTCGCCTCGTATCCTTGTGTGAAATACAAAATAAAACACTGTTTGCTGTGACACCGGAATACAAATAGAAGTAGAAGTACTTAGCAGAACGCGTTCAACAGGGCCATTGATACGTGTAAACAATGAATATATGATTTGACCTTATAGCCAGAACTTCAGTTACTTTTACCAATGTATACGTTGAACCAAAAAGAATAATTTGTTAAAGGTATACAAACCAAGAAGTCATATTGCATCTTTGACATAGTACATAAAAATCAAAATTAAAATCAAATAAATCAAATTAAAAATCAAAATCAAAGTAAATAAAAAAGAAATTGGTTGTGATTTATTTGACACAGTCAGTAAATCAGAAAATGAAAAAATAAGTCAATGTGTCTCTAATATATGAACGAAAAACTGTCTCCGGTTAACCTGGTAGTCCTGCAACTTTGATTGCATGTCATCAAGATATGCTTCGCAAATTGCAACCTGCTCTTCGTTTTCCCATTACAGGTGTAGTCAAGATCATTAGAGGTGTAGTCTGATTTTGTCTCTGAAACAGAAGTTTGATGTCTATTGAAGAGAAAGTTGCTTCATCTTAGTAAACCAACTTTAACTATCTTCCACATGAACAATAACCTGTTAAAGACTATAACCTGTTATAGAGGATAATAAAGAAAACAAAGAACTTTAAGCATCTTAGGCTTAAAGTAGCAAAATATCATAAGCTTTGTTGATATTTAGAAGTGTGAAATTATGGAGAATGAGTTAAATCACCTCATTGATGCACTGCAGGCACACATAATGTTGGATTATGAAGAGTGTGTCAAAGATTATAAACACCTGCAACATTGTTAAATAATGAGAAATCATTTTCATGATTAATATCTCAAGAATAATAACTTTAAAATCACGTCACTTAAAACGACCGTCTTAAGTTTTTGGAAAGACTGTTGATTAGTCATTGTTGAAAGCCGATCATACTTGAAACTATAAATTCAATCAAAAAGATAAATTGGTAAATGATTAATATAACTTACTTTGATCAATGGATTGTATAGCCATTTACAATAATCAAACTTCTGTAACCAAGATCGTGTCAAAGTAGTAAAAGATTTCAAAAACAGAATGAGTAAAAGATTTTATGGGAAGCTTTACTTAGAATACATGCCATCCACAAGTAGACACGATACCGATATATCAGCATCCTATAACATCTTCCAAATGGCACCTAAGCATCACATGAGGAACATAAAAAGACACACAGATCAGTGAATTCATGCCTGAAGAAACTTACTGAATTCTTACAATATTCCAAAGCATTATCATGTACGATGTCTTTGAATGCTCCCGAAATATCAATGCATTTGTGTTGTCTTCGTCTTAATTCATGAAAATATAGAATTTTAATGCATGTCTTCTTCTTATTGGATCTTAGTCAACTGATCCAAAATTTTATCAGTATCCACAATGTCACATGTCTTTCTATCTGCAAGTGATTTCAATAGCTGGTTAGTGATACCAGTCAGCTTGTGTCTATGTTCCTCCACTGTATTCTGAAATTCCAAATGCACACATGTTTAATCGGCCACGACATGTTATAGAAAACAACGAAAAAGTCCACAACAGGTAACTACAATCAGATATTAAGCAATTATACCTTGACCGAAACAATTTGTTTGGCAGTAACTCGTTTCTTCAAATATCACCTGGTAACTCAAACCTGCAAGCGCCGACTTGAACCAAACCAAAAAGATGTACATTCCATCATCAAATTTAATAATATTACAATTTATTTATCATCACATTACCTTTTAAACAACTTTATAATCAAAGGGGGCAAGTTCTGTCTATATGGTCGCATCATCTAATCTGTCAACCATTTGAAATAAACTATATATCATCAATAACATCTCGTTATAATACAATAATCAGTTCCATTGCGAAAGTTTTATGGTTTCAACAGTAGTTAAAACATACCTGCATATAGGCCACTGCTTCAAACACAAAGAATAGTGTGTTGAGAAACTCCCATCGACTCTCTTATCGCAGGTCCACCAGTTCTGTCCAGTACATTTGACTTCCATTATTTTTGTATTTATAAATGAAACAACACTTAAAATCCTAACAGAAAATACTGAAAGCGCACAAATTGAAGGATTCCAGTGATAGATAAATAAGCAAATGACAACAGACAGTGATATATAAATAAGCAAATGATAGTAGACACAGATTACGTCAAGTATCAACATTCCGAAAACATTTATAAAATTTTGAATATATACAACAATGAGTATACTAAAACATGTAAAAATCAATGTTATGCTTTTAAAATCTATTTTGTCTTCTCCTAAAATAGAATTAAACATAAACAAAGGAATATGATGTACCTTGTGAAAACCCTCATGTTACACCATCGGAAACCATAAGACCTAAAACATGTCATTCAAAATAATAACAATGTTTGTTAATATTCTTTTCATTTCCATGAATTCTGTTTGAAAATGAAGAAAATAGTAATAAGAGCTAAAGACTGAAGAACTAAAGACTGAAGAACATTAAAGTAAATTTCAAGATGGACAAGCAAATAACAACCTAACATTAAATTAGAAGAAGGACAACCTTGGGTAAGATCGAGCTTTCATACCGGTTAGAATATAGCTTCGGAGTTTGGTTTCCATTTTTGTAACTCCGGTGATTTTGCTTCGGTCTTTGTGTCAGGTTTTTCTGGCGGTGTGGAAAGAAGAAACTTGGGCTGCATTGGAATTTTTAGAAAATAAAGATTATCAAAAAAGCAAAACACATTGGAGAAGACAGAATAAGAGAAAGCAGATGAAGTTCTTAGTGCAGAGGGAGAGAGAAAGAAAAAGAAAGAGAAAGAGAAAGAAAGAGAAAAAAGGAAAGGAGGAAAGGACGGGGGAGAGAAAGAAAGAGTAAGACACAACTGGTGGTGGTTGGAATCAAATCCTATTGGTTCCTATTTGTCCATAATTAAGTGTAACTATGACAAAGACTGTAATTAGGATTCAACTAAGTGTTGATTTGGTTGAAAATAGTTGGTATTAGACACTAAATACCCCCAAAATACTGACATGAATTGCTAATGAAAAGGGTTAAAAAGTGGTTTTCCAGAACCACAAATGTTCCTGTTGCGGTGAAAATCGGATAACAAGCTATTTATTAACTTGCATCATTTTCTTTTACAACCGACTTTGATTTATCCAAAGGAAAGGTTCAAGATCGTTAGAAAAACCTAAAGGGGGAGATCTAAGGTTCGGGGATTGGTTATACTAAGGGAAGGTATTAGCACCCTATGTATCCGTAGTACTCTACGGGAACCTCTTGTTTTAATGTTATCTTATGTTTGCTAAAGGTTCTATGCTAAAGGTTGAAACCCTAGGGGTTAGTATCTAAATATACTCGACAAAGCATCGCACTTTGCACCTACGTATCCTCGGGAATAGAATAAGAGTATGCGTAGTTTTACTTCTACTGAATGATTGAATCTGGTCAATATTCAGAGGGGAAATGAGTGTGAACTCATTGTAGAGTATAAGAACTCTCTAAGTCTAGTTATAATGGTCCTATGTTATGTTTTAGTTAATAGGGAAGGTGAGTATTCATTAGGATTAATATCACATAGAGTTTAGGAACTCTAACCTAAGGCTAGTTGTGATTTCATGGCTCTCATGAGGCCAAGAAATAAGGGTATGCTCTTATGAGGCTACTAAGGTAAGATGGGGGCTATGACTTTAAGAGTCAATATTAATCACCTTCCTTTGGAATGGGGACAAAAACAGTTGTAAAGATTACTAAGAAATAACAAGTTATAGATCAAGTATGATGATACAATAATACATGAATAAATTTATGACATAAAGTCACGATGTTAATGCAAAGTGAAATCATGCATATATTAAATAAAGACCAGTCATGTGGAATAAGAAAGTGCAATTAAAAATCCTAACAAACACTTATGATCTAATCATGCATAGAGGCCTCAAAAATTAATATTTTTACCAAATCTTTTTATATCCATAAAATAGACATGTTAAGGAGCATTTTGCAAAAAAAATGGATTAAAAAGAGTGAAAAGTGAGCAAGTTGTGAGTGTTTCAAAACCATGAACAAACAAAAAGAAAATAACATGAACATTTAATAAAAAGAAATTGGAAATGTCCCATGTAGGGTTTGAACCCACGCCCTTAATAGAATGCCCAAAACTTCCACCATCTGGGCTATGCGCGTGTTGTGAATACATATACAAGCAATGAATAATATAATAAGGCCAGTGGAAAATCAAAAAAATAGCAAAAGGGTTAATCCGTAGGATCGAACCCAGGTATGACATGTGAATAGCAAAGGCATGGCTAGTGTGTGACCGTTGGGACGGCATGTTTCATCCAACCTATATACGCTTCTAATTCATTATATACCAAAGTAAATCATGAAATATACTAAATGGAAAAAAACATACGCGCGCACATGAACTGAGTAAATACAACATGTATAAATTATTCAATGGTCATTTAAATTGGCTACACGACAAAGCCACATAGCTGGCCAATCAAAACGCAAGCATGGAAATGTGGAACATGCAGAAACAATACACTATCGTGTTCCACCTTGAAATCTCAAAACAAACATCCAACTTTAAACTCACATTACAGCCTCAATACATGACCAAACATCATAAAATGACATACCAAATTGAAGCATTTCACACATAGAACACGATAATGACACTAACTAACATAGTTACTAACCAAGACATGAGCAGAACGCCAAGCAAAACACGGGGATTTGATAAACCAAGTAGAACCAAGAATTAGGGTTTGGGAATTCATCTTGATGAAAATCAAAGTCATTGACTGACAGGTGTCACAGAAACCCTAATTTGGAGGTATAGTGAGGCTGAGGCTCAAACTTCTCTTGTTGAGGACCAATAGATCTTGGATTCCTGTTGAATGATGTCTCTTGGATGTAGATGACCTTAAGTGGTAAGTGAACAACACAAATCTTGACTTGATAGAGCCAATTTCTCAGTGATTTCTTCAGAGCAAAACCCTAATTCCAAAGTTCTTGCACTGGAGATCTTTTATTGACTTGACTTGCTTCAAAACAATTTGTGGAGCTTCATGGTGATATATAAACCTAATTTGAACACAAAGAAACAAACTGCAAGACATGGGTTAGCTCAAACAATGCAAAGATGATTGACTTAAGATGCACAAATGAAGATTACATCTAAGGGTAAAAAATTTGGGGTACAACAGTTGCCCCTATTTAAATAGCTTTACCAGATGGCACGAGGAACGGAGATTACAGGGGCATCAAGGTGAAAGGTATTTAAATACAGCAGACCAAAAAATTTTCCCTTAGATGGAATGCAAATGCTAAGGACAAGCGACGGACATGCAAATGCTGACATGCCATGAACTTCTAAAATGATGATATGATGCCAAGATGGTGCAAAGATGCAGACAGACCAGACAACAGAAAGCAAACACACAAGATAAGCTCCACCGGGGAAAGGCGAAAGCTAGTATCCATGAGGAAAACTCACTGGGGATACAAGCCAACCAACAAAAGAGACTCACCGGGGAGACTCCAAAGAAACACTGGGGACATAAAACAAAAGGGTTCTCCACTGGGGAATGATCCAGGGAGATGGACGACAAGTTCAAATATGACCGGATGACACCGGGGAAGAGGCACAATCTTACTGGGCACGAAACCATAAGGCATGGTCTCTACTGGAGATCAGCTGAAACAAAAGGATAGACACCCGAAGAAAAGATTTTTTGGGGATTCTTATACCGAAGAGTTCAAGATGGGATCTTCAAGAAAAGCCAGAAAGACAGAAACAAACTCTGCGCGCCAGATAAAAACACCTGAAATGAGTAATACAGGTTCAAGATAACCTGATATAAGCAAATGGTTCATGATAACCAAAGATAAACAACTAGAGTTTAAATGGGAACAAGGTTAATGAGCCAGGAATAGACTCTGGTAAAATAAGGGTTGGTTGAGATAACACATAATCTGCTTCATGAGGAAAAATCGGTATGAGCCAGAAAGTAACCTTATTGGAAGTAGAACCAAGAAATGGGCTCCAATAAAGGTATCTAGAATGATTGATCATCAAGGCTAAACACGACTAGATGACATTCTAGAAAGGATCCGCAATGAAGGTTGAACCGAAAAACGGTCTTCACTGGGAAAAGACATCCAAAGTGATAGAACAACAGGTTCAAGCATGACCGGTTGGCACTTTGGAAAAAGAAGAACCTTATTGGAGATTGAACCAAGAAATGGGCCCCAATAAAGTATCTAGAATGATTGATCATCAAGGCTAGACGCGACTAGATGAAATTCTAGAAAGAATCTGCAATGAAGGTTGAACCGAAAAACGGTCTTCACTGGGAAAAGACATCCAAAGTGATGGAACAACAGGTTCAAGCATGACCGGTTGGCACTTTGGATAAAGAAGAACCTTATTGGAGATTGAACCAAGAAATGGGCCCCAATAAAGTATCTAGAATGATTGATCATCAAGTCTAACGTGACTAAATGACATCCTAGAAACACCTCTAAAGTGATGGAACAACAGGTTCAAGTATGACCGGTTGGCTCTTTAGAAGTAACCTTATTGGAGATTGAACCAAAAAATGGGCCCCAATAAAGGTATAGAATGTGATAGGTTAGTACCGGGGTTGCATAACTGAAGATAAGGCTTTCTGGGGAATACCCAATTACGGTTGCGAAGAGGTTGAATAGTACCAGAGATAGATAAGCTGCTTATAAGAGACTGCCAAGCTTCTTCAAGAGATTGCTGCTTCAAAGATATGTTGATATCACAATAATGTTGGAGAAATAATTCTGTCTTCAAGGTGGATCTGTGAAATATGCTTCTTGCGAGGAACAATGCAAAATAAATGCACGTTCAAAGATAGGTTTGAAAACCACACCTGCCAGGGACCAAAGTTCAATCTAGGAACAAGCTAGAAAGAAACGGTCAAACAAGACTCCAATTGAGGAAAGAAATCAAATGGGGATTTATCTTATCCAATCGTGGAAGAGATAACTGAACAACATCATCCACGAGAATCAAACTCCATGGGCACTTTATGCCTAAGGGCTGACAACTCTATTGAAGAGAATAGAGAAACCCAGTCACTTGGGGAGACAAACACCAAAGTGAACAACCCAGGAAAACACCAAAAAGGGAGGTGAAAAAGCTAAGATGCTATGCATATGAGTGCTTATGACATGCTTATGCTTATGCTGACAAAACAGACAAGCAAAACTGGAGACGAAGAAAACGTCTCGACAAAGATACCCAGCCAAACTCAAAGGGCTGGACCAAAACTGGGGGATGAAGAAGAATCAACAACTTCACTGGTGAAAAGAGTATTCCACCTGAGGTATAACATCATGAGGATTGCCATCATGAGCTTGATCTCTTTGTTGACGGAGAATCCATGGAGAATTGTCAAGTTTAGCTGAAGTAACAACTTACTGGGAAGCTAGCAAAAGATATCACAAGAACAGAGTAATCCTGCATTCTGACTTTTATAATGACCACCATAATAAACAACAGCCCTTGCAACAGGTAATCTTCAAATCTTCTCTGCCCCAGATTACAAGGTCTAATGGGAGAAAGTACCAAGAGGATTTTACAGAAGAATCGGCATACAAAATGCCTCAATATCTTCAAACTCTTAGATTCATGAATTTCAGCGTAGCTGCCCCTGATTAATGATGCTTGCACAATAAGGTCTTTGAACTTGCTTCAGACTGGTTGTTTGACGACTGGGAAAGAGATGCCCAAGACTGATTGGCCTTTTAGAGATTTACCGAATCTTGACTTAACTGCCTCTGATTATCTGGTCTGTGAGGGTAAGTCATCAAAAGGATTTCACAGAAGAATTGACGCACCAGATGCTTCAATGTCTTTAAACTTTTGAAAAGAAATGAACCTAGACATGATTGCCCCAGTTCAACTGTATTCGTGATACTCAAACTGTAGTAGAAACGACTGGGGAACAAAACGTGCCCCTGCTGCTGGATCACCGGGGTCCACACTTGTCCTAAGATGACCTGGAGAAGATTTGTTCCAGTATTTTGAACTTTGACGAGTCCTGCCCCAGATTCGGTAGATTGGCAAATCCTTCCACTTGGTTGCCCCTAACTGAGCTTCCTTTATTAAGTCGAATCCCCTAGCTGGCTGTATTTGTTGGGATTCCTTTGATATTGAATTGTTTTTTGCAAACAAGTATTGTTCATAAAAATTGGTAATTTCAATGCGATATTCATGCAAGCTTTTGAAAAGAATTTTATTGATGAAACACATATGGCAGAATGATCAAATCAAAAACGAAGTGGATCAAGTTATTTACGGAATGACAGAGGAAGTGATCAACACACGCGAATAACAAAGATTATTAGGTGTCAGGTTAATCAACCTTGCTGTAGTATGCTTTCAAAACAACCTTGCCTCAATTAGGTCTTTTAAGGGTTGTAATGTGGCTTGGTTCACGGTTTATGAAACAAAGGATAAGGCTCAAAGTTTATTTGTCCCACCCAATCTTCCTGATGAACTCCAGTCCTATGCTCAGCTAACTTAAGCTACATATTTATGTATTGATGATAGAGTTGACTGGTGCCTCTTACGAAGCGCTTGCATAACCAAGTTAAACTGAGAACTACCCACCCCAAGGTTGAGATTTAAGGGTTTTTTGTGTAAAGAAAGAAAACTACTACTTCTAGGCTCGAAGGGTAATCAAGGGATTATCTTCCTTATTTCTCCAGTGTTTAGGAATTGAAACAATGCCTTATATCATCGGTAATGTTTAATCGACAACATACCACAGCAATTATGAACACGATGTTTTCATCATCCTCCCCAATCTTTGTTTAAACAAATAGTTTGATAAATGGAAAAGAAATAAGATGAAGATATTATTATATTTTTTGTGTGGCGATAAAAGTAGATGAGTGAAACGAATGGACTTAATCCAAAAGATGCACAAACATTTCATTAATCTTGCCAATTTGAAAGTACAACAAAGCTTATAAGCAAATACAAATTCAAAGTGCAAATGAAATACAATAAAATTGCTGAAACAGCCAAAAGATTGTCAGCTTTAGGGAATCAAATACAGAAAATCAAAGAGGAGTTCAATCATAGACCCCTAATCCATCTTTGTCTTGATACATCCTCATTACTTATCTCCTGAGTGGGTAAGGATTGTTCCTGATATTAGGTTGGGAGCCATCGAAAGACAAAATGTTTCTCTCTACTAAATCCTTCACAATATGCTTCAGAGCAAAACAACCTTCTAAATTGTGGCCTGGTGCGCCTTCATGGAATGCACAATGAGAGTTGGGATTGTAAGAAGGTGGAAGCGGATTAGGAGGTGGGACTGATGACCTTGTAGTTATTAATCCTTGTTGCACCAAAATAGGATACAATGATGTATACGTCATAGGAATGGGAAGAATCGGAGGCCTTCTACCCTTTCTTTTGTGAGAAACTTGAGTCCGTTGGTGATAGGTAGGAGCGTTGGGCGCTCGTTGATACACTGGTGGTTGAGGAACCGGCTGATAAACAGAAGCTTGGTTGTCGAATATTGGCACGATGGTGGCCATATAAGGTTGCTGAACAGGATATCACTGTTGTTGCTGCTGTCATTTCCAGAATTGATTTTTCTTCTTTTTGTTCGTCATCACCACGCTGGTATCTCCTTCCCTTTTGAAGGATATCTTGGCATCGTCGTTCGAACTACCATCTCTCTTAGTCATTTTTCCACTCTTCAGACCAAGCTCTACTTTAACCCCCACAGCCACAATATTTGAAAAACTAGCAGACACGCTATTGATCATCCTTTCGTAGAATTCTGTCTTACCGTGTCGACAAACCAATCAGTTAACTCTTTTTCGGATAAAGGTGGCTGTACCTGTGAAGCCAACTCTCTCCATCTCTGTGCATACTCTCTAAAAGACTCGGTATCGTTCTGAGACATACTTAGTAGTTGTCTACGATCTGGCGCCAGGTCCATGTTATACTTGTAATGCTTTACAAAAGCATCAGATACATCTTGAAAGCGTTGGATCCTAGATTGGTCCAAAGTCAAATACCACTTTGTAGCAGCCCCTTTCAAACTATCTTGGAAGCAGTGGATCATCAACTTGTCATTATCCATAAATGCAGCCATTCGTCGGTAATACATGACCAAATGCGACTTAGGACAGGTCACACCTGAGTATAGGTCAAAATTGGGTAGTTTGAACTTGGGTGGAATTACCAAGCCTGAGACTAAGCACATGTCTTTAACATTAGTATTAGATACATTGCTCCTCTCCATTGCTTCCAATTTCCTCCGCATTGTCTCTACATTTTCCTTCAACATTTCATGTCGATTATCCCCTTCTTCGGACATATTGACATGTTCATGAACCGGATGTGGATTCTGAAAAACTGGGTGCATCTGGCCTTGCACTGCTGCTAGAGTGAAGGTAGGAATAGCTTGAAAAGCCTCATTAACCAAAGGAACAGCTTGTTGAGTGGAAGTGATGGCCGGAGCACGCATAAAGTTAAAAGGCATGCCTAAAGTGGGGTTCACAATAGTAACGGGAGGTTCTACAGTTGTAGTGATAATCTCGGAGACCACCGTCGCTTGTGTATCCATCCTTGCACTAATAACTTGAATTGCTTCCAGAATCTGCCTCATTCCTCCTCGGAGCTCACTCAATTCATTGTTGACTCTGTCCATCTCGCAGTATTGTTCAGACATCCTTTGTCGAGTTTGGCTCGGGTGACGATTCAAAGACGATTCTGAAGGGAAAACGGTGACATGAGACGAATACAGAGAGGAAATGCACATTCTATGACATGATGCAAAAGAGATACTAATGCAGGCCAAATGGTTTCAAGGAACTCAAAGGTAAGTTGTAAACATTTTTGGAAAACAGAAGAAGTTTTTGTTTTTTAAAATCCAAGCTCTGTTGATCTTTTGAAAAGGAAACAAACATTTGAATTCCTCGAAACCAAAGGGCTAAGCAATGCTTGAATGTAGAGATGCATAAAGCACACGAGCACAAACATATGTACACACAACAAAACAAACAAATCCTAGGTTTATAGGTCTCATGAATGGAGCCATGGTCTACCCATCCCAATAGGAATGTACTGCCGGTTTTCACCTGCCGAACAAGGTTCTAAAAAGTTCCCAGAGTCTACAACCCATCTTTCAGATTTTATCGACTTCCCAAATGACTTGGTAATCAACAAAATTCTCAAGAGGATCTCGTCTGAGTGTAGTATCGCGTGACAACCAATTCAGAAATAGACTCCATCATGGTCACCACACTACATCCTAAAAAGGCTTAGTGGGGTTTGGTAACTACGGTTCTCAGTATCAATGGCACCTAAATTGAGAGTAGCACGCTTTCACGAATAGGATCGTTCAACATGACTAAACTCTCAAGAGGGCCTCAACTGAGTGATGGTGTCTCAAGTTAACTTTTTCAGGAATCGACTCTTTCAAAGCCTCCTTAAATATACCATCGCCCTATCATAGGTGCACTCAAAATCCGGGTATAGGATTTATCTCACCACTCAAGAATGAAACCAACCAAAGATAATTAAGCACAACATATATATAGGCAATCAGACAGATATACACAAATATAGCAAGCAAGTAAGTAAAACACATATAACAAAGGTGGGCTTAACCCTCAAAAATAAGAATGTGTTCCCCAGTGAAGTCGCCATTTCTGTTGCGGTGAAAATCGGATAACAAGCTATTTATTAACTTGCATCATTTTCTTTTACAACCGACTTTGATTTATCCAAAGGAAAGGTTCAAGATCGTTAGAAAAACCTAAAGGGGGAGATCTAAGGTTCGGGGGTTGGTTATACTAAGGGAAGGTATTAGCACCCTATGTATCCGTATTACTCTACGGGAACCTCTTGTTTTAATGTTATCTTATGTTTGCTAAAGGTTGAAACCCTAGGGATTAGTATCTAAATATACTCGACAAAGCATCACACTTTGCACCTACGTATCCTCGGGAATAGAATTAGAGTATGCGTAGTTTTACTTCTACTGAATGATTGACTATGGTCAATATTCAGAGGGGAAATGAGTGTGAACTCATTGTAGAGTATAAGAACTCTCTAAGTCTAGTTATAATGGTCCTATGTTATGTTTTAGTTAATAGGGAAGGTGAGTATTCATTAGGATAAATATCACATAGAGTTTAGGAACTCTAACCTAAGGCTAGTTGTGATATCATGGCTCTCATGAGGCCAAGAAATAAGGGTATGCTCTTATGAGGCTACTAAGGTAAGATGGGGGCTATGACTTTAAGAGTCAATATTAATCACCTTCCTTTGGAATGGGGACAAAAACAGTTGTAAAAATTACTAAGAAATAACAAGTTAAAAATCAAATACGGTGATACAATAATACATGAATAAATTTATGAGATAAAGTCACGATGTTAATGCAAAGTGGAATCATGCATATATTAAATAAAGATCAGTCATGAGGAATAAGAAAGTACAATTAAAAATCCTAACAAACACTTATGATCTAATCATGCATAGAGGCCTCAAAAATTAATATTTTTACCAATTCTTTTTATATCCATAAAATAGACATGTTAAGGAGCATTTTGCAAAAAGAATGGATTAAAAAGAGTGAAAAGTGAGCAAGTTGTGAGTGTTTCAAAACCATGTACAAACAAAAAGAAAATAACATGAACATTTAATAAAAAGAAATTAGAAATGTTCCATGTAGGGTTTGAACCCACGCCCTTAATTGAATGCCCAAAACATCCACCATCTGGGTTGTGCGCGTGTTATGAATACATATGCAAGCAATGAATAATATAATAAGGCCAGTGGAAAATAAAAAAAATAGCAAAAGGGTTGATCCGTAGGATCGAACCCAGGTATGGCATGTGAATGGCAAAGGCATGGCTAGTGTGTGACCGTTGGGACGGCATGTTTCATCCAACCTATATACGCTTCTAATTCATTATATACCAAAGTAAATCATGAAATATACTAAATGGAAAAAAACATACGCGCGCACATGAACTGAGTAAATACAACATGTATCAATTGGTCAATGGTCATTTAAATTGGCTACACGACAAAGCCACATAGCTGACCAATCAAAACGCAAGCATGGAAATGTGGAACATGCAGAAACAATACACTATCGTGTTCCACCTTGAAATCTCAAAACAAACATCCAACTTTAAACTCACATTACAGCCTCAATACATGACCAAACATCATAAAATGACATACCAAATTGAAGCATTTCACACATAGAACACGATAGTGACACTAACTAACATAGTTACTAACCAAGACATGAGAAGAAAGCCAAGCAAAACACGGGTTCAAGCTTAAAACTCAGCTAAGAGAAAGATGAGAAATCACCATCTGGTTCAACATAAATATCAACATAGAACCCCTCATACAATCAACAACCCAACATGGTACTGTCAGCCAAAAACACTCATAAAATCTCAACTTAAAAAGTCTTAAACAAGATATTCACACGATAAATGAAACAACACAAAGCCTAAGCTTAAGATAGGTTGAAAACAACATCAAAACCGTCTGCATCCATTCATACACATGATCAGTGATTTGTCTAAAAGACTCATAGAATCTCAAATATATCTATACCCTAGCCATGCTCATCCATGCAAAGAGCAAAACAAAACTTTAGCAGCATATCCTTATTATGAGGTTAACACATGGCACGTACTCAAAGAAGATTATTCAGCATTCATATGATTAGAGGAAACCCTATCCTTAAGTAAATATTCATTTCAACATAGATCAACAAGTGTTTTATCATGGAAACACCTTATTCATGCATCATGGCAGCCATGAAGAGGTACGAAACCTCTAAAACAAAATTAACAGAGGTTTAACAACATACATACCATGAACACACAAGCATCAAGAACAGCATGTGATTTCTTAAATCTAACATCAAACCAACATGCAGATAGTAAACATCATGATATGATTCAGTATGATAGTGAGGGATGAGAAAACTTACCTGGTATCCAAGTAAGCAGCTAGAACTTTTCTCCTTTGCAGCTAGCTCGAGTTTTCCTAAAGAGCACGTAGTTTGTGAAGATAGTTAGTGTTGGTTGTTGATGATATTGGTGCGGTGTTCTTACGGTTTTTTCTTGGAGCAGTGGTGGTTTGTTTTTCAAGGGAGAAAAATGTGTTGTCCTTCCCAAGCTCTAATGAGAGTGTTATAGCTTTCTTGTTTTAACGCTCATCTGTTGTTGTGAAAAACTATAATGAGAATGTCATAGTTGAAGGTTCAGATGTGGTAGTGGTGTTATGCTTGGCTAAACATATTCGTTGGTATTAGCCTTATGAGTTGGGAGGATGGAGAGGTTTTGAAGTGGTTGTATTCTGGTGTTGATGTTCTCCCATTCATTGTCGTTGGTTTGCCAAGGAGAAAGTTTGTCGTTATCCTTGTTTTCTTTGGTTCTGGGGCAGTGTTTATGGTTTGAAAGTTTTGAGCTGATATTCTGATTGTTGGTCCTAAACAAAAGAGAAGGTGCCTCTATTTATGGGCGGACAGATGGATAATTTGCATGGCAAACTCAATGGTTATTAGCTTTGTTCAATAGGAAACGTGATAGAGTTGGGATACTACACTCATAGCCTTTCTACCTCGAGCCAAGTGAGAGCATTTTGGTCGTTTATCCTAGGGTTCTTGTCAATTAAGGAGAAAAGTCTCAAGATTTTGAGGTGCCATAAAGGTTTACACGATGGTTTTGTTGTCCTTGTGGGGCAGAATACAAAATGGTTGTACTTCTGGACATCTTTTCTCGCATAACTTATGGAAAAAGTGGTATGTTGGCATTTAATGCAAAGTCAGCAACATGTACTTGGTGATGGTTCAAGTTTTGTTCAAATGGTAGTTCAATTGGAAACATGACTTAGGGCAAGGAAACTGAAGCGTGTACTCCACTTTGGTCCATGAAAATTACTTTTCCAATGAACCAAACAAGATGGCTCCTTTTCCTTTTAGAAGATGGTAGATAATAAAACAACTTTGGTGTTGGAGAAAAGTTTGGAATTGAACCCAAAGGCATGTGATAAAAACGTGTAAAGTTTGGTGTAGCAAGGAGGTGAAACAACAAAATTTCTCAAGTGTACATAGCATTCCCACGTGACATGTTTAGCGCACAAAATCTTGATGACTAGTGATCTAACTTGTGAGATTTTTGGCTCTATGTAAAGTAGACATTTGATAGCTTATTTTTCATGTGGCAAGCTCTTTGAGATAAGGTCCATATTAGTGAGGAAAATTGCCTTAAAGTCATGTGCATAGGTGGACAAAGAGATTTAGAGAATTTTCAAAGTTATTTGAGTTTTCCAACTTGAAAACCTCAATTTCAAAGCACCACAATTTGAGATTGGCTTATTCAAATGAGATGTTCCATATATGGTTGGAAAGCTCTCATCATGCTCTAAAACTTTCATTTGGGATCCAAGGCTTGAATCCAAGTAGAAATGGGTGAAAAGTGAGGTCAAAGTTAGAGAAAAAAATGTGAAGAAAAGTGTTGAAATTTTTCTAAGTGTTTGGTCAAATTATCTTGCAAGCTTCATAACTCAAAACCCAAGCATTTTTGGATGAAAATTCATATGGAACAAATTGAATATCTTGAAAAGAGATTTCCAATGAGCTTTGAGTCACTCAATTTGGGTGTATGGTTTAGGAGTTATGGTCATTTCAAATTGTGCTATTAGAGGGAAAATCTCACATATGAAATCTTTCATGAGCAAAACCCTACTTCTCTTGCAAGAAACCTCATGAAACTTGATCTTGATGCTTTAAATACCTCATGAGACATTCTATGATGATTAGAACCATTGACACTTCATTTGAACCAAAATTTCCAAAGGATTAGGGTTTCAGTCAAAAACCTAATTTTGACTGTGAATGCACTGAGGTCAGATCTTGTAAACTTGCTCATTCCTTCACATCTAAAGGTCTTAGGAGACTCTTGAGGATGTTGATAAACCAATAGAACCAAGAATTAGGGTTTGAGAATTCATCTTGATGAAAATCAAAGTCACTGACTGACAGGTGTCACAGAAACCCTAATTTGGAGGTATAGTGAGGCTGAGGCTCAAACTTCTCTTGTTGAGGATCAATAGATCTTGGATTCCTGTTGAATGATGTCTCTTGGATGTAGATGACCTTAAGTGGTAAGTGAACCACACAAATCTTGACTTGATAGAGCCAATTTCTTAGTGATTTCTTCAGAGCAAAACCCTAATTCCAAAGTTTTTGCACTGGAGATCTTTTGTTGACTTGACTTGCTTCAAAACAACTTGTGGAGCTTCATGGTGATATGTAAACCTAATTTGAACACAAAGAAACAAACTGCAAGACATGGGTGAGCTCAAACAATGCAAAGATGATTGACCTAAGATGCACAAATGAAGATGACATCTAAGGGTAAAAAATTTGGAGTACAACAGTTCCTATATTATAGATATTTGTTAGTTACCTATATATCTGATTTATTCATATGTATTAGTAAAATTGTTGAAGTGAAAGGATAAATTAATAAAAGCATGCAATAGATTTTTTATGGATATTTTATGGATAGATAGTAGATATTTTACCTATATATTAAATTTTAGGTTTGTATATTAATGACTAGGTGTGGCCAATGTGAAAGTATAACAAACCATTAGCATAGTCTCAAAATTTTAGAAGTCTCATACATATAGTTTTTCCCTTGATCCAATTAGAATAAGTAGTAAGTAAATTATACACCATTCATTTTCATGTATTATATATGACTTCTAGAAGGATGGGTAGATAACTCATGCACTATTCAATCTCTTTCATTTTCATGTACCATATATGACTCATAAATTCATGCATATCAATAAAAAAACAACCCCAACCTAATACACAAACTCTCCACTACATTTAATAAAAGAATTAATTTGATTCTTCATGTATTAAATATGACTCATTGGGACATATATATATATATATATATATATATATATGTATATATATATATATATATATATGTATATATATATATATATATATATATATATATATATATATATATATATATATATATATATATATATTATGTGAAAAATACCATTATATATAGGTTAGAAATTCAAAGTGATTGTAAATTTTAACTCCAAATCTATTTATGTGTAGCTATTTATCAAATAAGATATTTTTTAATAAATTCACTCATTTGTTTATAAAAATTATTTCTAAAAATTATATTTTGGCCATCATTTATCATGTATCTTTGGCCACCATTTATTTTTCAAAAATATATTTTTGTAAGAAATTCTTCATATTTGATAAGGGAAAACAATTTTGATTAATGTGTAATAAAAGTTTTTTGAACTCTTATACTATTTATTGATATAATATAAATATATATATATATATATATATATATATATATATATATATATATATATATAATTACAAAATACAAAATATAAAACTATTAAAACTATTTGATGGTCGACCTCTCACTTTATAATTAAAAAACAAAACAATTACAAACTATTAAATAATATAACAAAATATAAAATTACAAAATATATTCATATTTCATTTGTTTAACGGTTATAATTATGACACATTGAAATCTACCATAATAACATGAAAATCTATTTTTAATATACATAAAAAATTATTTTATACAATGATTTTAGTATAAATGTATATTTGAACTAAACAATTAAAATTAACTCATTTACAATAAAAATGAAAGGAACATGAATATGGAGCTAATAGCAGAAGGGTGAATCATGAACTTATCATGAACTTTTTCAAAGAAAAGGATGCGAAGTTCTTTCATTAAGAACTGTTCATAAAAGTTTAAGAAGTCATGCCGAATAACTACTTTTTCGCTTGTTATTACGCTAAAATTCTAAAATTAGATTGTGTGACAAATGAATTCAATATTGTGCTCCAATTTTAGAAATGAGATCGAGTGGCAAATGAATATGTGATTTTAGGGTTTGTTCTATTTTATATAGTTAGTTTGACATTAATGAGTATATTTTACCGTTTCGTTATGCAGAAAACAGAAAGGACACAATCTTACATACCATTAAATATATTTTAATTCTTTAGAAAAATAAACAAACACTATGCGTATATTTTACCATATTCTTTGGATTATATTTAATTTAATTTATATATTAATAAAAAAAATAAAATATTATTTATTTATAACTTTTATTTAAAATGAATGCATTTTCTATTTATAACTTTTATTTATTTATAACTTTTATTCACATGAATGCATTTTCTTATAACTACATAATAGAGGATTTCAATTTTTTTTTGATAAGCAATTCAATAATAGAGATTAAGGAACTCTCGAACCGAAAAAGTACAACCACCAATCCAACTACAGAATTACAAAAAATCTAATGGGAATTTATACCATTCATAAAGTCTACAAGACTTACTATCAAGACTACCCAAAATCAACCAATTCCACGAATAAGATTTGATTTCATTGACAATGTCGCTAACATTGAACATCACATCGTTGAACAAAATCTTGTTCCTAAATCTCCAAATTATCCAGCAAGTTATAAACCAAAGAGAATTTATCGTACCCACTGCGCAACGACCTTTTAGCCTCGAGAACCAAGCCTTCGCATGGGGGAAACAATTGTTATCCAAAATTCTGTCTATGCCCACCCACTCGCATATACTATTCCAAACTAAAACAGATTTAGTACAAGAAAAGAAAAGATGAGTGGAATCTTCAAGATGGTGAAAGCAGAAAATGCAAACCTTGTCATGTTCACAAACAATAAGTCTTCTACTAGCTAGATTGGACCTTGTGGGCAATCTGTCGTGAGCCAACCTCCACCCAAAAAACTGGACAGAAGCCGGGAGCACCGTCCTCCACAGAATATGCAGCAAGTCAGTGTTCACCTTACCAACCTCACTAATATAAACTGAGCAGTTCCAAGAATGATAAAAAGAATTGACGGAGAACTCATTAGAATCAAGAAGACTCCACTTCCAAACATCTAACGCATCCTTAGTTAGAGAGGACTGAGCCAGCAGGTGAATACAATCAATCCGCTCAGAATCTACATTAGAATAGCCAATGTCCAAGAAATCATTCAATCTCCATCTCCAAGAAGAACCAACCCACTCTCCCATGTCTTTAACTGAGCAGAATTTAGACCTGCAAAACTGGTACAAAATAGGATAACGATAGCTCAACTTTGTATTACCGATCCAAATCGAGTGCCAAAACAAAACATTAGCTTCATTTCCGACAGTACAATTCAAGCAATCATTGAAGCAGCAACTGGTTTCAGAAATTGAGATAGATAATAAATCCTTCATCCAAAGAGAATCGTAGCACTGGCTCCCAACTTCAGCAGCAGTTTGCAATTTGATACTCAAATTACCGTACCTGTTGACCATAGTCTGTCTCCATATTTCATTTCCACCACTGTAGAATTTCCAAATCCACTTTGCTAACAGAGCGCAGTTGAAACGACCAACATGTTTAACACCGAGGCCACCAATATCTTTAGGTTTCCACACGTAGCTCCAAGAAATCCAAGGCACATATCCTTTATCAGTAGCTCCTGCCCAAAGGAAACGTCTTTGAATCGCGATAATTTCCTTCACCACCTTTTTTGGAGCCTTATAGAAGGCAAGGTGAAGGATAAGCAGGTTGGTAAGAACCGAGTTAAGCAGAGTAACTCTTCCCCCAGCCGACAAGCTTCGACCACTCCAACTAGAAAGTTTCTTTCTCAAGCACACAAGCACAGGGTTCCAAAAAGAGAGTCTACGATGGTTGCCTCCTACCAGTAAACCCAAGAATTTGAAGGGGAACGAGCCCGACATACAATGAAGGAAGTGCTCAGCTGCTGTCAGAATATCTGCATCAACTCCGATATCGTAGAGACAACTCTTGGAAAAGTTAATTTTCAGACCAGAAGTAACTTCAAAAGCCCTCAAGATAGTCTTGAAGGTCCAGATGTTTCGCACCGACCCGTCCCTAATAAGCAGAGTGTCATATGCAAATTGGAGCAAGCAAGGAGAGATGGCATCCTGAACTTTAAAAGGGGACAGCAAATGATTACCAGAAGCAGCTCTAACCAAGCAAGCCAAACCCTCGACCACAATAGCGAACAGGTAAGGAGCTAAGGGATCCCCCTATTTCAATCCCCTACCAGCCTGAAAGTCCTTCGGCTGCTGTTTATGAGAATCGAAAAATGACTCTTAAAAACAGAACCTCTAATCCACTTTATCCAGTTACAACCAAATCCCATCTTAATAAGTAAGTTTTCAAGGTATTGCCAATCAACGCAATCGTATGCCCTGGAAAAATCGACTTTAAAGAACAAGCACTCCTTCTTAAGTCTTTTCGCGTAGTCCGCAATCTCATTGGCAAGGAGAACTCCATCAAAAATCTGCCTATCTGGGATGAACGTTGTTTGAGAAGGGGAGATAATCTTATGAATGACTTTGCCCAGTCTACCAGCCAACATCTTGGAAATGGTTTTGAGGACGCAGCTGACAAGGCTAATGGGCCTGAAATCTTTAAAACCTTGAGGATTATCGGTCTTCGGCACCAACGAAATAAAGGAAGAAACAAAAACCTTAGGCAGAAAACCAGTCCTGAAAAACTCAAGAACATAGTTAGTAAAATCCACACCAATGATATTCCAGCAAGCTTTAATAAACGAGAAGTTGAAACCGTCGACCCCTGGGCATTTGTTGCTATCACAGTTAAACACAGCTATTTTCACATCTTCTATAGAAAAATCAGAATCTAGAAACACTCTATCAAGGTCATCAAAGGACTGAACGCAATCAGGGTTGAAACTACTACACAACAAGGGCTGCTTAAGGAATCTGGACTTGAAGAAATTCAAAGCTTCGAACTTTATCTTCTCAGGATCCTCAACTAAGATACCTTCCACCCTTATAACAGGAATGTAGTTGGATCTGTTCCTAGTCTTGAGACAGTTATGGAAATACTTGGAATTTGAGTCACCTTCTCGAAGCCACTTAACACAAGATTTCTGAGCAAGCATACTCTCCTTCATTCTCAGATTGGACCACAACTCCTCCTGAATGTTGAGCCTCTCTTTTAAAGAATCTACATTACCTCCTCCATTATCCAATTGAGAAGATAATTAAGATGGTTCACTTTATCCTCTATGTTTAGCTCCCACCATCCAAAAACATTAATATTCCACTGTCTCAGTTCACCTTTAAGAGCTTGCAACTTCTTGAGAAAGATATTACAGTAGGAACCAGAAAAAGTAAAAGAATCCCACTTAAGCTTCACGAATGAAAGGAACTCTTTATGAGACTGCCAGCAGTTGAAAGACCTAAAAGGCTTAGGGCCCCAGTTGATATCTTTCGACTTCAGCCACACTGGACGGTGATCCGACACGTCTCTATCACCCACTTCTTGGTTCTTCAGGGATAAGAATTTAACAGCTAAATCATCCACCAAGAAACGATCTAACCGACTTTGACTAAGGCCGTTAGAATTGAACCAGGTGAACGTATTCCCAGAAACCGGAAGATCGAACAGGTTCATATCCTCTATAAACTCACCAAAATCCTTCATGCCACAAATGTTAGAATCTCTAATACCTTTCCTTTCTTCCCCATTTTTGACAGCGTTGAAATCATCCCCTACTATCCACCCAGCACCTCTTCGCATCAAGTAATTCTCTCCACAATCTCTTTTTATCTGACAGCCCGCACGGTGAATACACATTGACCACGATCAGCTTCAAATTTTTCCACAAGAATTCAACTCCCTGAAATCCAAAACCACTAAAGCTGGAGGAAGCAGTAAGAATGTTGCTCTTCCACATAGTCAAAAGACCTCCTGATCTACCAGTTGACTTCAGGCCCGACCAATCCACATATGGACTATTCCACAAGCTAAGAACCACTTTGGGGTCCAATTCAGAGAGTTTAGTTTCCTGAATCAGACAAACATCCGCCTTACCTCTTAAAAGAATTTGAGCAATTCACCGTCTCTTAAGGGAACTGCAGCATCCGCGAACATTGTAAAACACAATATTCATGAGCCATCTGTAGCAACAACCTTCTTTCCAGACCTTGCTTCCATATCAACATTGTCCAACTTCCTTAGCAATAAGTCTAAACCCTCTTCACCAACCTCATCAGAAATCCCAAGTTTCAACATTGTATAACACATTTTAGAGGGAACATCCTCTAAAGCTTTTCTGCATCTCAAGTTACTTCTAACCAAGTCAGTGTCGGTTAACGATTCGCAGCACAAGAGGGAGGAACTATACTCGTAAGAAATAGCCCTAACACTTCTTCTGTTAGAGTGAGCCCTGGAACTCTTCCGTTTAGGACAAGTATCAACATCCTTCAAAGCTGAGTTGAGGAGAGAAGAGAAATAGGAAGGCGTATAAGGAATCTTGATTATTTAAGAACTACATTGAGATTCGTGCGATGTGCGGGGTTTAGATGAGTTTTTTAAATAATATTATAAAATTTAGATTTTAATTTATTAATAATTTACAACATTTACAATTGATCTAATTCAATTGAATTATTAATTGAATTTCAATTATTTATCATTTAATAACACATTATACGATATGTTATATAATGAATTATAAACTATAGTTGGAAAATTATGGTTTAATTTTATAATATGTATCTGTAAGTATTATTAAAAATAGTATATTAGAAACAATTTTAAATATTTGTGTTCCTATTTAAAAACTATAAGTTAAAATAAAATAAAAATTTGATGAATTTTTTAGCATTGTAATAAGATTTAATATTAGAAGTTAAATATTATAGCATATAACCTTATTTATAGTTAAGAAATATATTTTAAAAAGAATATTGAAGTATTTGTTTGTCTATTAAAAATTAATGTTTGACCACTTTATTTTAAAAATTGTAATGTGATTTTTGTGTGGTTATTATGGTTTTAATATTGATGCATGCGAATGATTTTTTTTATACAACTATTTTATGCATAATTTCTTATGGAGTAAAATATTATATAATGTAATTTTTTTTTAGAAATATTGATACATATAAAAAAAGATAGATACGATAAAAAATTAAATATAATAATAATGAGTAGTATAAGAAAAATAAAATAAATTGTATCATTATGATTGTTGTTACGAAAGCGTTTATCTTTTTTTATGTGAGCGATTTAAGTAGTGACAATATTATCATTTTTATTGAGACAAAAAATTGTTTTCATTTTTATAGGAATTAAATTACGTCACTTAATTTTTTTTATCAAATTAGTTATAAATGTATTAATTTAATTTTATTAAGAATTGAATCAACTGTCATAGTTTTTATTAATTATTTAATTAATGTAATTTTTTATAAGAAATTAGTGTGAAGATTAAAAAATAGAATAAAATTTAATAGTCTACATTTTGATTTATGATGGATAAATAATTTGTGCTTGTATGTAACTTATAATAACATGACAATAGAAGTTTTTTAATTAAACGAAACGTATAAATAAAACGTTACATGTTTTTCTTAAATAAACTAGTAAGCGACCCGTGCTCCCGCACTGGTAAATTAATTTTGATATTGCAAAAATAATTATTTTAGATATACCTCTTAAAAGGTCATTTTAATTGAGAAAGTACACGAAAAAATTATAAATTAAAATATAAAAAAAAACAATATTATGATACAATATGTAATAGAACATTTGACAAAGAATTTCAAATATTAATAATAATAAGAAATATATAAATAAATATAACCACTTGATAAAAATAGTGGCATACGATGAAAGTGTCCCGTGAAACAACAACAACAAATTGTGAAAAAGCAAAAGCGTATAAAAAGCAAAATTTGCTAGTAAAATTGAGAATGAGAGCATTTAACAATACACAAGCTAAGTATCTAAGTAAAAGATAGTTAAGACTAAACAATTTCAAGACTTATTTGTTTTAATAACTAACTAATCACAACTATCCTAGCTTTTGGGATGTAATCACAATCACGTATATATCTTGGCTGTACAAAACAAAACAAACCAAACAGAAGGTTAAGAAATAAGCATTTTAAGGCAATTCATATGTTAATTCTTCTCAAGTCTCAACTATGAGGAAATGAATCATAAGGTAAAGTATTTTGTTGTTTCAGAAAATTATTATTTTTATAATATACTGTTTAGAGTAAAAAAAAAATGAACATGAGGAAATCATTGAAAATGTAATACCTAAAAATGGGTGCTATTCAAACAATGAGCAACATGGCGAAACAACATCACCATACATCGCTGGAATTCTGGAGGTTGTGTTGCTTCCAAGACTTCTTCCAACTCACCTAGGAACATAACTTCCTTTGAGCTATTTGTTATTGGCCAGTACTTCAAAAAGCCCCTAATAATTGTATCTGCAAGCTTGCAATCTTTCTCCACAAATTGAGTAACGCAATAACATAGTTGCTGATGATACATTGCTAAGCACTTTGGTTTGTGCAACGGAATTAATATTCGAACCAGAAACAATTTATGCTCTTCTTTCAAAGGCAAAGCAAAACCATTAATGATACTCCCTAGAATTTCCAAGAACTCAGCAATCCCATTATGCTTCTCAGTCTTAAAAATAGGAATTGTGAAAACAAATACAAACGGTGCAAATAATGCAAACGGTAAAAATAGGAATTGGAAACCATTTAACAATTAACTCACAACACAGTCAAGACAAGTAATGCAAACGGTGCAAAGACTCAATCTCAACCTGCATAATGTCACGATAATATTGTATATCAAGAATAATTGAAAACAGTTGGAAGAATTGCTAATAACCTCAATGTGCAGTGCATAAGTTGTTCGGCAAGACTAAAATAATCATATGAAACGAAACCAACAGCAAGAACAACATGATTCACATCTGACATATATCAGCAACGAAACCAACCCCGTGACCAGCACGCACACAAGACATTATAATCACGTCACGCTCATGAACCCCGCCCAAAATTTTTTAGCTCCTTTCGTGGCCCAATACCTGATTATGATCCTTATGAATTCAGATATATATACGCCTGTTCCAAAATCAGCCAGATGGACATTCTGATGTAGTTTCTGTTGATGAGGAGGGCTTTGAACCATCAAGTGAAACAACGAAATGTATTGTTGTACCATATGTTACCTTGAATCATTTGAACAGTTATGAAGTGGAAAAAATGTTTGATTTAATTGTAAAAGAGACAAGAGCTCAGTACCAAGGTGATTTTTTTCACCGTCAACCAGAAGATGCTAACAGCGGTAATTTCCACGTCAACGGGGAGGTTTCTCCCTGTGTTTACTTTATTCGTGGATCCTGCAACAGAGGCAGTTCATGTTCATTTTTACACACATTTCAGGCTAAGAGACCACAGTGCAAGTTCTTCTTTTCCTTGCAGAGTTGCCGAAATTGAGAATCTTGTGTATTTTCACATGATATGGACCGACCAGCCGTGTTGGACAATCACAAAACATTTACCTGCCAGAAGATAATACCATGAGTTCTGCTTCCCTTCTGAACTTGTTTCCCAAATCCAGTGTCAAATCAATTCTGATACTGGATGACACATATTTGCGTTTCTCCTCTTGCTTTGATTGCCACCTTGATCTGTCCAAGATAATTTCAAATACAAATGTGTCAGTATTTTATCGTCCTTACCAAACAAATCATGATACAAAATAGGAACGCTTGCGAAAGAACCAACTTCCAACGCCTTTGCATCAGCTGCTTCTCCACCTGCTGCTGCGCTAGTGCTAGGTTTAATTGGTGATTTGGTAGGCATAGATAATAGTTCTGTTATTCCTGTTAGTCAGCCAAATATCCATTCCAGACCTCCATATGGACCAAAGTGATACATCACTAACCTACAACAAACAACAATCTCAGCAGGTGCATATAAATCAATTGAATCAAGAAGACATTCATGAAATTTATCTCAAATCTAACATGACCTGCACCAATATTGCTTCCTGTGCTACTCCTTTCGAAGCCCTTGCTCTTACCTCGTCGAAGGATCACGACAGTAGTATTCAGAGGCGTGTTGTTACAACACCAGTTTTAAGGTGTTTTTAGAACTCCAACACCAGCTTTGCACACTGCAAGAGACGCTGCCAATATGGAATTTGCCCCAAGCTAAAAACAAAGAGAAAAACATGTGAACCAAATTCCTATCACAACAACCATTAACCATCAATCACTAAATTCAATATCAAGATTCAACAAACACTCACTTTAACTCATAATTCTCATTTCAATTCAACAGGGCTCAGACCCTACTATTGAGGTTTCTACTTACATTAAGGCTGTCAGTGTTGACGGCATCGTGATGGTGTCATAGGAATTGAAAAGGAATGCCATAACTTTTGGTAGACCAGTTGCATGTTGAGCAACAATTATAGTACCAACCAAAGGTTATTGATTTTAATCTCAAATTCTTTCCAATGGTGGTGCAGAAACAATTTATGTTACAAACAACAACTGAAATAAATCAGTTTGTAGCCTTAACATTGAATTAAAAAATAACATAAATAATGTTACAATATACCTTTTGTTGTGCAATGATTTCTGAAATAGACTTAAATTCCCATGTATTTGTCTAATATTTGTCATATTGTGAATGTTGTGATCCAATTGCTTGTGACATCGGTTGAGAAGATGATCGAGAAGGTTGATATGACCCTAAATTGGAAGCAGAATAAAAAGAAAACAAACAATCAGAATTGAGAAATCTGTGAAACATAAATAATTGGTCAGCTCAGTATTACTGTGATTTGTAGTCTCAAACTTGAGGGTGGAAGCTTCCACACTTTGGTTTTGCAGTGACTTTCTTAACAGCAGCAGGATGAGGAACAGGTCCAGGTGCAACATTAGGACAAACCTATTTCTTCAATTTCAATATGTGATCAGGTTCTGCCATTAGAATTTAACTGCATCAAAAGCACATAAACTAAGTCAACTTATATAATTTTAAGGCACTTGAGAATTGAGATGCAAAGCAAGAAACACAACTGAGACATTAAAAAGGCCCCCATACCCTCAGTTTAGATATCATTTGCTACGCAAAAACAAAATTATACCCTTAAAACATATTCACATATATAACAATAGGCATTAAAGTACCTGTAATAGATAGATAGACCCAATTAATCAAGAAGGACAACACAAAATGAAGAAAAAAAAAGCACAACACAAAATAAACATCTAAATAAGAACTAAAAATGAAATTCAAAGCACAAAATCTATTTTTGTTAGTGTCTCACCTGTCATAGGACTGACGGCCTGTCAAAAGTTCTAACATACCGACTCCGAAGCTGTACACGTCGCTTTGGTAGGTGTAAATTCCTTACTCAAATTGTGGAGCCCCATAGCCATAAGCTGCTAGCAGCTGTCCTGAGAGATGAATAAAAAAACATGAGTGCTATTATACTGCTATATTGCAAATAACACCGACAATTATTCCATTTATTACAAAACATCTAAATAAGAACTAAAAATGAAATTCAAAGCACAAAATCTCTTAAACCCTAAACATCTTAATAAGAAAAAGAGATATTCATGATTAAAGGTAACCTGAGCTTGGTAGGTTTAGGCTTCTGCTTGTCGACAAGAAACGGAAATAGATCGGTGCTAGGGTTTAACAGGTGAGAGAGAGGATGAAAGATACCCGTGCGAGAGAGAGGGAGGGAGATAGAAAGTTTCAAATTGAAATCGTGAGAGAAATGAGAGAAAGAATGATTCACGGTTTAGGGTTTGAAGAGGAAAATTGAGATCAATTGGTGGTGGTGGTGATGATGATGGTGGTGGGTGGAGAAACGAAGACGAGGGTGAGGGGTGATAGAGAGATGAGAGAAAATGGGACAGAGAGAGGGAAAAGTGTGGGAAGATGGAAGAGGATTTTGAAATTGAAATGAAAATCTGAGTGACACTTGGAAATATTGAAAATGTGTTGAATTGCCGTGTTACGTTTTTGCCCTTTTGTAAGTGTATTAAAATTTTGGGGAAAGGGCACGAATGGAAAATCAATGGACTTTATTCCAATTGCTTTATAGTAGATAATAGAAGTTTTGGAATGTTGTGTTTTGAGGAGTGTCACATCAGATTTTTAGTGATGTGGCTAATAAGAGAACGAGTTGTTTAAAAATAGTGTGAGGCTTATTTTTAATATGTTATAAGGGATAAATTAAGTTTTTTATAAGAAAATAGTGTGCACAATAGAAAATAAAATAAAATTTTAATAGTTTAAATTTTGATGTATGAAGGATATATAATTTGTACATGCATGTAACTTATATAAATGTCATGAAAATAGAAGTGTTTTAATTTAATAAAATTTATAAATAAAATGTTTCATATATTTCTTAAATAAATAATAGAATTTTTGGATTATTGTGTTTTGAAGAGTGCCACATCAGATTTTTAGTGATATGGCAAGTAAAAAAATAAGTTGTCACCAAATTAGTGTGCGGTTTAGTTTTAATATATTACTAGATAAAGACTCGCGCGATGCGCGGGGCTAAGATGAATTTTTAAGTAATATGTAATATAGATTTTCTTTATTATAAATTTTATTTGTAATTGAGATGAAAAGATGATGATAAAAGTGAGAGTAAATGTTTAAGTAGAAAGAAATATGTTTGAATTGATGGGTCATCATGAGGGGAACACAACTCCCCTCATGTGTGAGTCCATCCACTATGTACCGCCGTTGAAAGACACCCTTATCTCGTCTTGGGCACTTCAAAGGAACACACCTCCTAACCACCATGTCAGGAAGACTTTCGATACAAGGAGCCGGTCCCTTACTTATAAAGGGCTCAACCTCCACTTTTCTAAGCAATGTGGGACTTAGAACTCACACTTGTGTCTCCAAACAACTCATACTTGTTTCCCAACATGAATCAGTTAAATGCAAAAAAGACATCGCAGTTTAATTTTAAAATGTGAAATAAATGTAAATTTTTATAATTTTTTTATATTTCCTTTTCTTTTTTTGAACATCTATTGTATCTTTATATTTATTGCTAAATAATCGTTATTGTTCTTTTTTTTTTATCAATTTAAGTAGTGATAATGTTATCACTTTTATCGACACTAAAATTCATTTTAATTTTTATAGAAATTAAATTATTTTACATAATTTTTTTATCGAGTTATTTGAAAATTGACTAATTTAATTTTATTATAAAGTAAATTAGGTCTCATAGTTTTTTATCGAGGTATTCAAAATAATTTAATTTTTTTTATACGAAATAAGTGTGTAACAGAAAATAGAATGAAAACGTAATAATTTGAGTTTTGATGTATGATAAATTTATAATTTATACTTGTATGTATCTTATAGTAATATCTGTTTAGATGTATTGTATTGCGGATGTACAATTTGCACAAATATGTAACTTTATGTATGGAATGGAGAAGTAAAAGAAATAAATCAATTGATATACATGACTTTTAATTAGAGGAATAGGAGAAGTTGACTCGTGAAATATGAAAATATAAGTGTTTTAATTAAAAGAAATTTTATAAATGAAATGTTACGCATATTCCTCAAATGAATAATAGAAGTTTTGGAATGTTGTGTTTTGAAGAGTGTCACATCATATTTTTAATGATGTGGCAAATAAGGGTGAGTTGTCATGAAAATAGTTTGAGGCTCAGTTTTAATATATTATAATAGATAATAGATAGATGTCATTTTATGTATATTGTCCTTTATACATAAGATAAAACTTTAATACACAGCTCATATATATGTATCAAATTATGCATTTATTTTGACAATTATAAACTTATTTTATAGCAAAGTATGGTTGACCAAACACAAACTTATTTTATTCATTATATGTGAATGTATAGCTTAATAAAATTTTTGTAAAAATAGAACTAACCCAACCCACATTTGTAAAAATAGAACTAACCTAACCGAACGACATTTTTTTTTTCTTTTGCGATTCAGGTGATTTTTCGCATCGAAACCTCTCAAACTGCACCGCAAGCACCCCTAGATCTCCCTAATCTAAAAAAATGTGATATTTACCGTCTAAGCTACATTACCTTAATATTAAATTCAAGATCATATTAATATAAAAATGACTTTAAAGTTCATAAAAACTATTGAAAACTAATTTATAACTTTTTCTCTCTTATTCTTTAATAATTTCTCAATATCATACTCAGTTTTTAAATGGCCTACAAACAGTTCGACAGAATGCACAACAACATGAACAATAAGGAAGAGAAACATGTATACTTTTAGGATTGTGAGATGATTGTGGCTTGTGAGAAATAGGGGCTGCGATGGTGGTAATGTTGCTTGGAGGTTGGATCGAGAGGTGGAAAAAAAGTTTAAAAGGGTGTGTTTTGGTGGTGGTTAGCAAGGTTCAGGAAAGATGTAGTGAATATTGGAAGGAGAGGTGGGTTAATGAGGGTGTTTGAAGGTGGATTTGATGGTTGAGGTAGAGGGATTCACGGTGAGGTAATTGGTTGCTATATGAGGTTTAGTGTGTATTCATGTAAGGTGTTTCATCACGACGACATTGTATGTGTGGTGGAGTAAGATTTGTTGGGTGGTTTGGTTATGGAATCATGGTGGGGGGGATCAATGGCTGTGGTGGAGAGAAGGAAGGCTGGTGCCAGAGATTTGTAAGAGAGTGATGAGAGAGAACGAGAGTGAATGATGGGAAAGAGATTGGTTGTTAGAGGCGTGGTTGGGTTAATTTGCAGAAACATGGGAGAGGACAGTTTTGAGTGTGAGAGGAAAAGAGAAATATCTTTTGTTCTCTTTTTGAAGTAGAAGTGAATTTAATGTGACAAAAAAACAACAATGTTGCTAACACAAAAAATGCGATCACCGCAACAAGATCGAGCTAACATAAATGACACACATCATGCACTCATATATGGAAACAACGTATCGACATAATTCGATCAAGACAACTATAAGCAAAGCATAAATAAAAACCGCATAAACACACACCATATATATATATATATATATATATATATATATATATATATATATATTTTTTTTTTTTTTTTTTTTTTGATAAGCAATTTGTATTAAAAGGGAGAAAAAGGGATTCTCCAACCCATTACAAAAAGCCAATCAAAGGGAGAAGGGAAGAAAACAACCAAAAGGAAACTACAAGAAATCAAGAGGATGGTACATCCAATCATAAAAATTACATCTCTTGCGCCCTATGTCTAACCATCTCCAAGAAATAGAAACGATACGGTTGAAGACTTCGTCCTCATCCCAAGCAAGGCCTTTGAAAATAATGTTATTCCTCATATTCCAAATACACCAAGAGGAAACTATCCAAATAAAACAGCTCATATCTTCCTTCCCTTTATGAAAAAGAGCCAAAAACCAAAGCAACGCATTGCTAGTAATAGAATCCGCAACTATCGGTTGAACACCTAACCAACTAGAAACTGTCAACCAAAGAGAATGGATTCTCGAACAATTTAAGAAAAAATGCAGCGCATCCTCTTTAGCTATTTAGTTGAATTGATTTTTTTTAATATCAATTTCTATTAGTAGTATATTATTTGATTTCAAAACAAATACATGCCTTTTGTTCGTATCAGTTTCTTATAATAGTATATTGTTTGATTTCATATTAACTATATATAAAATAAATACTCTGTTATTATTTGAATGATGACTATTAGTATTACAAAATTGTTGTTAGTAATTACATTAACAAATCATATGTGATAATATACATATAAACTGAATGAGAAGAACAGTAAAATAGTATATATATTACATGAACCAAAACTACAGATTTAGTAGAAAGTAATTATATATAAATTAATATAATAATATATATAAACTATATAAAAAGAAAACAAGTAACATGTATAATATATAACATGTATCAGAAATATAACGACGTTATGAAGATCTAAGAGTGAGTTAATGCTTCTTAAAGTTGACTTTGCTAAGACTTACGATTGTGTCGAATGGAATTATTTGCGCGATGTTATGAAGATTATGGGCTTTGGATACAAGTGGATGATGTGGATGAATAATGGGGTCTTCAATTGTTACACTTTGGTTTTGGTTAATGGGAGCCCTACAAAGGACTTTAAGGTTTCTCGAGGTCTCAGGCAAGGCGACCTGTTGGCCCCGTTCCTTTTTACTATTGCTGCTGAGGGCCTTGCGGTGTTACTGAACAGAGCGGTGGAGAATGGATCTTTTTCTTGTTTTAAGGCGTATCTTGATATACCGTTACATATTCTTCAGTATGCAGACGATTCTATGATGGTGGGAGATGTATCTTGGAAGAATATTCTGGCTACTAAGGCAATCTTGAAGGGTTTTCATTTGGTATCTGGACTTGACATCAATTTCAACAAGTGTTCTCTGTTTGGAGTAAATTTGGATGAATCCTTTCTTTTGGCAGCAGAAAATTATCTATCATGTAAAATCTCAGATGGCCCTTTCAAATTTCTCGGAATTTTCGTTGGAGGTAATCATAGACTTCTCTCTTTTTGGAAACCACTGATTGATAAGGTGCGTGGCAGGCTAAATTCTTGGAATGGTCGGTTTGTTTCCATCGGCGACAGAATTACTCTAATCAACTCCGTTTTAGCAAATCTTCCAATACATTATATGTCCTTCTATAAACTCCCTAGTCGAGTAATCCGCATCCTTACGACAATTCAAAAATGTTTCCTTTGGAACGGTTCTATGACCAAAAAAGGTGTGTCTTGGGCTAGGTGGAATGTAGTCTGTAAAAGCAAAGAAGACGGAGGGCTCGGGATTAAAGATATAAAGTTGTTCAACGTTACTCTGTTTTTTAAATGGGGGTGGAAAATCGTTGCAGCGGAGGATTTCATTTGGAGAGATTTTATTCGTTGTAGATATAAAAATTCTGCTCTTGATTTTCATGCTGGGCTACTACCTAAGTATGATATTCCACCATCAAGATGGTGGAATGATTTATTTTCTATTTCAGGTTTTTGTAGCAGACAACAGTTTTCTGATTCGATGTCATATGAAGTTGGCAACGGTGCAATAGTCCCGTTCTGGAGTGCTCGTTGGAATGGCTCATCTACATTGGCTTCCTCATATCCTGAAGTATGGAACTCGGTTTCAAACCAAGATTGTTGGGTTGCTGAAAATGGTGTTTTTTTAGATGGAATTTGGAGGCGGCAGCTGCGTTTTTTCCAAGAGAATGTTCCTGCTGCTGTACAAAACCAAGTTATCTCTATCCTGGCCGTGTTGAATGATGCTATGGTGGTCGAAGGCGAGAAGGATAGGGTCGTCTGGTCTCATGAAATTTCCGGTCAATTTTCTGTTTCTTCTTTATACTCTCTACTGCAGAAGAACGTAGGTACGAATCATTGGAGCTATGGGGAGAATTTGAAAGCGGCGCTCAACTTGGTTTGGATGGCTCAAGTTCCTCACAAAGTCAGAGTGTTAGGTTGGAGGATTTTCTCAATAAACTCCGGACTCGCGAGAACCTTGCTCATAGAGGTATTATAAACGATCAACACGCATTGGTATGCCCATTTTGTTTCTTAGAGTTGGAAGTTTCTGAACATATTTTCTTCTATTGTCATAAATCTGTGATGGTGTGGAAATTTTTTTTTAAATGGTTAGGAATTGAGGAATTCCTTTTAGGGGACGTCATTAATCACTTCTCTTTTTGGATGGACGGTTGTGTGAAGAAAAAACTTAATGTAGGGAACGCGGCAGGGCTATGGTTATTGGTTTGTTGGGTTATCTGGATGTCAAGGAATAACATTATGTTTAGAGACGAATTTTGGGATCTCGATTCTATTACTAGTCGAGTCGTCTTGTTCTCTTGGTGGTGGATAGGAAAGAAGGGTACAAATGCTCCTAATTGTAACTATTACACGTGGGTTAAAGCGCCTTTTGATTTTTTATAGGCCCAATTTTAGCTAGCGGCCTTTGTGTATTTGTGTAGGACACTATTTTGTGTCTTATTATATAATTTAATTTTGCTTATTAAAAAAAAGAAATATAACAACGTGAACCGAAAATGCATACATATATAGACGAAGCGACATATGAAAAGAGAAGGAACAGTGAAAATATATATGAAATAAAACAAGAAAGAAAACAATAGTAGATCTACCAAAAGAAAAGTACCGCCGGATAGCTATGTATTTTCTCTTTTTTTCGATCTCCTCTTTTCATTCAGCAGCACCAACAATATATATAGGGACCAAATTAGAATTAACTCTAAATTGTCAATAATGTCTCTAATATTTATTTTAGAGTCCAAATTAAATAATATTAGTTAAAACTAAATAGAATTTAAACCATTAAAATAATTAAAATAAAAATAAAAATAAAAATTAATAATCCTATTTATTTGTTCTAAATATTTAAACAAAAATATAAAAATAAACGGACACCAAATAAATAAAAATTGGATGCACAAGTGCTCAAAAAATAAATCGAGTACACCAAAATGATCAGCATGAAATAAACGACTCAAAAAAATATAGCGTTTAGTCAGATTTTAAATTCGAATATCACTATCACCAAAAGGATGATAGGATAACAATGAAGCTTACTCTTACCAAAAGGATAACAACCATAAATTCAATAATCTTGTTATCACCAAAAGGATGTTAGTTAACTCAACGTCTTCAATGATTGCCATCACCAAAAGGATGAAGGTTAAACCAGACTGACAAAGGCTGCCATCATCAATAATATGATGGTTAGATCAGAATGACACTTGCCTAGCACCAAAAGGATGATGGTAAGGCCACTAATTTGCAAGGATCCCCATTGACAAAAGGACAATGGTGAGATCATAATTGCAAAGATTGTCGACACCAAAAGACGGTTCTATCACCAAAAGGATGACAGTAAACGCACACAATTCGTTACCACCAAAAGGATGATAGTAAGTTTCCAATCTTCAGAGAATACCAACACCAAAAGGATGAAGGTAACAACACAATTTTCTATCACCAAAATGATGATAGTAAATTCCCAACTTTAAAGATCACCGACACCGAAATGATGAAGGTAATAACACAATTCGGTATCATCAAAAGGATGATGGTAAACACACACCTCTTGCTATCACCAAAGGATGATAGTAAGTCCCCAATCTTCAAAAATTACCGACAACAAAAGGATGAAGGTAAGACGAAAACAACAAAGCTTGCTATCACCACAAGGATGATAGTAGGAACATAATTTCCATGTCTTCCCTCACCAAAAGGATGAAAGTAAGGTCGACAAAACTTGATATCACCAAATAACAAACATACACCTTAATGATTACTATCACCAAAAGGATGAAAGTGAAATCAAAATCACACATCTCGCTCTCACCAAAAGGATGGTAGTAAGACTGGTTTGGGGAGATCACCAAAAGGTTGAAGAAAAAGAACTCTACAAGGGAAACCATCCTTATCAACAAAAGGGTTGAAAGGAATCAACTCTCTGGGAAACACCAAATAAGTAAGGTAGGAATTATTCAGAGAGATACCACATGCATGGTCTGATGATAATAACTTCATCAACAAAAGGTTGAAGGAAACAACTCAACGGTGAACGCCCACTGAACAACGCTTGATAAGAACTCTTCTTAGAGAACATAATAATAAATGATCCAGTATGAAGAGAACAACTTCATCAACAAAAGGTTGAAGAGAACAACTCCTTGGGGAACACCCATTGGCGTAGCTGAGGATCGACCTGGAATCTAATGATTGATCCCGGATCCTGACTTATGCATATATGCATGTTTAACTTTGTGAAAAGTATTCCATATCGGATGAAAATACGACGCAAATGCCGATCCACTGAGATGCATATATGGATCCACATATTGGGGATGTATATAAATTTTTGTCATGTATGCAATGATGCTTATAATGCGTATTATGCATATGATGTTTGAATGCAGATAGGTGATTGGATAGGTTGGGGATGACTCCCCAAAACTCGATCTCTGACAATGCTACGATTGGAGAGTGGAACCGGATGCTCTGGCTTTCCAAGTTTGATCACTTGTTAACAAGCTGTGTTTATTCCTAGAGAATCATAACTCTTATGCATGAGGATCAGGATAGCTTAAAATAAGCGTAGTGAGGTAATCACGCCTGAAGATCACATGTTTGCTCTGCCATGAATGGTTGCTAGTGTCTGGCAAGGCCTGTTATCCCATTTGAGAGTACAAACACTACAAAAAATCGCGTAAATTATGGCGGTTTAATTATGGCTTTTAGTAAAAACCGTCACAATTTACAGTTGATTACGACAGTTTTAGTAAACAACATAATTTTAGTAAAAAAATGTCGGTTTTAAACGCCATTATTTACTTAAATGTTTTAAAAGTTTCCCACATGTATAGCGCTTTTTTCACTCTTCCCTCTAATGTTTTTTTAACAAAATATCCTCTCTCCTTTTTTTTTCTTTTCTTATCGTTAGTTTATCATATTTTTTATTTAAATAATAAAATAAATTTCAATTAATATTAAATAAATTAAATAAATATTAATAATAATAAGATCCTAGATTAAAGAGAAAACAAAACCTAATCTTGAACTCTTCTTCTTCCAAGAAAATACGTTCCTCTTCAAAGAAAACCTAATCCTAAACCTTTCATCTCCATCCATCGATTACCCTTAATCTTTTTCAATTTCAACTTTCTCTTTTTCACTTAATTTCGTTTTCAATCAATATCTAACCATAAATCATTCAAGTTGAAACCCTAACAATGATTTGAAGTTAGGATTTCAATATCAGTATCAATATAAAATCCTAACAATCAACATTACCAATATTTTGAACCTTCATTTTCGCTTTGTTATGTCGCAAATTCGTAATTCGTAGTTCCGCAATCAGGTTTTCTGCTACTCTGTATTCCAAAATTACGCAATCTATCGTTCTACTGCTCCATTTTGGTACTCGCCATTCTGTAGTTCCACAATCGACCAACTTCAAGGTAATTATTAGCTTATTTATAACTTGGATTATGTATACTTGTCATGATTTACACAATGAAGCTTAGATTGGGTGATTCTTAATTTGAAACTATATGTTTTGAAATGTGTTAGTGGTGACAGTAAATATTTAATACTTGTTGTGAGTTTTTGTTGAATTGTGTTTTTAATTTGAAGTTTTTGTTAGGCATTTTTTTACCCATTGGAGGTTCTCAAATTCTTGTGTTCTAGGTTTTTTGTTATTGTTGTTGTCGTTGTTGTTGATTTTAGATATATCCTAGAATTGGTTTAGTTGAATAATAATTTGTATTTTGATTTTGTTGTTGTATGTTCTATAATTATGTTTCCCTTAAAGAGTTTGAGGGGAAGTTCCACTGCTGCAAGCTTTTTGTGTGTTGTTTTAGTTGATTTCAATTTCAACATTGGTTATTGGGTTTTTTATATCAAGAAGTTATGGTGGTTTATTGGATTGGGTAGGGTTGGTAGGTTTATTGGGAGGGTTAAAAGGTAAAGGTTTTTGCATGGGAGAACAAGTAGAGTGGGCACAGTAATAGAGTGGGCTACTGCCAAATGGTTTTCTAACAAATGAAGCTGCTCTATGATACAAGTGCTTGACTCTGAGCGGTGGTCATAGTCTGAACAAAGAACTGCAGAGCTAACTACTTACTTTCAGCCTAATTCGCCCTTTGAGCAATGCCGAAATGCAGTTTCTGAGCATGTCCAAAAGCTGATCACAAAGTGCTTCCCTTTCCAGGTGAGAGTTATGGGGTGGTTGTGGATTATATCCTACTTTAAAAAATTATATTAATTAAGTTTAGTTGTGAATAATTTTAGCTTATAAGTTTTAATTGTGCAGTGATACTACAATTATTGATGTTTGGGGAAATCGGGTTCGTGACATGCTTCAAAAATCAAACTTTGAAGGATAGTTGGGTACATGAGGTTTGTAACACGCTGCAGAACGACGAGAAGAATGAGAATGCATATTTTCATGTCAAGGAGGTTTTGTACATCAAAGCGGAAGTATGTTTTATAATAAGACAATATACTTGTAATTGTTGAACTATGTCTTTGTTCTTATAGTGTTAACTAATAAATGAATTCATTATATCAGTTACTTTCTAATAGTGTTGTCACTACCGAACTTAAGCTTGGAATATTCTCGAGTTTATGCTAGGAATTGTCACATTTAGTGAGGATGAAAGTTTCCTTTAGTGAAGGGGTGGGTAGTGCAGAGGTGGGATTTTTATGCATATGAAGTGATACTGTGGTATCCATAAATGCAAGGTTTAAAATATGTCTCGTGTGCATAATTCATTTTGTTATTAATATAGGGACTCAATTTTAATTATATTTTTTATCATATTACTTTTTAAGGTAATATTCCAGATGGTTTTAGAAGCTTGAGGATATAGTGTTCCTTATCACAGTGAAATAGTAATGTAGTTTTAGGTTGTATTATGGTGGTGAAAGATCTAATACTTGATAAAACAATCGCTCGCTTGAAAAATACACTTTCTACAATTAATTGTGTATTTCATATTTTATTTTTGAAACTTAATTGTTAAATATGACTGCATTTAAGATACATTAAATTATCGACATCGACGATTAACTATTTGTTTCTACAGTTTTAAATTCTAGCTATTTCACATGTATAATTAATATTTTATATTTCTTCCACTTATATTTATAGGTGAAGATTATAAAATGTCTTATTGAGAATATCATAGTAGACATTTCATTTAACAAGCTTGGAGGGTTGTGTACCCTTAGTTTTCTTGAGGAGGTAATTTGGTGTATCCCTGAAGCCTCCCCCTCTATATCTTTTTCTTTGAAGTAGGACCATGATACTATTTTTGAATTTGATTTAAAAGAAATTAAATTTGCTGATGCAGGTTGATCGTCTGATTAACTAAAACCATTTATTCAAGCAGATCATTATACTGATAAAATCTTGTTGTTACTATGAGAGGCGAATAGTTGGTGGATACCATGGACTTATCTCTACTTATGCATTATAAACCTTGCTTCCTTACATATTTCATGTTTTCAACAAATCCTTTGCTGGACTGCTTGAGGTAAAAGGCATGACACAACTTCCTTTAATTTAGTGGTTTTGACTATTGATTCAACATGTAACTGTCTTTGCTTGTGCAGATTTTGTATCGATTCTTGGAATTCCTTAGTAAGTTTGACTGGGATAATTTCTACGTAAGTCCATGGGGTCCATTATTTTTCACTACCAAATGTGGCAGGTTAGCTATTTCTACTCAAGGTGCTTATGTTGACAAAATTTAGAGAAATATGAAAAATGATAATCTAATAAGTGATCTTCGTGGAAAATATCTATATGCCAGGACACATTCTAGCCCCGAGCTGACTGACTCGTACGACAAAGTTTCTTCCAAAGGAAGGCGTACAAAAACAAAACTCCTTTGTAAAATTAGAGAATGGTCATAGAAAACATTTTGAGCGTGTCGTAGCTGCAAGAGTCGATGACTCATCTGGTAGGCACTCATCTCGTCAAGCTGTTCGCAGTGCTGCTTAATCGATCAATAATCATGATGAACCAAGCTCAGGTGTCCTAAGTGAAAAGTTTGCATTTGGTTCCGAAGAAGGTAGAATGAAGATTATGAGAAACAACTTCCAACATTTGTAAATAGTATCTCCATGTGATGTCAAGTTTATGAAATCCAAGAGAAAGTTAAGCAATACATTCAGATTTTTAATTCCAACTTTCCTGTTAATGTCCATTCTATTGATGGTTTTCAAGGTGCTGATAATGTAGGTTTTCTTTCAAATAGACAGAGAACAAGTGTGGCTATTACTCAAGCTAGGTATATAAAACATAAGTATTAATTTGGTTTTGTGATGTTACTTCTATGTGTACTAAAAACTGAGTTCATTTATTTGTGCAGATATTGCCTATGGATATTGGGAAATGAATCTACTTTAATCAACAGTGACTTTATTTGGCTATTACTCAAGCTAGGTATGTAAAACATAAGTATTAATTTCGTTTTGTGATGTTGCTTCAATGTGTACTGAAAAATAAGTTTATTTATTTGTGCAGATATTGCCTATGGATTTTGGGAAACGAATCTACTTTAATAAACAATGACTCTATTTGGAGAAATATAGTTCTTGAGAAATATTGAGGATGTCTTGTTTGATCTCCAGCTGCTTGAAGAATCTGAGTCTCAGTTTAAGAATCCAAAGCTAGTTGAGGAGTTGAATCCTTGAAGATTCTGAATCTTGATTTAAGAAACAAAATCAATATTTGAAGAATCCTAGTTTCGATTTAAAAAATTAAGTTTAGGTGGAAAAATAAAAACATAAACTATTTCCTTTAATATTTTTGGGCTTTTAATGTGTCCTTTAAGATTCTACAAGAATGCATTCATAATGTTGGTGTTAAATATATAAATAATTTATTATATTTTAATTTAATTTTAATGTTGGAAAAATATTTTAATTTATTTTTAGCATATTAAAAAGTGTTTTTTAAATTAATCCGAAAATTGTGGCGATTAATACAATTGTGTTTTGGCTGATATCAGTATTAAAGTACAATGGTTTAGATTAACCGACTTAGAAGAAATTACGTCGGTTTTCACTGACGAATAACCTGTAGCTATTTATTTCTATGTGAAAAATATGGCGTTTGAAACCGTCATTATTTTAAAATTAAAAATACCACATTAAACAATGTATGATACGACGGTTTGCACGGCGTTTAATTTTAAACCGTCGTTATTTTCCTAGCGGCAGCCAAATTTACGGCGTTTTTAAAAACGTCGTATTTGAAAATTATCGCGGTTCAAACCGCCACAATTTTATTAAACTAACCACCACAATTTACGCACTTCTTTGTAGTGAAAGACAACCTACCCCTTGCAACTTGTTCCGCCCCAGTCTATTGGATTCTTGAAAGAATTTTGCTGGGGAACTTTGAGAGTTACCATGGCATGATTTTCCCCAGTATCCTAATATGGTAGGATTATCTTCCTGATTGAGCCTTTGAGATAATTTTCCCCTGATTGACCGATTCTTGAGATGGTCTAACCTTTGGAAGTTGAGCTTTGATGAGCTCCTGAGATGACTTGGCCCTGATTGAACTCTTGAGGTAGTCTTGATTCGTGTCAACACCAACGAATGTTTAAGTTCTTCTCTGATTGCCACTTGTTGGAATCTCCTTGATGTCAAGTACTGATTTGCAGGTCAAAATTGTTCATTCAAAAATGGGTAATTTTAAAGCGATGTTCATGCATGTTTTGAAAAAGAATCATTTATTTGAATGATGTGGAAGTGTGTGGCGAGTGGACCATTGGTCCAAACGCATTGCTGATTTTGCTAGTGTATGAAAGATACAACGAGAATATGGCAATAATAAAGAGGATTATAAAATCTCTAGGGGTTAGTTTACGCAACCTTGCTGTAGTGTGCTTTAAGAATAAATCTTGCCTCAATTAGATCTTTTGTGGGTGGTAACGTGGTCTGTTCATGGTTCATGAAACAAAGGATATAAGGCTTAAAATTTGATTTGTACCCACCCCTTCTTCGTGATGAACTTGAGTCCTACGTTCAGTTAATTCTACTTACATTCTTCTTCCAAAAGGGATTTGATGGTATAAGAGTGAAAGTGATGATTCAAGATTCCCTTGAAATGGCAGTCACCATATTTTGTTTTAATGGATGTCAGTAACCATTTTGATTTTGGATATGGTGGTCACTGAATCTTATTCTGTTTTTTTTCTGAAAATTTACACGACCTCTTTGATGATTCTTTTGATCCCTAAATTTTTCCTGGACTACTTCTTGAAGCTTATTCCATTGTGATTACCCTAATTTTTTCATATGTCTCTTCTTTGGGTGTTCGATTTAGCGGACTTTTTCTTTTTTCCAATTTTATTTTGCTGGAGGATTGTGACTACCAAGTCAATGGTCATTCAAGAACAAATATTAGGTGGTTGATCCCTAGATGGGGTGTATTCATCTTGTAGTTCGAATGCTTAGTCAAATTAACTGAACTCTACCCTGCCCCAGGTTAAACGTAAGGTTTTATAGATCTGAAAGAAACACCTACTTCTAGGCTCGAAGTGGTTAACTAGGGATTAACTCCTTATCTCTCCAGCAAAATCTTATCCGAAAGCAGACCACAACAGTTATGGGTATTTTTTTTACATCATCCTCAGTCCAATCTTTGCTAAAACAGCCGTTTGATAAAGAAAGTGAAATGGGGGAATATTTTTTGTGTATTTAGCGATAATATGATAAAAGAAGAGTAAACACTAAAAAATTAATTCAAAACATGCATAATCATCTCATTAATAAAACCAAATACAAATAACAATGTTTAAAGCAACCAGTACTTAGACAAACAATAACAAAATACAAGAATGCAAAAATGGAAACATGGCACAATGATTGCCTTTATTTGAGGACTTGAACTCTTCTTGAATAACTTGCTACTCAGTGTCTTCGAAGTTGAAGACCATTTTGTTTGTCTCCGACAGTCCCTTCAATCGCACTTACGGATGTCCACCATGCGGTGGCATAGGGTTTGTTGCAGCATCTGGGTTGTTTGGTGTGAAGTTGAGCTCCTTCGAGTTAATCAAGTCTTGAACTTTGTGCTTGAAAGTTGAGCTCCTCACCCTTTGTTGGTAAGGCTGACACTGAGCTCGTTGTTATTGATTCTGGTGTTATTGTTGATACCCATGTTGCTAATATGGCTGTTGCTGTTGGTAAGCCAGATCCTCCTATGGAATAGTTGTAATGGTAGTAACTTGATGAAGGGATTTTGTTGTTGAGGTATCTGAGCAGGAATTGAAGTTGGAGTAGTTTGCTGATAAGGCACCAGAAGTAGCTGCAACATATGGGTGTTGGTAGTAAGGTACTGAAGTAGGCTCCCTCTGATGTGCTTTTTCCCTGTGGGAAGAGCTAGCATTTGTTTCACCCTCTTTTTTCATATATCCATTGAAAGGCTTCTTGATTCCAGTCTGGCTACTAGAACCTCTTTGAATCATTGCGCTTTTTAAACCTTCTTCAATTCTTTCACCAACAATCACCATGTCTGAGAATTCTAAAGACAGACTGCTGATCAGCTTTTTATAGTATTGCCCTTGTAAGATACCCATGAAAATATCAATCAATTCACAGTCGACAAGTGGTGGATGCACTCTTGCAGGTAACTCCCTCCAATGCTGCACATACTCTTTAAAGGATCCGTTGTCCTTTAGAGTCATACTCTAGAATTAAGTACGGATTGGAGGTAGGTCAGTGTTGTATTTGTATTACTTTACAAAAGCTTCATCCAACTCAGCCCAAGTACGCACACTACTGCTTTCCAGTTGCATGTACCATTCTAGCGACGCTCCAGACATATGTAGAAAACAATTATAAAAACCGATATCGACACAACCGCAACATATGTAGGAAATAATTATGATTATAACACTAATAAAAATAACAATATGCACCACTGTTTTTGATACTCACAGAATGAATTTAATTTTCTCCAATTTCATAATAATTTAACAAATATTTATTTGAGTATTAGACTTTAATTTAAAAAAAAAATTAATGTGTGTTCACATGTTTTTTTAAGATTAAATAATTTTACCTGAATTTCTATGACGATCGTAAAATATGAGTATGTAAGGCAATGTTTCTTTCATTCCTAAGTTTCAGTGTGCCTTATCCAAACTCAAACTACTCTTTCTAATTTTCTCTTTTTCTAACAAAACAAGAAACAAACAATGAAAAAACAAAGTGGCTTCTAAACACAAAAAAAAATATACAACATTTATTTTTACTGCTGACGTCGGTTTAAACTCGAAATATTTATTTATATATTTTATATATTTATTTTTTCAAATAATTTTTATTCGTCGTTATTAAATTGATAAATAAAATGTAACTATAACTTAATTATGGTTGAGTTTCTTTTGATGATAATTCAACTTTAACGATTTGTTTTAATAACAAAGTAGTTATTGTTTATTTATAAAATGAAACAAGTTTGAAGCCGATTAAATTCAATTTTGACTAAAGGATGTGAAAAGGGAACTTCTCCAAAATCATGCGAGAGGCTGAATTGGACTCTCCAAAATTCCGAACAAACGAGTTATACTATTGACTGAGATTCTCTCTAATCTGTTTGAATATTCCTTGTTGTCATTCACTTTTAATTTAAAGAATATGGGCATTATTTATTCAACCGTTTGTGGTGGAGAGTGTAACGCCTCAGTTTTTGTCAGTTTTATTTAATTGAGTCGATTTGATTATTTTATTATTATATTATTTTGTTTTGGACTTTTATTTGAGAATATATTATTTTTCATCGTTGTTTATGTTTTATCGCATTTTGAGAGCGTTTGAGAGATATTTGAGTGTAGGGGTATTTTGGTCTTTTGCTTGGGTAAGTTTTATGTTTTTATATAAATAGAAAGAGATAGAGAGAAAATGAGAGAAAGAAGAAAAAGAAAAAAAAGAGAAGAGAAAAAGAGAAAGAAGAGGAAAGAAAGGGAGGAGAAGAAAAGAGAAGGAAAATCAGGAAATCATCCGTTTAAAGCGCGAATAATCGGGTAAGGGTGTGAAATATTATTATCTTATCCATGTGTATGATTATGTATGTGTTTTGTGTGGATGTTTTGGTTGGTTTTCCATATTTTTCCGTTTAGGTCGAATTGTAGGAAATCGATAGAAACCGATGTTTTCGCGTATGAAATTCGGAATAGATTGTGTAGATTAGTCGTATGATGTTAGGCCGTGATTATAGAAACTTGTTTGGTTGAAATCGGTTGAGTTTCGTAACTTTCGACATTTTGGATATTAGAGGGTTTGAGTTTTCGGGTGAAAATCGAACGTCGTAGAATTATCGTTTTATGGTCCTAAAACGATATATATTTGGTAAGGATTACTGTGTATTTGTTTCGTATTATAGAATTGAATCGGTCGGGTTTCCGAAGAGTTTTGTGTTTGGGCAGCAGCTGTTTTTTCTGGTTTTTAGCAGGTGCAATCGATTGCAGCAGGATGCAAATCGATTGCACTCTGCTAGTCTGGGACTGTGCAATCGATTGCATCAGGAGTGCAATCGATTGCACTCTGCTAGTTTTCTGAAAAATGTTTTCTTTAAAAGTCCGTAACTTTTTCGTCGTTTATCCGATTGAGCTGTTCTTTATATCAAACTGAAGCTAAAAATATGTTCTATTTGATGGTGACACTAGTAGAAAAAAAGCTTTTTAAGTCGGTTAAAAATGACTTGTTAAGTCGGGTCCGAGCCCGACCTAAGAATTACCGACATAAGAAGTTTTGACTTCTTAAGTCGGTTATGGACCTGACTTAATAACCTATTATTATTAGGTCAGTTATTCAGAACCCGACTTAATAAGTCTACCCTCTAAGAAAACTCTTGTTCCATTTATACCCAACCTAAGAATTTAATTTCTTAAATCGGATATAAATAACCGACCTAACAAGTTATTTAATTTTTTTTTTTTTGGATAGCACATATCAAATTAAAACATCATTGTAATCAATAGAGGTACACAACCACTGCACTTGCAGGTAAATTCAATTGCACTAAAAGATATAACATTAATTTTATTAAAAAACATAAACAAGAGTAACTACATAAGTGAAACACCAACTACATACTTATCAAAACAAAAAAAACTTAAAGATTGGCCAGAAAAAATCATATCATCGTCTGAACAGCCAACAATCAACATCCAACACAGAATTGCACCTAATTCATATCATTGTCTTCACTTGCTTCAATATGTTCCAATATCATTTTTGCACAACGTTCTTGAACATTTTTAACTTCATCTTTTTGTAATGGATTTGAATCCCGGAATATCTAAATAAATAAACGTTGACATAAAATTAAATTAATATATCAACATAAAAAATAACATTAATTAATTGATACAACTTGTTAAAAAAATTATATTACTTACATGTGTCCATGAACCAACAACAGTAGCAGATATAATGTTCAACATGTGAGCCATGATGTAATAGCCGCACTCATAACTAATTTGTTGTTTTTGACTCTAAAGTTTTTTATCAAATGTGAACGTCTAGTCAGTAAATATTATTCAAAAACTGTTATATATATATATATATATATATATATATATATATATATATATGGAACTATTCATTTGTATGTAACGTTAACAACTTACAGTGGGATAGAACAATTCTACTTTCTTCTGCTTTCTCACACGTTGTAACTTATTATAAGCTCTCAAAGCTCTACAATTATTTATAATTAGCAAAATAAATAAGATACTTACGTTTGTTTCAATCTATGTCTCTCAACTCAACTATTTAGAATCTAGATTTTTTAGGTTTCATTATTACTACTACTAATAACAAAACAATTATTCTGAAATTTATGTTATGTATCATCAAGTTTACTATTTACTTTTATTTCACCAGTCAAAGTTTTAAGATGATAAACACAAAGCAACATAGTTGAATCAATTGACACATGTAGTATATACTTACAATTCAATAATGTCATAGATTTTTTTATCCGGCTTCTTTCCCAATGAACATAGAAAGCCTACCTCAAACTTCATAGGATTAATGATGAACAATTGCCAATGATGACTACAAGAACAAAATACAATTTAATGTGTAAATAAATTTCTATCAATTATAAATTATTGACTATAAAAAGAAAAAAATTCTTACTTGTTAAAATAAGGAGCAATGTAACATTCTTTTATATCATCACACATCTTCTTTTGTATGTAGGACTGAATACTACCACGCTCATTTTGACTATGAGTGAAATGCGGGTCAATAAATCCATAAATGTTATTGTTGCCCAATTCCATACAGAGGCGGTGTAGATATCTATAACATATTGAAAGTTATTTACATTATAAATGAAATTAAATATATGATAAATTATTAAATTTACAAATATAATATACTTACATGAGCCACACTTGTAAAATAATGATGCTTAATTCTTTCGTACCCATCCACAAGTCTACAATATCTTCCCTTAGGATCTCAATAAAGGCATCTGTCCCACCGAATTCACCATTAAACTTCAAAGTTTGATCCATATACATTGCCTTTACCACCAATTTTTGACAGATAGGTTCCGACTTTTTTGGTGGAGCATCATATTTCTTAGATTGAACCTGTGAAATATAATAAAATATTAGACAACATATTAAAAAGGTCTCATGTGTGTAAAACGAAAATAATAAATGTAATGAATACCTTATTAGAAGTACGTTGCAAAAGTCTTTTCGGCCATTGAATGAAAGTATTGGGGGCCTCACCAACCGTTGTAACCTCATCTGTGGGCACGGGTACTTTAGCATTTTCATATATCACCTTGGTAACAACCACTCTCACCATATCATTATTCAACACCTGATTGTGTATAGTAGGCACCAAATTATACACATTAGCATATGCCACTATATGAGTGTATCCATCAATATACAATTCACATTCTTCAGGAATATCCTCTTGATCATCAATTGGCATATGCGACACCCCTGAACAACTACCCTTTGCGCTTGCAAATTGTAAAGTGGTATTAGGAGAACAAACTGGGTCATTTGGGTATTTTTGAGAAAAATCCGGCAAAGATGATATATCTCGCATCACTTGCTCTCTAATATCCTTAGTAAGCTCGGTCTTTAAGGTCTCTATTTGGTCTTTATTCATAATAAACGGAGTACTAGAATGTTTACGAGAATGGGATCCAAGGAACTGTCGAATCCCCACACCTCGACCAACAGCACGAACACGACCAGGGTGCTCACCTCGCCCTGTGGCTTCTATCAAAATATCTTGTCGTCCTTGTGGGATAAAGGTCCCTTCTGACACCAGAGTATCCTACAAATATCATCAACTCAACTTCAATAAATAGTAAAAACCGATCAATATGTCAGCAAAACAACATCAGTTCAGCACTCATAAAAAATAGTTCAACAAATAGCATAAGTTCAGCAATTGTAAATAGTACAAACAGATTAATATATCAGCAAAACAACATCAGTGCAGCACTCATAAACAATAGTTCAGCAAATGGCATCACTTCAGCATTTGTAAATAGTAAATGGCATCACTTCAGCATTTGTAAATAATAAAAGTAGATTGATATGTCAGCAGAACAACATCAGTTCAATACTCATAAAAAGTTGAATGGAGAGAAGGCAATATTGTATGTTTAATAGAACTGGAAATATATGATAATAGTAATCATAAGGATATATTGAGGTGCATACATATAGGACTTTTATGTGTACAAGAATCAGTTGTAGACAGGCCTACCATGGCAAATGTAATTTCTATGCTTAACAGTGTAATCATGGAAATTCCTCTTGCAAGACAACTTGCATTCCTACTGATGCAGAATATGAAGTAAAATGTTTTCATGGAAGATAGAACATTGAAACTTAATGTGTGTAAAGGATTCATTTCCAGCTGGTATTGCCTGAATTTTGTATATTTACAATAGACGTGACAAAATTATTTGATTCCTGTTCCATTATGTTCATTGATTTAAACAAAACTTACATGTTTCTTTAATTAGCATGAAACACCAATACATAACAAAACAAAAGCAAGCTAACAACAACATGGCATAGTCACCTCTACTTGAATAAACGAAGATTGGATTGCAAATCAAATCTAGGGGAGCCCCTTCCACAGCAGCTCAATTAAAAATATACACTTATTTTAGAAATATGTTATCCAAAGCATATAGTATCCTATTTTTAGTTTGATTGAACATATATGTATACTAAAAGATAGCCAATAGCTATATCAAGAATGAACCAGAAAAAATAAACAATGGCATTGATAATGCGTATAAACTGGAAAGAACCTATTCATAAATATCTCATATCATATACACCACTACAAACAGTGATCAACCCAATCTAGTCAATGTCTTCAACAATAATATTGTTTGATTATGGATTTAGTTTAGATAGTGTTTATGTATATACGTATGCCATTACAATACCAAATAATGTGTTTTGTTTTATTCTCTATTATTTCTTTATCTGTCATGAAGTAATCAAAGTGCATATAATGTTTTTTATACACCCATTAAAATGCATCTTTTTCTAATCAGTGTGTATAACCTATATGCAACCATAAAGATAAATTTCATGCAGTAAGTGAAATTCATTTTAAAAAATTGATGTATATATGTTACAAAATGATGTCCATATACATGCACAACCGTCAGTTTAAAACTTCAAGGCATAAAAAACAAAACTTTATAACCTACATATGATTCCAACTTGTTCTTAGATTTTATTTAACAAAATCCCAGTCTCACAATAATTTATCTATCCTTTTTTCTTTGATGATCATCTGTTTATATAGTAGCCATTTCCTTAATTTAAGACTCATTAAGGACAACTAAGGTGGTTGTCCCTTATTTTTTATTTTTTTTTTTGAAAATCCAAGAGAGAAAATTGCATTAATATGAAGAGGCGTAAGTGATGCCTATGTTACACCAATATAGTTGAGCAGAAATACATGACAGCAAAATAAGAAACAAGGGAAAGTCAATACAACAAGAAAATGCAGGCCCTGCAAATCACAAACCAGAGAAAAGCAAGGAAATGCAGAAACAGAACAGCAAGGAACAATAGCCCAAAATTGTGATTCATAATTTATTTCTAGAACTTGGGACATGACATCATCAGTTAGCCATAAATGTTTTCCTTCGTCCTATATATTGATATTTCATTCAAGCAAACTAAGTTCACTCAATGAAACATTGTAACAATTAAATTTTTTTAAATGATCAAACATGACATTTAGGCATTGATATAGTATGACCACTGTGCTAATATCAGCATATTCATTGAGATGTTAAAGCCATTTTGCTTACTATATATTCTCAATATCAGCATATAGGATGACCATTGTGCCAATATCAGCATATTCTACTGTTGCAACCGAACACGGTTTATATATATCAAGTTACATTGGTTAAGCAACATCACTTAATATGGACCAACAGATTCAGACCATAATTTCTGATTTTTTTCAATTATTTCATAACATAGTACTTATTTCATAACATTATCTTGCGTGCCAACCTTTCTCCATATCCTTCACCCTCAATCCTTTTTGCTCACCAAACTCTGTTTCTCTTCTTCACCTCAGAAAATCCTCATCAAAATCCAACAACCCAACACTTATTTCATAAATGAAATAATCTTCTTTCAATCTCAAATAAACCATCTTATGAAGACCTTCAACCTCATTCGCTGACGAGCAAAACGACTGCCTTGCTACCTCCTTCACCATTCGAGCTCTAATCACAACTGCTGCAGCAGCTCGCATGTCGTTTGCGAATGATTTTTGTTCTTGATAGTTGATTTTTCATGCTCTGCTTAGTTTCAATTTGGTTATGTTACCGTCATGATTTCGACTCAGCATAGCAGCCAGTAATATTCTTACTTGTGCGCACCACCCGTGATTCAACAACAACTCAGCTGCAACAACAAAAAAGTTGCGTCTCATAGCAACATCATCAATAACACGACCACGGCCACAAATTACACTGCTGCAGCCAAATCCGCTTCCAATTTTTTGAATCGACCTACCCCTTGTTGTGTCGTTTTAAGTGTTACCATTGTTTCGACTCAAGGTTGTGTTGATTTAAATCGTACAAGTTCAGCGTTTGAAGGTTGTGTTACCATTGTTTCGACTCAAGGTTGTGGTAATCTTTGAACTACTTTTTTGATTCTGTTATGTTCATTGCTCTTATTTGATTTTGGCTCAGACTCAATTATATTACTTGTTTGTTGTATCGTTTCTATTACCTATATCATCTCTATCGATATCCAACCTACACATTTTCAACACACTGCTTATTATTCAATCACCTATACATCTAGAGAAAATTCCAACCTACATATTTTCAGTGTTGTTTCCAAAAACTAGGAATAAAAAAGTGAACCGAAAACCATTTCTCCCACACACCATTGGCATATAAAATATACATCTCTCTGGAAGCAATCAATAAAGAAATTTATGGATCTAATTTAACATAGTTTTAGCAACTTATGGTTTAAAGGAGATGGATGATTTAAGTAAAAATTAACAAAACTAAAAGGAAAAGAAGAAAATTAGGGATTTATAAGACTAACCTCTTGAATTTCTTTGGAGAGTTTCCTTGTTCTGGTTGCCTTCTAATGTGTTTTGAGAGCTTTGTTTTTAATTTGTTGTTTTTTTCATTTTATGTTATGAGTAGGGTTTTTGGTTTAGGTGTGAAGAAGAGTGGGAGATCGCATATCAGAAACTGATTAGTTTAGAATTGGGGAGAAATTAAATTATAGTATTTTATAAATAATATACGTTCCGCCTATATTCTAACATGTTACAGTTAGTCCAGCGGTAATAATATATATTTTGGTAGCCTAAGGATTAAGGTTCGACTCTCACATGTGCCAATTTTAGATTTTATTCATTTATTTCGCAAAAAATATATCCGACAGGTATCGAACACATCATTCCTTACTTGATAAAACGTTTTCTAAAAATTTCTTAGGTCAGCTGACCGATACCTGACTTAAAAAATATAATTTTTAAGTCAGTTAATAAACATATACGCCTTAAGAAATTTAATGTGACATATATATTTTTTTTATTTAATCTTTGTTAAGTCAGTTTAAAATGTACCCGACCTAAAAAAGTTACAAATATTTACGGAATTGCCACCGTATTACTTCTTAAGTCAGGTGGCAGGTGAACTGACTTAACAACCTCTGCTAAAAAGGTATTTTTGTACTAGTGTGATGAAAAATATTATTTTTAGCCGACTTTTACGGTGAACCGTAAATTGAATTGTTTGGATAATTGTGTATGTTGTTATACAATTGATGTGAATATACATGATGAAATGTTGTGATGATGGGTTGTGGCCCTATGGCAAATATGTGCATTGTTTTGGATTAGACTTCGATGTGTGATTAATGATGTTGTTGTGTAGTAAAATACATTGTTTGGTTGAATATTAATGCATGTTGTTGTGATGTGTGTGGGTAGCCTTTGTGGTGTGAATCCCTTGCGGAAGTAATTGTGATGGCATGATTGTTGTGGTTTGTGGTTTGTGGTGAAATGCATTGTTTGATTGAATTCAATGTATGTTGTGTGGTGACCTTTATGGTTTGAAATGCATTGTTTGAATTGTTTTGCAATGCATGAATGTGATGATGTTGAAGCATGTGACAAGTTGTTGTAATTGTTGTGGTTGTTGAATTGTGGCCTAAGGGCAAGAATATGCAATGTGTAGTATTTGATTATATATGCATGTTTATGGTTGTATATATGTGTGAAAATGCATGGTTGTCATGAGGACTTGAGTGTCAAGCATCATGATATGCATTGTTGTTGCGTCCTGTGTGATGGCGGTTTCGGTGGGGAATCAGCTATAACATCGTGTGCCTCGAAAATATGAGGTGGTAATTGCCTGAGGACCTAAAGCGATGGTTATAGCCGTTTGCGTCACTGAGTGACGGCGGTTCCGGAGGGAATCCACTATAATGTCGTGTGCCCGCCTGTGGGGTGTGAGCGATGATTATAGACGATCTTGTGCCCGCCTGTGGGGTGTGAGCGATGATTATAGACGATCGTGTGCCCTCCTGTGGGGTGTGAGCGATGATTATAGACGATCGTGTGCCCGCCTGTGGGGTGTGAGCGATGATTATAGACGATCGTGTGCCCGCTTGTGGGGTGTGAGCGATGATTATAGACGATCGTGTGCCCGCCTGTGGGGTGTGAACGATCGGGTCGTGTGCCCGCTTGTGGGGTGTGAGCGATGATTATAGCCGATCGTGTGCCCGCGTGTGGGGTGTGAGCGATGATTATAGACGATCGTGTGCCCTCCTGTGGGGTGTGAGCGATGATTATAGACGATCGTGTGCCCGCCTGTGGGGTGTGAGCGATGATTATAGACGATCGCGTGCCCGCTTGTGGGGTGTGAGCGATGATTATAGACGATCGTGTGCCCGCTTGTGGGGTGTGAGCGATCGGGTCGTGTGCCCGCTTGTGGGGTGTGAGTGATCCATAAACACCGTGTGCCCGCTTGTGGGGTGTGAGTGGTGGGTGAACATCGTAGGCCCGACGGGGAGTTACAGTGATGTAACGAGCGATGGTTCCAGCAGAGTTCCTGAGTGAACTTGAGATGATTGAGTCGGTACCGCATTGCATTTGCATAGAGTCGTGAGTCGGTCTCTATGATTTGCATTTCTCATCTTTAAATGATGCATTGGTGAATAAACATATATATGTATATGTTGATGTGGAATTAGTAGAATTGTGCAGGTGTGCATGGATGGATAAACTTGAATATGTGTGTTTATGTTGAATGATAAGCATTATGAGAAATATGCTTGGTTTTATATATATATATATATATGTCTTGCAATGTATATTGAGTGAGATGTGAAGATTGTGACATAGTAAACATAATATGTATGTTTATGTGGTATGATGATAATGGTGAATGTATGCATAATGAATATGCTTGATGATATATCTATATTGTGATATATGATGAGTTGTGGTGAGAATATGTGTTATATGTTTATGTTGTAGTACATAATTATATGCATTGTTTTTATGATAATATTTCTCACCCTTCTGCTGTTTTATGATGCTCTATGAGGCATTGCAGATTAGGTATCTGGCGGTCTTTTTGTGAAGTGTGTCTTCATACCTTTTTGGTCGGTTGGCTCTGATATGTAGCACCGGGTAGCTAGGATGCTTATGTTTGATTCCTTTTGTGATACATTCGTGTATGTATCTTGCTGATGAATTTGTGTATATAAACATGAATGATGTTGTTGTATCATACTTGTTGATGAATATATATATAATGTATATATGTTTGTTGTTATCAATGTTTAGATTTTTCCGCTTTAATTCTAAATATTGAGATGTGGGTATAAGGACTGAGATCCTTTATTGTTGAAAGTTACCCCACTGTTGCATATCATTTGTTGAGCAGGTGTTGTATGTTTTAATTTCAAGCATAATGTGACATACCTTTTTATGTCGTGTTTACAATTATACTCTGATGAAATTTTCAATACGTGCCTAAATGATTTAATTAATTATTTAGGGGTATAGAAAGGGGTGTTACATTAAGTGGTATCAGAGCCAGTGTTGAGTTAGTTGTTGAGTCTGTTGGTGTGACAGTTGAATACTGTCGTTGTTGTTTGTCCCTTAGTACGTGATATGTGTGTGAAACACTGTCAGTGCTTTCTGGTTTTCTAATCCTTTGTTTTCAGGAGTTAGAATGAGATAAGTGGGGGAGAAGCTAGTACTTCTCCATGTTGCTTCAGGTGTGGAGCGCTGGCTCAGTGTGTTGTGAATTGCAAGATTGTAAGTGTTGTTTAGACAATGTTGTTCCCGATTCCTTAAGAAATGCGGAGGTAAGGTTTATGTCAACTAAGGATTTGTGCCTTAGGTAGTTTTGTGTATGGGATGCAAGAAAGGCTATTATAGTTTGGTAAATACAGTTTATGCCCCATCATGATTGTCGACAGTCTATTGGCAAATTGAGGAACTGATCACCCTTAATCTCTTGTTGATAGCAGACGGAAATTATGTTGGATGGAATAGGCGGGTCTTTCCGGCTTTGATAGTGTGTGAAATGAGTTGTTTGGAATTTAAGGAGATGATTACAGATTGTTTTGATGAGTCGATGAAGATGCTAATATCGGAAGATGAAATGGATTAGAGGTTTTGGTATGTTAGTCCAGTTGGGAAGTCATTGAGAGAGAATGATTGGGTTTTATTTAAGGACTGCTTCACAGAGAGTGGAGATTGAACTTAATTGGACGAAGGTGAATAGTTGAGGTTTATATCTGCTAAGTAAGTAGGAAACTCTTAGTAGATGGGAATAAGATGTTTGTTTTGTCTGTGATGGTAGTGTTCTGGGAATTGGCAGGAAGTCGCAGTGATGGGCCGTTAGTTGGGCATAGTTTTCAGATGTGTTTTTGGATGGAACATTAAGGTGTTGTCTTAGAGAGCTCCAGTATTGTTGGTAACAAAAGGAAGGATGATGGAATGGAATAACAAGTATAATGGTATTGAGACTATGGACAGCAAACTTAGAGTTCTGGTGGGTTTGGAGTCTTTGGAGTTTTAAGGCATTAATGGAAATTGTGAGGAAACCCTTGTGGGTGGATGTAACATTGTGTTTGAGAATTCTTTTTGGTTGGTTGTTGATACATGTTGGAATTGCGGAATTGGACGGTCAGGAGACGAAATTGGGTATGGATTACTAACAGTTGAATAAGGTAATGATTGAGAATAAGTGTCCACTTTCATGAACAGATGACTAGAATGGTTTGGTTGAGTTTAAGTGAATTACAATTGTTTGGAATGTTGGATAAGAGTGGTGAATTGTGTGAGTTGAGGCTTTGATCGATTTAATGTGACTGGTTAGGTTTGTTATCCTCGGAATAGGTTGTTATTTACTCGGTTAAACTTGTATGTGATTAACCAGTTACCCAGTGAAAAGTTTTGCAAAAGCTTTAAGGATTTATATCTTTTGGATTTTGGTTGGGAATTGCAACGTACAGTGGTGGTATTGTGTTGGAATATTTGGAGGTATTATCTTTATGGTTCTAGGTTCGAAGTGTTTGGTAATCGCAAGGATATTGAGTACTTGTTTGGTCTAAAGGAATAGAGTATGAGACAACAAGGATGGTTAGAGTTCGTGATGAGTTATGAATTTGGCTTGGATTATCCTTCGGGGAAAAGCTGTTGTTGTGCCTGAAAAGTTAAGTCAGAAGTTTCTATGCATGTCTGTTTTGATGGTCAGGGAGTTAGAATTATTTGAGCAATTCCGAGACTTGTGTATGGTGTATGAGATAACACAGGAGAGTGTGAGGTTGGTAATATTAAAGTGAACAGTGATTTTTGGCGAATATGAGAAAGAGTGAGACCATTGGACGTTTCAGAATGGAAGTGTTAGGTGAAAGGTTTAAATATTATTCATGGGCTACTATGTAGATGGATGTTTTGGTTATATGTTCGATTGGGAATCATAGCATTGTTGTAATAAGGTTGTGTGACAAGGATGTTAGTATTCTGGTTTTGTAGAGGTTGTGGAATCGATGTTGTGTCGTGGAACTTGTGTTCTTGTTTGTGTTGTTGCCTCGTTTCCATCGTGATGGTTCGAGTGCGAGTGGCTAATTCCTTGTGGTGAATTAGAGGAGTGTTACCTATGGTAATGGTAACGATCTCGTTGTGTTTCGGTTCCTGAGTGATCCTGTGTGTTCGTAACTTGTGTATTCTTTGAGTTGTGAGTTGGTGGTCGAGTGCATTGTATGGGCATTGCATTTGGTCGTTGTGGTTGTTGCCGTTGTTGTGTCGTTGTTGTAGTCGTTGTTAGCGAGGTGGTTTGTCAGTTTGTGTTACTCGTGGTGTGCCTAGTGCTGGCATGTTAGTTTGTTGGTCGGATGCGAGAGTCGTATCCGGAGTTGTTCGTATCGGTTAGATTTTCGAGGACGAAAATGTCTAAGTGGGGGAGAGTTGTAACGCCCCAGTTTTTGTCAGTTTCATTTAATTGAGTCGATTTGATTATTTTATTATTATATTATTTTGTTTTGGACATTTATTTGAGAATATATTATTTTTCATCGTTGTTTATGTTTTATCGCATTTTGAGAGCGTTTGAGAGATATTTGAGTGTAGGGGTATTTTGGTCTTTTGCTTGGGTAAGTTTTATGTTTTTATATAAATAGAAAGAGATAGAGAGAAAATGAGAGAAAGAAGAAAAAGAAAAAAAAGAGAAGATAAAAAGAGAAAGAAGAGGAAAGAAGGGAGGAGAAGAAAAGAGAAGGAAAATTAGGAAATCATCCGTTTAAAGCGCAAATAATCGGGTAAGGGTGTGAAATATTATTATCTTATCCATGTGTATGATTATGTATGTGTTTTGTGTGGATGTTTTGGTTGGTTTTCCATATTTTTCCGTTTAGGTCGAATTGTAGGAAATCGATAGAAACCGATGTTTTCGCGGATGAAATTCGGAATAAATTGTGTAGATTAGTCGTATGATGTTAGGTCGTGATTATAGAAACTTGTTTGGTTGAAATCGGTTGAGTTTCGTAACTTTCGACATTTTGGATATTAGAGGGTTTGAGTTTTCGGGTGAAAATCGAACGTTGTAGAATTATCGTTTTATGGTCCTAAAACATTGATATATATTTGGTAAGGATTACTGTGTATTTGTTTCGTATTATAGAATTGAATCGGTCGGGTTTCCAGAGGGTTTTGTGTTTGGGCAGCAGCTGTTTTTTCTGGTTTTTAGCAGGTGCAATCGATCGCAGCAGGATGCAAATCGATTGCACATATGTAAAAGGGCGAAAAATTGCAAGTCTGGGACTGTGCAATCGATTGCATCAGGAGTGCAATCGATTGCACTCTGCTAGTTTTCCGAAAAATGTTTTCTTTAAAAGTCCGTAACTTTTTCGTCGTTTATCCGATTGAGCTGTTCTTTATATCAAACTGAAGCTAAAAATATGTTCTATTTGATGGTGATGAAAAATATTATTTTTAGCCGACTTTTAACCGACTTTTACGGTGAACCGTAAATTGAATTATTTGGATAATTGTGTATGTTGTTATACAATTGATGTGAATATACATGATGAAATGTTGTGATGATGGGTTGTGGCCCTATGGAAAATATGTGCATTGTTTTGGATTAGACTTCGATGCGTGATTAATGATGTTGTTGTGTAGTAAAATACATTGTTTGGTTGAATATTAATGCATGTTGTTGTGATGTGTGTGGGTAGCCTTTGTGGTGTGAATCCCTTGTGGAAGTAATTGTGATGGCATGATTGTTGTGGTTTGTGGTGAAATGCATTGTTTGATTGAATTCAATGTATGTTGTGTGGTGACCTTTATGGTTTGAAATGCTTTGTTTGAATTGTTTTGCAATGCATGAATGTGATGATGTTGAAGCATGTGACAAGTTGTTGTAATTGTTGTGGTTGTTGAATTGTGGCCTAAGGGCAAGAATATGCAATGTGTAGTATTTGATTATATATGCATGTTTATGGTTGCATATATGTGTGAAAATGCATGGTTGTCATGAGGTCTTGAGTGTCAAGCATCATGATATGCATTGTTGTTGCGTCCTGTGTGATGGCGGTTCCGGTGGGGAATCAGCTATAACATCGTGTGCCTCGAAAATATGAGGTGGTAATTGCCTGAGGACCTAAAGCGATGGTTATAGCCGTTTGCGTCACTGAGTGACGGCGCTTCCGGAGGGAATCCACTATAATGTCGTGTGCCCGCCTGTGGGGTGTGAGCGATGATTATAGACGATCGTGTGCCCGCCTGTGGGGTGTGAGCGATGATTATAGCCGATCGTGTGCCCGCCTGTGGGGTGTGAGCGATGATTATAGACGATCGTGTGCCCGCTTGTGGGGTGTGAGCGATGATTATAGACGATCGTGTGCCCGCCTGTGGGGTGTGAGCGATGATTATAGACGATCGTGTGCCCGCTTGTGGGGTGTGAGCGATGATTATAGACGATCGTGTGCCCGCCTGTGGGGTGTGAGCGATTTCTACACTGTAAGTCAGGTAAGTTTCCTTTCAATTTCCTTGGCCTGACGGTTGGAGGGAACCAAAGGAGTTTAAAGTTTTGGGATCCAATTCTTCTCTTTCTGAAAAAGAAGTTAGCTAGTTGGAGTAACCACAATCTTTCTATCGGAGGCAGAGTCACGCTCCTTAATTCGGTAATCGCTAATTTGCCAATCCACCGTCTAGCTTTCTACAAGGCACCTAAGAAGATAGTGAAGGACTTTATTGCGATCCAAAGACGGTTTCTGTGGATTGGAGCAACCGATAAAAGATTCATTCCTTGGATTCCTTGGAAAACAATCTGCAAATCGAAGGACAACGGAGGCCTCGGTCTTAAACATGTCGGGCTTTTCAATAAGGCCCTCCTTGCGAAATGGCTTTGGAAATTTTACTTAGGCGGTGATGAAATCTGGAGGAAAACTTTGGAATCTAGATACGGCATCCTGAGCTTGAAAGCTCAAAGGTATTACGAAGTTGGTATGTCGAGGTTAGACTCGACGTGGATGAGGGATATTTTGGCCAGTTCCAAGTCAGAATCTTCCGTTTTTTTCAGAGAGTTCTTGGAGTGTTCTATCGGTGACGGGACTGACGTTGATTTTTGGCATACCACTTGGCAAGGTAACGAGGCTTTGAAGGACCGTTTTCCAGATTTGTACTTAACTAGTAGGAAGCAGATCTGCTCGGTAAGCGAGATGGGGGAGTGGGAAGGAGAAACGTGGAAATGGAACAGTATCGACAATTTCGACAATTCTTATTTTGATTATCAGGTTCTGGACCAGGAACGGTTTGAATTCTGTCAATCCCTTGAAGGTATTTCCCCGAAGAAAGATAAGAAGGATGATTGGAAGTGGATTATGAGCGACTCATTGGCTTTTTCGGTGAGTTCGTATTACTCTATACTTAATACGCATTCTGTTTTTAATGATAATGAGTTGGAAATCAAGAAATTACTCAGCTTGATGTGGAATTCTGGCCTTCCCCCTAACATCAAAATTTTCGGGTGGAGATTGTGTATAGATAGTTTACCTACTAGAATTAATTTGGCAGCTAGGAAGATTATTGTTTATGACATTGATAAGAAATGCGTTTTCTGTTCTCAAGAACTAGAAGATTTGAATCATCTCTTATTTACCTGTCAATTTTCAATTCTGATATGGAGAGAGGTTTGTAACTGGTTGGACATCGAGATTATTTCAGAGTCGACCTACTTAAACCATGCTAACGAGTGGATTTCTAGACTCAAAGGTCGTAATAACATGGCTACGATATCGTCGTTTTGGTTCATAATTTGCTGGATTATTTGGAGGGTTCGTAACAAAATTTTGTTTTGTGATGATGTATTTAATATTATTGAAATTGTAAATGAGATCAAAGTCTCGTCTTGGAATTGGTTGATTCTAGGTAGGAAAGGTAGGGCTTTTTGTCGCCTTTATGAATGGTATAAATTTCCATTCGACTTTTGTAATTGATTCGTTTCGGAGATTTCCTTAATCTCTTTTATTGAATTGCTTATAAAAAAAAAAAAAAAACTTTAAAATTTTAAGTGCATTTTTTGTTTTTTAACATGTGAACTTCAAATAATATACTTATAGGAAAATTTCCAACATTCTCTATTTCAACCATAACTCCTTTCAAAATTCCATATTTTGATATTTGATTTTTTTATTTTGTTGGCAATCGAAGAAAGAAAGTGAAAGAGTTACCTGGGTTGGGATGAGACTCACGACATCTTAAGAACCAGCGAGTTATTTATCCTAAAAATTTAAAAAAAAAAATTGAATATTAATCAACATTCGTTGTAAATTAATAAAATGAAAAAATTAAATTATATATAAATAAGTCTAGTAAGACTTAATCTACAATGGCAAGAGTAATTAAATTCATTTTTGACTTTGCCAAAAAAAAAAAAAAGAATAAAATTAATTTTTAACCCATAAAATTTGGACAAATTCCATTATTGTTGAAACGTTGCCTTTGCATTCCCGTACTTCGTGACCCTAGTAGAATTTCATGTAAATTAAATTATTTTAAAAAATTTGTGAAAATAACATTAATGCTTTTTTTAACATTAAAGCTTAAAACTCAAATGTTTGATATGTTTTTGAAATAGGAGAAAATGAAATCCCCTTCGTTAAAATAAAAAATAGTGGCAAAAACTGCTCTTTTGAGTAGTGTCACTAGTACGGAAAATCTATTTAACAACGGTTGGAAAAAATATATAAATACGGGGGAGCATGAGTTGTTAAGTAGAGTGTCGTTGTATATATGATACTTACAATCACGGCCCAGTAAGAGTTGTAATAAACTGGAAAACGCGTTATATATAATGACAGTTATTTTAAATACTCGTTGTTGTAGGTTTTTTAATAAAATAAAAAAAAATACAGCATTAGAACTACCTATAATGACGGATATTTTAAAAAACAGTTGTTGTAGACTACCTATAATGATGGTTATTTTAAACACCCGTTGTTCTTTGTCTTTTAATAAAATAAAAAAAATTGCAGCATTAGAACAAGAATAACAACAAGAACATCAAGAACATCAAGAACAACAATAAGAACAAGAACAACAGCAAAAACATCAAGAACATCAAGAACAACAATAATAATAATAATAAGAAGAAGAAGAACAACAAGAACAAGAACAAGTTGGGTTCAGGGTTGTGTAGATAAGGGGTTGGCTGTTAGAATAGCAACTGGGGTTTGGTTATCGATTTGTTGGATCATTTGGTCATCCCGGAAAATATCGTATTTAGGGATGAATTTTGGGATTTAGATACGATTTCGAATCGAATTTTACTTCACATGTGGTGGTGGATAGGAAAGAATTATAATAGTCCTTATTTTTGTAATTATTTCATTTGGGTTAACTCTCCTAGTGATTTTTGTAGCCGGTGAATTTTGATCAGGCTATAGTTGTATACGGGTTGGGGTACCCCTTTGTACCCCTGTTTATATAAAAATTTAGCTTATTAAAAAAAAAACAAGAACAAGAACAAGAACAAGAACAAGAACAACAATAATAACAATAATAACAATAAGAATAACATTAATAAAAAAGAACATCATGAACAACAATAATAAAAAAGAACAACAAAAACAACAATAATTAAAAAAGAACACCAACAACTAACATTGTTAACTCGAGTTCTGAAATTTGTTCAAAAATTTGGTTTAGTGGAGAAATAGAGTATCGTAAATGAAAGATGATGTTTGGAGGTAAAAGATGTAGTTTGTCTAAGTTTTAGGTTTCACGCGGATCATTAATAGTAGTGGCTTGGTTGTTGTAAGCCGTTGTAAGCCTGACGTTGTTGTTTGTGCGTTTTGTAGTAGTGTGTTATAGTCACATTGCTTTTTACATGATATGTGTTTGTATCGATTTCAGTTTCTATAATCCCTTATGCTTACTAAATATAGCCAATGGTGTCATCATTAACCATATAGTCAAAGCTTTCTAAGTTTTCTCCGAGCCAATTTACTAGGTAATGAAAAAACATTGATTTTGATAAAAATTGGAAAACTCCAGCTACATGAATAATGATAACAACATTGACTACATGGAGTAGCTAGAAAGCATTTATAGACACCAAAATCGACACAACTGCAACATATGTAGAAAACAATTATGATTATAACACTAATAAAAATAGCAAATTGCGCCACTGTTTTTTATACTGGCATAATGAATTTTATTTTGTCTAGTTTCATAATAATAAAAAAAATATTTATTTGAGTATCAAACTTTAAATTTAAAAAATATTAATGTGTATTTCAAAAGTTTTTTTTTAAGATTAATTAATTTTATCTGAATTTTTACAACGATCATGAAGTATGAGTCTGTATAGGCAATGGATCTAATAACTAAGTTTTTCCGCTATTTTTAGGATAAAAATTTCATTCATTCTTAAAGTTCAGTGTGCCCTATCCAAATTCAAATAACTGTTTTTATTGTTCTCTTCTATTAAAAAAACAAGAAACAAACAATGAAACAATAAAGAGGCTACTAATGCCGGTTTAAACTCGACATATTTATTTGTCTACCTTTTTTTACTCATTTTTTTCAAGTAATTTTTATTAGTAGCTATTAAACTGATAAATAAAAATGTCTCTATAACTTAATTATGAATTAATTTTTTTTTATGATGATTCAACTTTAACAATTATGGAGAAAAACTCTTGTCAACAGATACGGTAACTTGAGCATTAAAGTGCAGACTTATCTGGATGTCGGTAGCTTGAAGTCTGATTCAACATGGTTGAAAGATATTCTATCGATACCAATTTCTGAGCCTCAAGTTACTTTCTGTGACTTACTGGAATGCTCTGTTGGTGAAGGGGCTGATGTGGCATTTTGGTAATCAGTCTGGATAGGAGATATGGCGTTGAAGTACAGGTTCCCAACCTTGTTTGAAACTTGCAGAAACCAGGTGCTTTCTGTAAGACAGATGGGAGCTTGGGAAGGTGTACATTGGCAATGGAATTCTCCTATTTTGGTGGACAGCGCTAGCACTGCTTCGTCTGAACTTGAAAGGAGAGGCTGCAATCTATTGTTGGAAGACTTTACTGTTAAAAAAGATGTTGTTGATGAGTGGCAATGGTCGTTAGATGATTCAAAGGCTTATACAGTTAATTCCTTCTACTCTTATTTGAATTCATTCTCTATTTTTGAGCTTGAGGATGAAATTGCAGAATTCTTGGAGTTACTTTGGAAGACGGTGATGCCGGCGAAAGTGCATATTTTGAGTTGGAGGATGGTGCTCGACAGGCTCCGCACGAGATCTAATTTGGTGGAAAGAGGATTAATCGATAATGATCATGATAAGGTCTGTGTGTTGGTTAGAGATTTCCTTAATCTTTCTTTATTGAATTTGCCTATAAAAAAAAAAGGTCTGTGTGTTTTGTTTCCACCATCTAGAGGATAATTCTCATTTATTCATTTCGTGTCATTTTTCTTCCTTGGTGTGGGGCAAGATTTGTGAGTGGGTGGATATCGGTAGAATCTCGGAAGCTAGTTGTAGCCTCCATGTGAAGGCTTGGAACACGAATCTTAAAGGGCGTAGTAAAGTGGGAAAGATAAACTCAATTTGGTTTATTACTTGTTGGATCATTTGGAGGGTTAGAAATAATATATTGTTCAACGATGCTTTGTATAATGTTGATGAGATTGTTAGTGAAATTAAAGTCATATCGTGGAATTGGTTGATTTTCGGACATGCAGATAGTAAGAAATATAGGTTGTACGAATGGTATAAATTTCTGTTCGATTTTTTGTGATTGTCTTTCTTGTATTCGAAGGTTGTTGTTCTTTGGTTTGATATTTCCTTAATCTCCTATAAATGAATTGCTTATAAAAAAAAATAACCAATTCATTATTGTTTGATTATGAAATGAAACAATTTTAGAGCGGGTTAAATTCAATTTTGACTAAAGGACGTGAAAAGGGAGCTTCTTCGAAATCATGTGAGAGGCTGAATTGGACACTTCAAAAGCCCAAACAAATGGATTATCCTATTAGATTAGATTCTTCTCTATAACGTGCTTGAATATTTCTTGTTGACACTTACTTTTAATATAGTGAATTTTGGAATTATTTCTCCCACCCTGAATGGTGGAGAGCCATCTTATGAAAACTTAAAAGTGTCCCTTAATTACAAAAAATATTTTAGAATGTACCCGATCTACATTCGATTCATTCATAAATAAGTCATTATATCATTTTGCCAAAAGAAATGGTTGGGATTATACTTTCGAAATATATATGGAAGTAGACTTTTATTGGAATGCCAAAAAATAAAGCATGAATTTCTAATATTTTTATTCTTATTTATTTGTATGTGGGTTATAGAGTTTCTAGTAGAAGTCCATAAAAGCATATTGGCGGCATAGACCATTCTAGGAGAGTATGTTGTTGTTGAACCCTAATTTTTATCCCTAAGATTTCACACATTTCATTTGAATCTCATACCACAAACAAGATCACAATCTGTGTTTCTCCTGAGCATCTATGTACTTTTCTCACTTGTTTCTGTTTACTAATCTCTAACCAAAATACCAAAAAATTTGTTGTAGTTTCTCTCTTGTGTGTTTTGCAGGTTTGTCAAAGCAAGGGTTTAATTTCAAGTCAATTGTGGCTATTCAGTTGTGATTCAGTTCAGATAGATGTTTGACCTGATATTGGTCAAACTATCAAGCAATTACTTCAAGTGCAAGATATTTGTTTCAGTCGGCTATTCCTCAAAGCAGTGACTGTCAAGTTGTTGTGTGGTGATATTCGTCAGGTTCATCTGAGTTCATCAGTCCAGACTGTGTTCATCTGTGGATTTATTTTCCCAGATAACTGGTTCAGATAAGTTCAAACAGATTCAAATGGCCGTTGTTTCAGTTGTGGTTTGCTGTGTGGCATATTTTTATCAGAGGCTTGTGAAAAAGTCAAGAGTGGTTGTGGGCTAAAAGTAAAGATTTGTTATCCATTTCCATTTTGGTTATCCATTTACTATATCCATTTCTTATCCATAATCCATAAATATCCATTTTCTAATCTATCCTTTTAACCATATTCTTTAACCAATTTTCAATTCTCCAATTTTTCTAGATCCATAAACCATTCCTTAATCCATTTCCAATTCAAATATCCATATCCAAATTTCATTTCCAATTATCCCCTTCCATAAAATTTCCTTTTTTTTATCTCTAACCAATTTTTAATCCATTATCCATTTTTGTCAATATTCAATTATCCAAATCATTTTCAATAACCCTTTTTTTTATCCATTTAAATATCCATATCCATGAACCATTCCTCAAAATCCATTATCCATTTATTTTCAAAATCTATTTTAAAACCAATTATCCATTTCATAAACCAAAATTTCCATTTCATAAAAACCATTTTCCTAAATTTTTTTTTAATTTCCAAAAACCATTATTCAACATTCAAATCCAAAGTCCCAATATACTAAGCTCATGAACAATACAACAAAAGCCCATTTCAAAAAAAAAATGAATGAAAAAAAAGAAGAAGCTCTAAGCTTCACGACCCACTTTCATTAGCCATCAAGCTATTTCGCAAACCACAATCTCCAATTCCAAACCCAACCAAGCTGTGAGCAGTGAGAAAGATATCTTCCAAGCCAATACAACACACACACTAGCAGCTACTTCCAAGCCTTGTAATTCAGTTGAGTCGTACCATAATCAAGCCATACACCATGGTTTTAAATTGCGGACTGCATCACCTGATGCGGCCGCAATATTGCGGTTGCGGTAGTGTCCGCATCCGCATCAGGCCGCAATTGCGGTGTGATTGTAAATCACACTAAAAATCGCATCATAACGCCGCATCGGCCGCATCATAACACCGCAATGACCGCATATGCCCGCATCAGACCGCATTAGCCCGCAATAATAGATGACATGTGAAACCTAATACATATAATAAAGTATATTATTTTATGTCGATAGAAAATAAATTCACGCCGCAACGACCGCAATCCGCATCGCAACAGCCGCAATATCCGCAACCGCAGTGACTGCAACCGCAACCGCATCCGCAGCAGCTTCCGCACTTTAAAACCATGCCATACACTACCAGCTTCCAAGCCACTTCATATCACACGCACAAACTAATTCACAAAGTACCACGTCAATTCACGTTCCACCTTCAGCTTCTACACAAAGTGCTACAAACCTTCAGCTTCCAAGCCGTGCCATAAAACAAGCTGCACATCACCAAAACAACGAGCATCAAACCTTCTTTGGCAGGTTCTCCAACTCCTCTCTTGAAAATCCGGCTGCTCCGAGTGACTCGACTGATGTCATCAATGTTTACGACAGAGGGTAATGGAGTTTCCTTTCCATTTTTGATTGTCGTTGCACTGTACTTGTAAGGGATAGCCTTTTCTGATTGGTACGGTATTGGACCTGGCAGGTAGATAACCACATGGGCTTTTTGATTTCTCCGACCGTTATAAGCAACCTCAATCAGTTCCTTGTTGGGAACTTTTCTACTATCAATAGGGACTCTCGATTCATTGAGTAAAGGGATTATGGTGCAAACGTCCTTGGTTATTTCTTGATCAGATATTATAACAACGTTCTCATTCTGATTAGGGAGATATTCGTGTACCACGTTGATCGACCCAGAACTTGAACATGGTCGAACCTCTTTCCGGTCCAACTGATTTTGAAGAGCCGCTCGTATGAGATAGCATCCTTGGTTGTTTTCTGAGCAAATTCTACAGCGCTTATAATTATGTTGTGGTACCCGGCCACACCCGCTTTGTATGCAGTACATATTTACCAGATCTATTTCCATCGGGCGGACATCCTGACTTTGATATCTACTAAGATTCCTGTCAGCAATGCTGATCTGTTGTGTAGCTTCATCTAGGTAAATTGGAAGCCACCAGTGGTCCAAGAGGTGTTGAAGTGTTCTTTGGACAAGTACACACCTTTGGTCGTCTTTATGGAACTCTTCACAGTCTTGATTATCAGGTGAGGCCAGAAAGCCGAGCCTGACTTGATTAGCATGTAGTTCTACCAGACTGGTATTCATCAAGCGTATGTCGAATATCCGAACCATATTGACTTGAAGGTTATTTCTCTCCTGGTAGTGCTGGATCCATCTGAGATCCATCTGACGCTGGAGGGTTTCTTGTGCAAAAGAGCATCCTTGGTTGCTTATTGAACAGATTAGACAAGTGTTGTAATCATGTCGTGGCAGATTATGATATTGACTTTGTCTTGAGTGCATCGCCACTAAATTGACGTTCTCGCAAGAATGTTGCGGTTCAGAACAATGTTGGGAAGCGCATATGCCATGTTGACTTCGTGGATCGTGTGATCCAGGATCCAACCCAGATCCATTTGTTCTTGTAGAGTGGTTTGCACTATGGAACACCCCTGATTATTCTTTGAGTAGATATCACACTGGTGATAATTGTGAGGTTGCACATGACCGTACCCGCTCTGTCTGCAATGCATCTTGACCAGATTGGTTCTTAATAGGAGTACATCATAAATTTGATAACTGCGGCTAAATTCTTCCTATATTAAATTTACTTCCGTTTTCTCATATTGTGGCAACGGGTTCGTCTGAACATTCATATTGGTATCTTTGAAAGATAAGATCCCGTTCCTGACAATCTTCTGTACGTCAGACTTGAAAGTGAGATAGTTCTCAATGTTGTGCCCTGATCCTCCTTGATGGTAAGGGAAAGTGTGATCTGCTTTGAACCAAAAAGGAGGATTTTATGGTATTGTAAGAGGATACCTGGTTTGGACGTGCCCTTTGGCTAGTAGAAGTGGAAGTAGTTCTGCGTACAACATCGGTATAGGGTAAAACCCTGATGGTCGTGTCGTACGATTGTTGTTGTTATACTGTGGACGAGCTTGCTGAAGAGGTTGTTGTGTCCTTTCCTGATACCGTTATTGACTTGGTTGGCTCTGAGCAACTTGAGGTTGATAAGTCGGAGCCGATGTTGGGTTAATAACGGGATTTATCACCGCTACAGGTTGTTACCTTCGCCTTTGCTTTCCTAGAGAGATATTACTAATCTCCTATTCTTTCTTCTTTTGGAAAGCACTACCCTATTTTTTGGTACTGCCAAATGGCTCTGCATCTTTGACCAATCATCCTTCTCGGACTGCTTCTTCAAGGCGTACTCCCATGTTCACCATCTCAGTGAAGTCACTGGGCGCACTGGCGACCATTCGGGTAATAAAATGGTCTTAAGGTTTTCAAAAAGATCTTGGTCATCTCTTTTTCCTCAAGAGGGGGACAAATCTGAGCGGGAATTTCACGCCATCTCTGGGTATATTCTTTAAAAGTCTCTTAGTCTTTTTATGACATTGCTCTGAGTTGATCCCTATCCGGTGCAATGTCCAAATTGTATTTATACTGCTGAACAAAAGCTGCGCCGAGATCTCTGAAAGTACTGATCTTGGTGCGGTTTAAACCCATGTAACATTTGAGTGCGGCACCAATTAAACTGTCTTGGAAGTAATGGATCAATAGCTATTGATTTTCTATCTGAATAGACATTTTTCGAGCGTACATCACCAAATGACTTTGAGGGCAAGAGTTGCCTTTGTATTTTTCAAAGTCAGGAACCTTGAATTTTGGCGGTATCTTTACATTAGGGACCAAACAGAGGTCTATGGCATCCTTTCCGAATAAGTCTTAACCGCGAATGGCATGCAGTTCCTTCTGCATTTCCAGAATTATTCCTGGAACTCATTCATCCTTTCATACATGTCTTCATTTCCACCAGGAATTGCTTGTGGAATCTGTCCTTTCGGGACAGTGTGTACCACCGGTTGTGGTATATACATTATAGCTATAACTCTTGGCGCTTCCATGCCCTGAAGTTTGTAACCTTCAGGAGTTGCTCTCGTAACCCTTGCATCTTCGCTTTCCCGAAGTTTGTAACCTTCAGGCCCCGAGGTATATATCCTTCAGGTATAAAGCTGAGAGGCATGCCCCAGGGTCGACCTTTAGGCAAGTTGTATCGAGGATGATTCTCATGTGTCTCCATTACGGGCGTAGATGTGATCTCTGAGATTACAGTCTCTTGATGCCGCTGCTCCTGAGCCGCTATCAGGGATTGCATGTCACCGTGAAGTTTTTCCAAACTTTCTTTGAGAGCGTCGATTTCTTCTCTCAGCTCTTTGTTCTCTTCCTCGAGATCATCCATTTTCTTTTGTCGATTGGCCCGAGTATTGTATGAGTCAGACTGTTTGACTCTAGAATTGTGACACAGACGTGAGACTCGAAAGAATGCGTTATGTGAGAATGATGAATGATAAGCAATGACATATTTTTTTAGTTTTTTGTTTTAATCAAAATGAAGCTTCAACAAATAGATTGCAAATATCATACAGTGAGGGGAGACCTCTTTTATTGAATTCGAAAGATTGCAATATGTTACTAGGAAAAGTACAATATTTTACAAAGTATTGTAAAGGAAATGTCTAAGCTCAAGGATCTTGAGCCCTTTCTGAAGAGAGCTTAGATGTCGATTCTGGTAGTTTCCTTTTCTTTAATCGGGGACTCTTTAGCCGTTGTCGAGTTATTAGTCCTTTGCCAAGTGAATGGAGCGAGTGAATTTCTTCGATCTTCCTGACCCTCTATAGCATGTTGTTCTAATATCTCAATCAGAGTATCCTTTTCCTTTAACAGTTCCTGAATCTAGGTACACTCTTGATTAAGGATTCGGTACTTGTTTTTCCAAGAGCTCTTTTCACGCTGAACCTTGTTGAAAGCAACCTGGAGTTTTTCTGCATCTGTCATGAAATAAAGGACATATTCCTTTAATGGAAAAACTTCTTGGCAAGGGTAAGGCATCCTCAGCTTGAGGGCTCTAGTTTGCACCCAGTGGAGGTATGGCTCCATGGAGATATAGTTTGGTCTTCCTAGAGACGCTCTTTCTTTCATGTGAATGTGTTGCCAAGCATGCACTATTTCTTTCTTTAGTGCCCTGTCATTTTCCCCTTCCTTGAAGAAAAGACCTTCCAGATGAACATTATGTGGAATATTCTTCTTCGGGTATCCGAGTTGACGGCAAGCTAAAATTGGATGATACTAAATTCCTCCTTTAGTTCCGATGAGGGGTATGTTAGGGAAATTTCCACGTCTGTTGATGATCTCTATCCCTTCATAAATCTTATTGTACCAATCTATGTCAGATTTGGTAAGAGACATGATTCTCTGTAACCAACATAAAGTACTCTTATGATCCCAAAAAGTAGCAGACTTAGGTAAATGGGAAATGAACCATTTGTAGAGCAAGAGTACACAGCATGTGATCATTCCTCCACTGTACAAATTCCTTAAGTGTACAGAATGATAGGCATCTGCGAGCAAGGATGATACGGGGTTCCCAATCCGAAATATCCTAATGGCATTAGTATCAACGAAGTCATCGATGTTGGGAAAAAGGAATAACCCGAATATGAGCAGGACGAAGATATCTTCGAAAGCAGATATGTTTCCTATACTGGCAAAGTTTAGAGCTTTCTCTATCAAGAATTCAACGGATAAACCCTGGATTCCTCCTTTAGTGGTAATATGAGTCCTAACTTCTGACTCATCCAAATATATTGCTCTTGCAATGGTTTGTTCCTTTGGAATTTCTTCCAATCCAGAAAATGGTTCTCGGTCGGTGATAGGTAAGTCAATCAGGTGAGATTACTCCATTAAAGTTGGTGCCAGTTGGTAATCTGGGAAGGAGAAGCAGTGGTAAACCGAATCGTAGAACTCTATTAGCGTAGATAGGATTCCTTCAACGGTTTGGACCGTTAATAGAGATAATAATCCTCCGTGCTTAGCTCTGAAAGCCTCAAGTTTGGTAACCATCGTTGCTAATTTCCTTAAGTCCTCTAGTTTTGGAGCCTTGAAGGTGTACTTATGCGTCTTTCTTCTACCGAAGTCCATAACACAATCTCTAATATTTGCAATTATTGTTTAGTTTATTTTGAAAAAAGATTTATTTTCTTGTTTGAAAAGAGTTTTTTAGATGAATGTATGAATGCAGCACACAAAAACATTTGAAAACATGGGTTCAAGTGTTCAACGTTACAAGCATGGAGTCATGACTCTACCCATCCCCAAAGGTTGTACTAAAAGGTCAATTTTGTACCTGTAGAACGGGTTCTAAGGTTCCCAAAATCATTGACCCTCCTATGGATATCAACAGCAAGCTGATTCACTCGAGCGAGCTGTAATATCCTATGATGAATTTAATTTGAGTGTAGTATCGCGTATCAACTATTCTCGATAGTCACTGCACTACCAAATGGTCATATGGTTAAAGTCTACAAAATCCTCAAGGTCACGGGTACCGCACTGGGAAAACTATGCTTTCACGATCATCGGTCGTTCAACATTAAGAATCCACACGGATACCTCACCTGATTTGGTGGGCTACTAGGATAACTTATTCGGGATTCACTCCCTATAAGTTCTCCCGTCTATGCCACCCTTATCTTAATGTTCTCTCAAACTTTCCACATGCGTATCAATCGCATTCCCATTGACAAAAAAATAAACACGGATATCAAGTAGGAAAAGCAGTAAATATATATAGTATATAAAATGCTAAACAACCAATACCTCTTAGGAATTCTAATCCTAGTTTTATTCCCAAGCAGTGTCGCCATTTTTCTGTAGCGTGCGATTTTTGTCGGTGATGCGACCACCTTATCGTCATGGTTGGAATTGGATGCTAATTTCTGATAAGTACTTGATCTAGGTCACCCTATAGTACAACACATCCTCTATCTTAGTGGAATATTTGTGCTATCAAGTTTTGAAAGATTTCATCAAATTCTACGTAGTTAGTAAAAAATATGATGAAATGGGATTGTCATCCTCTATCCCTGAACTGATGGAAATCCTCTGGTTTTTCGAATTCTGAAAATCTATACGTGTCACCAAAGTAATAGGATCTCCAATGCGTGTAACCATGGTTGTGCCTTAAAATCTCCGCATCTACTAACTAGGCGTGATCATGAACTGACAAACTAGGATTCGCTTTCTTGTTGAAAATAGTAAAAAATTTGTATGCTTACCTCTTTGTTTGTGCACTTATTAGATATGTAAGATAAATCTTCCTGAAATTAGGCAATGTGTATCTCTGTTTTCACTCCAAGTTTATGTTTTCAAATTCCACTCTTACATATGTATTTATTGCGAATTTTTTACTCCTGTCAAGAATTAATTAGAAAATTCTATGCGTGATCTCTTGGTTTTTCCAAGATTGAGAGACTGTTAGACCTAGTACTCGTATTCTTCCCTTACCCTATTCATATCTAGTCTAATGTCTAGGATATGATGAACCTATCGTTTGGAGTCACAAGCATTTATTAACTCACTTTATTCGTCGCCTATTTAAGGCACCATGTTCACTTCTCTATCCATCATTCCAGCCCATCTCAGTTAGTGTCTCTCTCTCTCTTGTATCCCCTCACCTCCAAAATGTCACATCCAAAAGCTGCTAAGGGTGAAATATCAGATTTAAAAGTCCTAAATGAACTTACTGTAAACACAAGTTCTCTCAAAGAACATGGTATGATAAGAACTTTGTCTGACTTACGATGTCAGAAATGGGAAGGTTACCTCAACATGCTTCCAAGCCTTATTTACACCGACCTAGTCAAAGAATTTTGGGCAAATGCATGTGTCTTTTCAAACGTGTATAATCAACACATCATTCAGTCAGTCATCTCCGGAATCCCTATATTGATTAATCCCTCTGTCATTACACAAGCCATCAAGTGTGATGAAATCGGTGATAGCACTGAAGATTACAAAGAAAGAATTATCTTCACTGATCTTATTCACAAAATTCATTGTGGAAATGATCCTTCCAACTATGCCTCCACACTCGCTCCCTCAACTAAAGTCTGGCACAAGATCATGGAAACAAACTTACAACATATAGAAATAGGAGCAGGATTGCTGTCTCACTCGGACCGACAATTTATTTTCTTACTAGTCTACAGAAGAAAAATAAACCTCCCTCAAACCATGTTCAATTACTTGCAAGAACAAATCCTCTTATCTAAAGATAAGTCTTCCTTTAGTATTCCGTATGGAAGGGTCATATCTCGTGTCCTTGAGATTCAAGATGTGATCACTAGGTTAGAACACATTGGGGAAACCGTAGAATGTTCACCTATGAATTATGCAGAATTCTCTAGGAATCCCTGAAGGATCATAGAACAGGGTAATGGTTATTTTGCTCTCTGTTTTGTTACTTTGTTTCATGTTGTTGTACCCCAAATTTTACCCTCCGATATTCTGATCGTTTGCATATCCTTTTCATTGGTCTCTGTTTTCGCATTTTAGTAAACATATCAATAATCATGCATTTTTTGTTAGAATTTAATTTGTTTTATTTCTTTTTTTCACTAACTATTTTCAATTATCTTTTTTTATTATTTTTAGTTTTATTATTATTATTTCTTTTTTATTATTATTATTATTAATTTTATTATTATTAGTTTTATTATCATTATTAGTTTTATTATTATTAGTTTTTTTATTACTAAGCTTTATTATTATTATTATTATTATTACTTTTATTTTGTTTATCTTCATGGTAAGTGAGGACCACTCAATCATTCTAACACTTCACATGGATTGCCAACTTGGATTTATCAATGACCAAAAATCATTCTCACACTTCACTCATCAATGGCTAAGAATCATTCTCATAAAGTCACATGGATTGCCACATCAACACTCCCACTTTATTCACACTATAAATAAGATCTCTCTTTCTCTCATTTGACACACCAGATTCACCCCACACAAAGGCTGAATACTCTCTTAATTTTCTCCCTCAATTATTCTTGCAAATTTTCTAGAGAGAAGACTCGTCATCATTTTTCCATAACTCGTGTCATTGAAGATGCAGTGGACCGTTTCCACTAGGTAACATTCACCTCTTTTATTTCTCCATTTTCAAAGTACCATGATCATTTGTCTATGCTGTTATCAAGTTCATTAGCATGTTAATATTTTTCTGGAAAAAGTATTGTAATATCCTATAATTTTTGTTTGGTTTTATTATGAATGATGTTTAAAAGAGAAGATAAAAATTCAAAAAGACAAAAAACATGCTTCATCACCACCCTTTTATTATTTCATACTATTTTTATTTTATTTTCCATTTATTTCTTAATTTTGTTTCTCTAGTTTTTATTTTAGGAGCACTTTGAATTTTTAGTTTCAATTTATCATGTTACTTCTTGAATTCATAACTTTTTCTTTCGAATTTTGTTTTGATTTTTATTTTTCGCTTACAAACTTTATTTCGATATTTAGGGCCAATGATATTACAAAATCATGACTTAGTTGATTTAAGCAAAATGACTAAAAAGTCTTGATATGTATGAGGCTCATTTCTTTATTTTTGTTGGTCAATGAAAGTCGAATATCAAAAGATTATCGATCCTCCGATTAAATCTTGATCAAGACGATACTAACTTTATTCTTCATTTCGAGTCCATTTTCTTTACTTTAGGCCGATGACATTGCACAAATCTTGACTTTGATTATTTCAAATCAATAAAGTCTTGATAAATATGAGGCCACTTTTTACTTATTTTTATTGGTCGATAAAAGTCAAAAATCTAAGATTATCGATTTATCGATTTAAATCTTAATTAAGACGAGACCAACCTTATTTTTTTCATTCCGGTTTCATTATCTTTATTTTGGTCGATGACATAACAAACATCATGGTTTGGTTGACTTTATTGAATCAACAAAACTTTGATCAATATGAGACCGCTTTCTCTTTATTTCAGTTTCATTTACTTTTTAGTCGATGAAAGTCAAGAATCATTGATTATCGATTTTTCGATTAAATCATGACTAAGACGAGACTATTTCTACTTCATTTCAATTTTAAGTTATTTGAATACTAACTTTTTCATTTCTCTCTTTAATGAGACTTGTAAATATTTTCTGAAAAAGTCTTGTGGACTACTATTCTGGTTGCCTGTTTCATTTGACACATCCTCGATACTATTCCAAAGGAAAGTTCTCCTCAGTTGACTCATAAGTCAATAAACCAATCATACCACCTTGGCCTCATAAGAGTTTTTCCCTTTTCCTGGCCTCATAAGAGCCATGGAATCATAACTTAGCAGTAGGTTAGAGTTTTGAATTCTATGTGATTCTCATCATCATGAGAACTCACTTTTCCCATCATAACATAGATTTACAGAGTTTCTTAAAACTCTAAATGAGCTCATACTCATTTCCCCTTGGAACTTTGGCCATAGTCAATGGTTCCTCTTTCACCCTTAGTTAGGGGAACTATGAATGCTCTGATTCCATTCCTGTCAGGATACGTAGGCACGAGATGCGATGTCTTGGCGAGCATACTTAGTGTATATACCCTTAGGTCTTTCTTTACCTTAGCACATTTCCCTTAGCAAACATAACATAACAAAATACTAACAAGAGGTTCCCGTAGAGTACTACGGATACTGAGGGTGCTAATACCTTCCCTTTGTATAATCAACCCCCGAACCTAGATTCTCTTTTAGGGTTTTCGTTCTTTACCCTTTCCTTTTGATAAATCAAAGCTCGGTGGTGAATTTCAAAGATGTGCGATTCAAGTTAATTCAATAGCTTGATATCTAATTCTCACCGCAACAGAAATGACGACTTCACTGGGGACATCCCCTAAGAGGGTTAAGCCTATCTTGTTTGTATTTCTGCTATTTACATGTTTGCTTGCTTGTACATTTGCATATTCATATCTGTATATATCTGCTTGTGCTTGGGTGTTTCTGTGTGCAGGGTTGCTACTTTGAGTGGTGAGGATAAGTCCTAACCCGGACTTGAGCGTACACATATGATAGGATCGTGGACATAGTCAAGGAGACTTCGAGGGAGAAATCCCAAAGGAGTTGACTTGAAGTCCACACTCAGTTGAGGCCTTCTTGAAAGTGGTATAAGCTAAACGAGCAATCGTGAAGGCGTTACTACTTTCAACCTTGGTGCCAGGGATGCTGATGACCATTAGTTACCATTTACCCCACCTGGCCTATTTATGATATAGTGCAATGACTGTGAGGGAGTAATCCTAAATAGTTTCTACGTGATACTACACTCAGACGAGACTCTCTTGAGAATTTTATTGATTACCGAGTAATTGGGAAGTTGATAAAGTCCGAAAGATAGGTTGTCGACTCTGAGAACTCTTTAGAACCATGCTCTGCAGATACAAGAATCCTAGTAGACACCCTGTGGTTGGTTCCTTACCCAGACTCCATGCTGTGATCTCGAACCCTTGATCCTGCTATGTGTGTTTTGCATCCTATTTGCTTTGCATTACATATCATTTGCATCCTTGCATGATTCATTGCATGTGTCTGTTTGTCCAGTTACTCATTTCCAGTTATCTCTATCTTCCAGTGTTTCCTGTGAGTCGTCAAGTTGATTCCTCGACACCGATACTGGACTAGAGCTAATTACAGACGCAAGATGTCAGAGCAAGATATACACAATGTTGAGGTTCGAATGGAGATCGATGACCTTAAGTCGAGCATGACTAAACTCACTGAGATGCTCCAAGTTTTGATTGCTTGGGGAGAGCAACCCTAAAGGACTGTCATCCAGGAAGTTTCAAGTGCTAATCCTCCATCGGTTCAAGTGCCACCTTCTACTTGGCCCGAGTTTGGTTTTCCACACAACTATTCTCCACCTCTTGCATCTACTGCTATGGTTGGTCAGAATGTTATGCCAGTGTTTCAAGCTCCTATTTTTGCTAAACCTCAACCTATAGTTCAGACTATTCGAACTCCCTTTGAGGATCCCCGCTATGAGTACAATGCTGCCAGTGCTCAAGGTGAGGACCATGAGGACTTTGTTGAACCCGAAGTTGTCCGAGAGCAGTTTCAAAGCATAGAAAGAAGACTCAAAGCCGTTGAGGGTATTGATTTCTTTAATGTAGATGCAGACAACCTGTGCTTAGTATCAGACCTTGTTATACCTGTTAAGTTCATAACTCCAAATTTTGTGAAATACAAGGGTCACTCTTGCCCGAGAGCTCATTTGGTCATGTATCTTCGTAGGATGACTGCTCATGCCAAGAATCAGAAGTTGCTTATCCACTGTTTTCAAGACAGCTTGAGTGGAGCATCACTCAAATGGTACATGGGTCTCGAGCAAAACTCTATCCATAGCTTCCAAGACCTCATAAATGCCTTCATGAAGCAGTATAAGTATAACCTCGACATGGCTCCTGATCGCCGTTAACTGCAAAACATGTCTCAGAATGATAAAGAGTTTTTTAAGGAGTATGCACAGCGCTGGAGAGAGTTGGCTTCCCAGGTAGAACCTCTTTTGGCTGAGAAAGAGCTAACCAGAATGTTCATGGATACCCTGTCCCCATTCTATTGGGAGAAGATGGTTGGAAGTGTTTCCTCCAATTTCACTGATTTGGTTACTATTGGCCAAAGGTTAGAGAAAGGTCTTAAGAAGGTAAAAATATCCAAGGCTGTTGAATCTTCCAATGATGTGAAGAAATCCTATGGTAACTTTGAGAAGAAAAAGGAAGAACATACTAATGCTGTCATAGTTGAAGCAAGAAGGCTTCGTCCCCAACCTCGGTATACCATTCACCCTGTTGTTGCTGCTATTACTCCTGTGGTTGCTGCACCACGACCAACTCAAGCTTTCCAACGTCCGGCTGCAGGACAGAGCCAGTATCGTAATAGGGGTCAATTTAATCCTATTCCCATGACTTACACAGAACTTTATCCTGCTTTGGTTCAACAAGGTTTGATTACCACAAGGCCTTTGCCTCCTCCTCCAAATCCTCTTCCAGCTGGCTATAGGGCTGATCTTCATTGCGAATACCATCAAGGTGGTGTAGGCCATAACTTGGAAAGTTGCTTTGCATTGAAGGCTAGAGTACAAGAGCTGATGAGGAACAAAATCCTCTCCTTTAAGGACAATCCCAATGTCCAGAGTAACCCTCTGCCAGGGCACGCCAAGTGAAGCCTCAGTCGACTTCGGCTCAGCTACTTCTTAAAAATAGGATAACTCATCCTTGTGTTTGATTAGTCACTAGGCCTTGTTTCTTGTTGTTTTCATTTCCCTTATTTTGTAATAGCTGTTTGCTTTCAAATTATGTTTGTACTTTTTCAATTAATGAAATGAGCATTGCAACTTTTTGATTAAATTCATTTGTGTTTGCTATTTACATCTCCATGCTTTCTTTTTCAATAAATAATTTATCTCTTTTCCATTTTCTTTTTGATTATGCAAAGATCGGAGGGAGGATGATGATACTTAATACTCATAACTGCTGTTGATATGCTTTCAAATCAAAATTTTGCTGACGATGTAAGGTATTGTTTCATCCCTAAACACTGAAGAAATAAGGAAGATAACCCCTTGTTAACCCCTTTGAGCCTTGAAGTAGGAGTTTCTTTTCTTTACAAATAAAAACCCGCAATCGTAACCTGGGGCAGGGTAGTTCTCAGTTAGCTTAATTGTGCATTCAAATACAAGAGTAGCATTCAAGACGCCTTTCAACAAAGTTCACAAATGTTCCTTCGCACACAGCAAGCAAGTGTCGAAGATGTCTTTCAAGTCAAACGCCAATGATGGTTCGTTGTAATCCTTAAGCCAGACAGTCACTAAAAAAAAAAGAAAAATAAGAAAGAAAAGTTGTAGTACAACCAAAGGAGGAAATCTTTAAATCCTTTATCCTGGAAGTCCTTAATGGCAAACAATTTTGTAAGGAAGTAGTGACTGCCATTTCAAAGTCTCTTAACATCTGAGCCATCATCATTATTATCATCAATGCAATTTCCAACCCTTGGGAACCTGAGTGCATAGCTTGAGTTAACTTAGTATAGGACTGGAGTTCATCACGTAGATTGGGAGGGTCACAAATAAACTTTGAGCCTTTATCTTTTATTTTTTAAACCGTGAACCAGGCCACGTTATAACCCTCAAAAGGCGTAATTGAATCAAGGTTATTTTGAAAGCATACTACAGCAAGGTTGCATAAACTGACTCCAAAAGATCTTTGCAGATCACCCATTTTGGGTATTACACCATTTGCTTAAACTTTTCACTTTAATGTCTTGAACCACCGTGTTCTGACCAGTATCCCATATACTTTGCACCTCTTTTAAAAATGATTGATTTCAAAAGTTGTTTGAACTTTGCATTTACCACGTTTGTACAAATACTTTTGTTTGCAAACTAGCTTTCTTCTTAAGGAATTTTCAAACAATTAAGAAACTTGGTCGGTGAGCCTATCAGGGGTAAGTTCCTTCCATATCCTGTGGAGAATCAATTCAAGATTTGTGGTTTAATGGCGACTTCTCAAAATTGGTTTATACAGAAGTTTTTCAAGACTCAGACTGGGGCAAGCTTTCCAAAGAGCACCGTGAAACAGTCAGTTACCGAGTCAGACAAGCTGAAGCAATGATCAACTCATCTACAATAATCAGCTAGTCTGGGGCAGTTTACTTGAAGAATCCCCAAGCAACTCTTCATCCTTCCTACAAGGATCATCAATTTGGATATAGTTTACCAGGGTGGCAATGATGTGTTCAGCAGTTGCATCTCTAGTCCCAAGCGGAATGGCAGTGATCTCTGTGTTGAGGAATCAGCCTTCCAGTATTGTCTTTTCCACAAAAGAGTCGAGCTGTGTCGTCAGCATCTGCATTTGCATTTGATCATATATCATCTGCATAATTCATCTACCGTATGCATATCATGAGTGTTTCATCCTCATTTGCATTTCGCCTGAGTTCGTGTCGTTATCCACGTCTTACCTTACCAAAATGTTACCTGTCCTTTTCGTTCAGTGCCATTCCTAAATGTTGTTGTTTCATGAGTATCTTCTCTCATTCCAGCGCTATTCCTGGATCTTTATATTCTTTCACTCCAGTGCCATTCCTGGATGTCCGTCTCTTGTGATCTCAAGTGCCATTCCTGGATATCTTATTCCTCTTGTTTCTCCCAGTGGTGTTCCTGGAAGTTTTGCCTACCTTCTGTAACCACAATTAAATTTGCTTGGATATCTTTTAGTGTTATTCCTGAAAGTCTTATTTGTCCATTCAGTGCCATTCCTGGATGAGTTTTCTCCTTTGCATTCAGTGTCATACCTGGATGTCTTTTTTGCTATAATTCGATGCCATTTTCTGCTATTATGATTTGTAACTTCCATTCAAAGCCATTATTGAATGCCTGGTGTCCTTTTATTCATGACCATATAGTCTTCTTTGTTCACTTTATCTAAAGCCGTTATTAGATATTGTGATTTATACCTTTCATTCAAAGCCAGTATTGGATGTCCAGTTTCTTTACCATCTGATGCCTATCCGGATGTGTCTCTCCTTCTGATGTTTATTTTCAGACCGAGTCTTTGTTCACTTTATCTAAAGCCGTTATTAGATATGGTGATTCACACCTTTATCTAAAGCCATTATTAGATATTGTGACTTGTACCTTTCCTTTAAAGCCATTATTGGATGATTGGTTTCTTTTTCCATTTGACGTTCCTCCGGATGTGTCTTTCTCTTTTGGCTTTTCTCGAAGATCCCGTTTGAACTCTTCAGTATGAGAAAATCCCGGAAAATCTTTTGTTGATGTCTATTCTAAATTGATCCCCAGGGGAGATCATGTCTTCTTTCTGGTTCCATGCCCAGTAAAGAGTGTACTTTCATTTCCCCAGTGTCGTCCGATCACCTATAAACCTGTCGTCCATCTCCTTGGACTTTTCCCTAGTGGAGAGCCCCTCTCTGGCTCCCATCCCCAGTGAGGGCCTGTAGGATTTCCTCTTTATTTTTCTATCCCCGGTGCATCCTTAGAGTCTCCCCAGTGAGTCTATCGTTGGACATTCTATATCCCCAATGAGTCTTTCTCGTGAACGCTAACCTTATCCTTCCCCAGTAAGCTCACCTGTGGTGGATTGCCCTTCATCCTTGGTGTTTTGTTTGTCTGCCCCTTTGCATTTAGCATTCCATCATTTTCATCATATTAGAGTTCATTGCATGTCAGCATTTTTGTCCATAGCATTGCATGTCAGTGCGTCTGAGGGCAAAATTTTCGGTTATCTATATTTAAATACCTTCCACCATGATTTCATGAAGACTATCATCACTCATGTCATCCGGTGAAGATATTTAAATAGGGGCAACTGTTGTACCCCAAATTTTACCCTCCGATATTCTGATAGTTTGCATATCCTTTTCATTGGTCTCTGTTTTCGCATTTTAGTAAACATATCAATAATCATTCATTTTTTGTTAGAATTTAATTTGTTTTATTTCTTTTTTTCACTAACTATTTTCAATTATCTTTTTTTATTATTTTTAGTTTTATTATTATTATTTCTTTTTTATTATTATTATTAATTTTATTATTATTAGGTTTATTATCATTATTAGTTTTATTATTAATAGTTTTATTATTACTAAGCTATATTATTATTATTATTATTACTTTTATTTTGTTTATCTTCATAGTAAGTGGGGACCACTCAATCATTCTAACACTTCACATGGATTGCCAACTTGGATTTATCAATGACCAAAAATCCTTCTCACACTTCACTCATCAATGGCCAAGAATCATTCTCATAAAGTCACATGGATTGCCACATCAACACTCCCACTTTATTCACACTATAAATAAGATCTCTCTTTCTCTCATTTGACACACCAGATTCACCGAACACAAAGGTTGAATAATCTCTTAATTTTCTCCCTCAATTATTCTTGCAAATTTTCTGGAGAGAAGGCTTGTCTTCATTTTTCCATAACTCGTGTCATTGAAGAGGCAGTGGACCGTCTCCACTAGGTAATATTCACCTCTTTTATTTCTCCGTTTTCAAAGTACCATGATCATTTATCTATGTTGTTATCAAGTTCATTAGCATGTTAATATTTTTCTGGAAAAATTATTGTAATATCCTATAATTTTTGTTTGGTTTTATTATGAATGATGTTTAAAAGATAAGATAAAAATTCAAAAAGACAAAAAACATGCTTCATCACCACCCTTTTATTATTTCATACTATTTTTATTTTATTTTCCATTTATTTCTTAATTTTGTTTCTCTAGTTTTTATTTTAGGAGCACTTTGAATTTTTAGTTTCAATTTATCATGTTACTTCTTGAATTCATAACTTTTTCTTTCGAATTTTGTTTTGATTTTTATTTTTTGCTTACGATCTTTATTTCGATTTTTAGGGCCAATGATATTACAAAATCATGACTTAGTTTATTTATGCAAAATGACTAAAAAGTCTTGATATGTATGAGGCTCATTTCTTTATTTTTGTTGGTCAATGAAAGTCGAATATCAAAAGATTATCGATCCTCCGATTAAATATTGATCAAGACAAGACTAACTTTATTCTTCATTTCGAGTCCATTTTCTTTACTTTAGACCGATGACATTGCACAAATCTTGACTTTGATTATTTCAAATCAATAAAGTCTTGATAAATATGAGGCCACTTTTTACTTATTTTTATTGGTCGATGAAAGTCAAAAATCTAAGATTATCGATATATCAATTTAAATCTTGATTAAGACGAGACCAACCTTATTTTTTTCATTTCGGTTTCATTATCTTTGTTTTGGTCGATGACATAACAAACTTCATGGTTTGGTTGACTTCATTGAATCAACAAAACTTTGTTCAATATGAGACCGCTTTCTCTTTATTTCAGTTTCATTTACTTTTTAGTCGATGAAAGTCAAGAATCATTGATTATCAATTTCTCGATTAAATCATGACTAAGACGAGACTATTTCTACTTCATTTCAATTTTAAGTTATTTGAATACTAACTTTTTCATTTCTCTCTTTAATGAGACTTGTAAATATTTTCTGATAAAGTCTTGTGGACTACTATTCTGGTTGCCTGTTTCATTTGACACATCCTCGATACTATTCCAAAGGAAAGTTCTCCTCAGGTGACTCATAAGTCAATAAATCAATCATACCACCTTGGCCTCATAAGAGCCTTTCCCTTTTCCTGGCCTCATAAGAGCCATGGAATCATAACTTAGCAGTAGGTTAGAGTTTTGAATTCTATGTGATTCTCATCATCATGAGAACTCACTTTTCCCATCATAACTTAGATTTACAGAGTTTCTTAAAACTCTAAATGAGCTCATACTCATTTCCCCTTGGAACTTTGGCCATAGTCAATGGTTCCTCTTTCACCCTTAGTTAGGGGAACTACGAATGCTCTGATTCCATTCCCGTCAGGATACGTAGGCACGAGATGCGATGTCTTGGCGAGCATACTTAGTGTATATACCCGTAGGTCTTTCTTTACCTTAGCACATTTCCCTTAGCAAACATAACATAACACGATACTAACAAGAGGTTCCCGTAGAGTACTACGGATACTTAGGGTGCTAATACCTTCCCTTTGTATAATCAACCCCCGAACCTAGATTCTCTTTTAGGGTTTTCGTTCTTTACCTTTTCCTTTGGATAAATCAAAGCTCGGTGGTGAATTTCAAAGATGTGCGATTCAAGTTAATTAAATAGCTTGATATCCGATTCTCACCGCAACACTTGCACTATGTATTCTCTTCAAGATAATGATTGAAATATCCTTTGAGTCTAAGATCATGAATGTTTTTACTTTAGGATTTTATTCTTAAAAAGAATTGCATGAAAATCATTATCATACTCTGAAATGTTACTTTGCTTAAATGTCCTAACTTTTTGATGATGTCAAAAAGGGGGGAAAATAGAATATGATTTTGATATATATGTTAAAAGAATTCTAAACATCAACTCTGATATAAAATACATTTTACCACTAATGTTTATTTGATGTTTAGTCGAGGAACTCTGAATAAGTTCATAAGGCATTCTTAGAACAGGTTGAATTAAAAGAACTCTGTTAAAAGTTCTTATGAACTGTTGTTCATATAATCGAAGTTGTACACTTCGTGAACATATGTTCAGAATCAGATTGACCCAGTACTGTTCAGAAGTTGAGAACTTTTTGAAAGTCAAAGTCATCGTGATTCTAGTTTCATATTGTTCAGAAGATGTAAGCTGTCTGAGAATATGATATTCAGAACATAAGAATCAGAAGAAGAAATTTTCCTGAAAGCAGTCAAGACAAAGTCTACATTTCAAGATGCCTTTCAAAAGAATTGAGCAAATTAGAAGTTGAAGACTGTCTAAAGAACTGGATAGAAGATCCAAGAAGAAGAAGTTCTGATAAACCAAGAATTCAACTCAGAAGAAAATGAATTGGCATCAGACTAAATCTACAATTGGTATAAGACACAACTTACAACGGCATCAGATTCAGAATTAAGCTTTGAATTACCACAAAATACCTTCATTGGTATCTGATTCAGAATCAAGTCTGATTGAGCTTAAATTATCTTCATTAACATCAAAACCAGCCTACAGGGGTATCAAGACTTCAAATCAAGCTTTGATTGATCACAAAAATATTTTTCAATCAGATCAAGAATCAAGTTGTGATCCTCTATCGAGTTCTAATAGAAACATGGTTCTGAGATGAAGGCTTGTTGTCTATTCAAACTCTGAAAAGTCAAATGATGATCAGAACCAGTATGACCAAATCAAGAATCTGAAGATCATCGAGTCTGAAACTCAGGGGCAGTTTCTTACGTCAGTAGACAAGTTCAATTCTGATAAAAAGCATGGCTAAGTTATAAGAAGAGAATTGTTCTATCTCAATGCTAAAATGATTCTGCTGAAAAGTAGAAATTGCTTCAGAAGACTATAAAGATTATGAGCTCTGATACGACGTCCAAAGGAACTAAGTTCTTAAGATCTGAAGACAGAGGTTTTAATGAATAGTCCAGATGCTGAAGACTTCTGTCTCCTTAAGACAAATAGGGAAGTAGTCCTTCTCTATTCTATGTTCTGACAACTCCAAATTGTTATTTTGTGAGTCTTTGGATCATATAAGATTCTAGATGATCACAAATAAATTTTTAGGGTTAACACATTCAGGGGGAGCCGTTGTTCCGGACTCTGAATATGTTATGTTTGGTGATTACTTTGTATAAAATGTTCAATCAAAATACATGGTTTTGTCATTGTTATACCTCAAATTTTGACCACTAAGATTCCCCATCATTGTGAAAATCATCATCACAATATGGATGAATCATCATACCTCATTAGTCTCCCCAAAGATGGGTGAGCATCCACTACAATCAAATTTAGGGTTTCAAGCCCTCTCAGAGCTCTTAGACAAAGTATCAATCAAGAAATGACATGATCTTCAACTTGTCTAAACCTCTCAAACATCCACAAAGGATCAATAGGACTCCCACTCCAAGGATTAAGCACCAGGCTGCTCCCTTCTAGGTGGATCAAGCCTCAAGATCGCCAGTGTCACCAATTAGGGTTTGGTCGACCAGGGCCTCTAGATGGAAATTTTCCTCTGGGCATGAGCCAATGCTTCAAAGCATAACCTATGATGCTCCAAGGGACATCATGGACCCAATCATTAAGTCAATTTAACCTCAGGGGATGCATTCACCAAAAATCAGGAATTAAGGTTTCTTGACCTAATTCACCCCTAAGTTGACTTTTGGGGCAAAACTTGAGCCAATACCTCAAAGGAGAATTTGAGGTTCTCTAATACACCAAATTGATCCATTTGCAACAATGGATTGATCCAAGAAGCTTGAGCAACAAGTTTCAAGTTCATCAGAACCACAGTTAGGGTTTCGCGAGAAAAGTCGACTGTATCTTTGACTTTTTTCCCCGACATGCTCCCAAACCCTAGGATATGATTCAATACACCCTATAAACCTATGAAATCAATCCATCAAGTTTGATTTAGGTCAAGGACTTGATTTCATAGAGGATCACACACTTTAGAATTCATCTGACAAAAAGTCAATTGTGCACAAAAGTCAAACTTTGACTTTTTGAGATTTTTCACAAATATCGTTTTTTAACCCTAAAAAGATGTTAATGTGTGATTTGAATCAACATTCATCAAGAAAAATCAAAGAAAGTGGGATAACTTGTAAAAGGGGTAACCATAAAAACTTAGAATTTTTCTAAGTTATGGAACAAAGTGGCTAGGGTACCAACTTTGGAGGATCATAACTTCTAAACCACAAGGCCATTTTTTCTCATCCAAAGCTGGATTTGTAGCTCTCATTACCCCCTACAAAAGCTTCAACTACTCCTCATTCCAATTCATCATGGATTTTGAGTTATGGAATGATCAAAATCACAAAAAGTGAAAATGTCACTTTTTTCCAACACTTAGTGAAATTTTCACTAAATCAGAATTTGCCTTACTTTTTTCCAAATTTAGGGGCATTTTTCACTTGGATCCAAAAAGTATCAAAACCAATTATGATCAAACAATTGTTGTATCATATGAGGGCTTTCCAAAATGGCCAAGAACTCCATCAAATTCCACTTGAGCCATGAGATATGACAATGGCAATATGACTTGCTAAAAACTGCCAAAGCAAGGCAGATTTTGGAGTTTTGCTCGATTTGCCCAAATTTTGCAAAGGGAAAGCAACTTTATCCATCTGAACACCTCAAGGGGGGACCAAGGAGGAACCAACTCTGATCCCAAGCCTCCCAAGTCTTATGAACCAAAAATAGCATGCCAAACCTAGAATTGCCTAAAAGAGGGACAAGACTCCAATTTTGGATTGGAGCATTCAATGCATACACCAAAGCCAAAGCCATCAAACAGATGCTTTCCTCAAAATCTCTTCTTTCACTCCAAATTTGCCTTCCAAAGCAAGTCACCATCGGGTTTTGAGTTTGAGAGCAATTCCAACCAAACCAATCACACACACACACACACCTCATAAACATCATATAGAAGTGATCCAAACACTCACATAACATCTGGAACACCAAAATCACAAAATCACCAGCCAACTGCTCAAGCCTTTGACAGATTTGCAGTTGAGGTGCCAAATCAAGTTCCAGCTCAAATCAATCCACTCCAAGCATCCAGACACACTCCATAGCACCTAGGGAAGATGTCCATAACCTTGGAACCAAGCTGTAACACCTCTAACATAAAACACGATCACCAGCTGCAAGAGGTAAGCATGAGCTCTTCTAACTCTATGATCCATGCAATTTTTGCTGCACAATAATTTGGCCATATGTTCAAAATCATGCATGGAGTGTTTTCCCTCAATCAATTGCATTGTTTGAATTGTGTATCGAATTTTTGAACCTTCATGCAAATTTTAGGGTTCTTGAGGTTTCTCTTTGATTTCTTATTCCATGTTTAAAATAAATGAAATTAAAGACCATAAACATGATCTTGAGGTTGAAACGAGTAGATTGATATGTAGATTGCATGATATAATCAAGTATTCAGTGAGATTGGATAGAAAACGCAAATCTGCAGAAACAGAGGAAGGGCGCGTGTTCTTGCCATGTTCTTGGCGCCCTTTTTCAAATATTTGAATATTTGAATTTTGTGATTTTATTTAATTGATTCAAAAATTAATTTCTCTCTGAGTTTTAATGATTTTGAGTTGATTCTTTTTTTAATAATTCACAAAAATGTAAAAATATTTTATTTTATCAAAAAATCCCAAAAATATTATTTATTTCATATAATTGATAGTTTTGCAAAGAATTAATATTTTAATTGTTTTTGACATTTAAAATATTTTTTCCTTCTTGAATTTGCAAATTTTAATGACTTCTAATCATTTTGTAGGTCAAAACTTGATTTTTGAAACATTAATCCAAGATCACAATTTGTTTTCCACATGTTTAACAATTTTGATCATTTTAATTGAATTTTTATTCAATTAAAATACACTTTTGAAAACAAATTAGGGTTTTTGATTAATTCAACCCTCATCAAACTTTTTAAAACTCTTTGGGCCTCTAGTAGAGTGTAAGACCCAACCCTTTTTGAAAACCAAAATAATTTGGGCCTCAGTGTATTGTATAGGTCCCGATACCGTAAAAAAATTCGGCGCAATCGTCGCCTTTTTTAACAAATAAAACCCTTGGGCCTACCCTCGTGTTATAAGCCCCATTCTTTTTCTTTAAACCTTTGGGCCTCTAATAAAGTGTAAGACCCAATCCCCTTTTAACCAAAACCATTTTTGGGCCTCAGATATTGTATAAGTCCCTCTGCGTTAAAAGAAAACCTCGGCGCAATTGCCAGTTCAAAAATCAAACCCTTGGGCCTCTCCTCGAGCTGTAAGCCCCACCACTTGTATAAAAATAAACCTTTGGGCCTCTTGAGAGAGTGTAAGACCCATCCCTTTGTACAGAAAACCTTTTTGGGCCTCAGTCACTTGTATAAGTCCCTGTACAAAATTCAAAACCACAGTGCAATCACTGATAAAACCTTGGGCCTCTCCTTGAGCTGTAAGCCCCAACAATCTTTTCAAAGCACTTTCCCCTTTGATTTTGAATATAATATTGTTACCAAAGCTTCCTTTGTTGGACAAACTAACCAAATAGCATGGAAGCTCTACAACCGAGTAAGTGTTTACCCGCTTTCTTTATCCGCTTTCATATATATAACTGTATTGTGGGGCTGATCACTGTAAGTCTTCTTTCACAAACTTTTATATACTTGTCAAATATCAAATGTGTAATACTAGTATAGTTATTTAGAATTTTCCCCGACAACTACGTCTAACACTAGGTAAATCTCCGTTGATCGCTCTTAGATACAAACAAAACTAGATCCCCATAGGATTACCAGATACAGTCTTCCCTCCTCTTGGGGTTAAACAATATGGAGATGTGAAAGGCAGATTCTTTTTTAACCCTTTCTTAGACTGTCACCCTTAGAAGTTGTCAAAGAGACTCTACTCCCCAGAGATGATCTTTTCTCCGTGAATGGCATCTCTTGATTTTTCTTCCAAATTCTCGGACTTTCCTGGCTTGATCTATTCTCTGTGAATGGCATGTCTTGAACTTCTCGGGGTTTAGGGACCCACAGGCTTCTTAAAAGCACCTTTAGAAAATGTCAAAGAAACTCTAACTCCCTAGAGATGATCTTTTCTCCGTGAATGGCATCTCTTGAGTTTTCTTCCATATTCTCGGACTTTCCTGGCTTGATCTATTCTCTGTGAATGGCATGTCTTGAACTTCTTGGGGTTTGGGGACCCACAGGCTTCTTAAAAGCATCCCCGCCTTCTTTCGGGCGTTGTACAAGGACCATTCGGCTTCTTAAAAGCTCTCATGCCTTCTCTTGGGCTTAGTACAAGGACCCATAGACCTCTACAGGTATAGGAACAGAACCTAGTCATCAATTTGCTAGAGCTGTCTTTCTGAGTCAAGTGTCAAACCAGTTAATGGGTTGACCTTCATCCCTTAACATACCAGCCTTCTCTTGGGCATTATACAAAGATCATTCACTACCCGAGAATCAATTTCCCAACACACCAGTAGACTTGGACAGTCTTCATACCTTTGGATTTCCCATTTCCTTAAAGAACATGAAATAACCATGATCCTCTGATCAAACCCAAAGTGCAACATTACCCATATAAGAACTGATTTTCTCTTTATCCAACATACTGGACCTGTCACTCAACTGAAATAGTCACCGGTACAATAGCCTCCTCTTGGGCTTTGTACAACTGATTCTCCCCAGCGGAACTAACCTTTTAACACTCTCTTGTTGAGTACAAAAGACTCTCTTATTGAGACAATCTCCTTTCATCCTCTATCTCGGGCTTCGTACGAGACAACAAAAACACTCTCTTGTTGAGTCTAAAAGACTCTCTTGTTGGGTCAACCACTTTTAGCCTCCATCTCGGGCTTCGTATGAGATACAAAATCACTCTCTTGTTGAGTATAAAAGACTCTCTTGTTGGGTTAACCACTTTTAGCCTCCATCTCGGGCTTCGTACGAGATACAAAATCACTTTCTTGTTGAGTATAAAAGACTCTCTTGTTGAGTCAAACATTCTCAGCCTCCATCTCGGGCTTTGTACGAGGTACAAAGACTCTCTTGTTGAGTCAAACACCGTTAGCCTCTGTCTCGGGCTTCGTACAAGACACATACAAAAGCACTCTCTTGTTGAGTAAACCCTTTTAGCCTCTCTCTCGAGCTTCATACGAGACACACAAAAGCACTCTCGTGTTGAGTCAAAAACTTTTAGCTTCTCTCTCGGGCTTCGTACGAGACACATAAGAATACCCTCTTGTTAGGTCAATAGCCTCCTCTTAGGCTTTGTATAAGGAAACCCTGGTTGAGTCAATCAACCTTTTAGCATCAAAATCTGTGCCTTGCTCAGAGTATACAAACATCAACAACTCCTTTTCCCCTATCTAATTGCTGTAAGTGGCAAGCCTTTGGATTATTTACATCCACGCCATTGTCCCTCTTTTAGCATGAGAAATTCCTAAGGAAAGATGACATTACTCTTAACTGAGTTAAAGTCTTCTCCTTCAGGTTAAAAAACCCCTATAAAGGAAATTATGGCATTGCTGGGTTCACATATCCCAGTTAAATTAATTCTCCTTGATAATCAGTCACCCAACAGTTGTGACAAACATACCAAATACCCCCCTTTAGAGATGACAAATTCTCTCTACGGTCAAAACCCTTTAGCTTCACATCTTGGGCTTCGAACAAGATACAAATAGACCCTTCAGCTTCACATCTTGGGCTTTGAACAAGATACAAACCACCTTTAGCTTCATGTCTTGGGCTTTGAACAAGACATCAAAAAACCCTTTTTGCTCCCATAGAACAGGAGGAACTACGATCGATCTGATTTCCCTGTTTCATTAAACGGGAATACGTAGGCATAAGATTGAAAAATCTTAGCGAGCACACTAATCAAAAACCTAAAATCCCATACCTTCACACATCAATCGAAAAGCATCAGTCCTAACATCCTACCAATAACAAATAATCCAGACATTTCAGTTTTAGCAAAGTAAGCAGAGAGAGGCCCCACTTCCACATAGCATCTGTAAACCGACAGTCATCTGTTTAAACTCAGTATGCAAGCAGGGTTAATTGGAGATATCTATTTCCCTTCCTTCATCAGCTTGAATAGGATAGAAAATAAATTGACCTGTAGTACCCCAGAGCGACAGTGCTTAAGAACCACGTCCAAAATCGCTCGCTACAGTCATCATCAAAAAGGGGGAGATTGTAAGAGCAAGAGTTGTCTCTGCAAGTTATCTCTATGTTTTGATGATAACAATGAGTATTTGTGAAAGAACTATTATATGTTCTAATGTGTGTTGTGTGCAGATCATAATCATAGAAGATATCAGATCCAACAAACACCAGCTAGATGTTCGTAAATGATCATATGTGAGTTACTATGTGTAACACAGGTTACAAGAAGCAAGTATGCTTCTGTATCTGATCATAATCAGATAGATCTAAGGATGCCGATATTGCTGTTGCAATGCTCTTGTGGATCCTACTCTGAAAGTGGTTTTGATTCTGAAGATAACGAGGCTTCTTAAGAGATAATCTTCTGGAGAACCGAAGTGCTGAAGATTCTAATGACTTGAAGTTCTGAAGGCAGAAAGACTCTGAAGACTGAAGTGCTCTGAAGATTAAGATTCAAATGATCAAGTGTTGAAGACTCTGAAGACAGCGTTCTGAGTGACCAAGGTTTTGAAGATTCTGAAGACTTGAAGCTATGAAGATAAAGGGTTTCAAGACAAGTGTTGAAGGCCTGAAGACAGATTCCTAATGGTCAAGTTCTTAAAACTGAAGACTTGAAGATTCTGAAGACCCAATTATAAATTCTCTACTTATGCTTCAATTAATTACCATCAGAAGCCTCTGAAGATTTGAAGACAAATGTTACCGTTAGCAATGACTGTACTAAAAAGATATATCCCATCACTTCTTCTATAGTAAGAAAAAGATATTGCATTACAACTTTCATCATTGCATAACGACTCTTTTCAAACAGCCAACAACTCTTCAACGAATATATTTTACTTGGCTATTTAAAGGAATGGAGTATGCGCTTGTGAAGGTGTCGATGTGATGATAGTCACAACGATCAGTTATTGTTGTTACACTAAACATTTAAAGCTATCACCATTAACACACGACCATTGTTGTTAAAGCTCAAAGATCATCATTCAACACAACAACAATCTATTAGAACAGAAGCTGTTGATGAACATGACAACATTGAAAATCAGTCAAGTCATCAACTAACTTCATCATCTAGGCTATATTAAAGATCTGAAGCAAGGAGTTGTTGCTCGAAGCTTGCTCAGCAAAGAAGATGAAGAAAGTCTACAAGATGTCATCAACTATCAAATCAACATACATCTTTGTAGAATCTGAAGATAGCAAGGAGATGTTGCTCATATCTTGCTAGAACACTTGTGTGTTCATATGTTCTTAAACTTAGGAGTTTATCTGCTTGTTAAGAAGCATCGATGTAATCTCCAGAACAACTAATTCTATGTGAATTAAGATTCCTCAAGTGATCAGTGTGATAAGAGACTTGAGAAGACAATGCCTTGGTGTCATTGTGGAAATCCTGAAATATGGTCAATGATAGTCATATCTCAAAGAGGACCAATTGTGGGTCAGACTCTTGTGAGATCACTGACGGAACTCATTGAAAATTCTGGAAGAATGGTCAGTAAACGTTATATTCGTTAACTCGGATCCCTGAATGTTTAGCTGTGAAATCCTGATAATAGATCTTGCGAGATTGGAATCTATTGGGTCAATGTTCGTTATATTCATTAACTTGGATCCCTGAACGGTCCATTGTGGGTTAGCCCATGCATCTGTAATCGGTTTTGATTATAGTGGATCTAGTGCTTGTGTTCGAGGCGAAATCACCTTGAAAGGGTGGACTAGATTTGCTTGAGAATGGCTCAAGTGAACCAGGATATATAGTGTGTTCTTTACTCTTGTTTATGCTTTGTTTTATTGTTTATGTTTCTGTATCAATTATGAGAACCTTGCGTAGTAAGTCAGAACCTTGCAACCCAACTCCGATAAGCTTCCGCATTGCAAGTCTGATTCAAACATCGCTAATTCAGATTCTCCTTGTCGCTTATACTTCATGCATCACACAATCTGAATGACGTTTCGCAAGTCAAAGTCTCTCAACGCAACTCTGATATTCTCTTAGTACGTTAACGATAAGAGGCGAAAAGTTATTAAGAGTTAAAACACAATTCAAACCCCGCTTTCTTGTTTCTTTCTCACACCTTCAAGGGTGACTGGGGAAAATTCTTATATGAAGCCTAAGAGGAGGCTATCTTTTGCTGAGGATTTATTGAAATCTAGGAGAAGGTCCAAATTGTATTGGGGAATCCAAAGGATTTACTCTGGTTGGGAATCAGGGAAGAGTTAGGGTATCAGATGCCATGACGCTCTGATTCTGTTGAGAGTTTATTGATGGTAAGTTGACCCTGGCTGGGATGTTTAAAATGAAAGTTTAAGCCTGGTTGGGGGTCAGGGAAGTTTAAAGGTAAGTTTGAAGAACCTTAGAGGTTCTTAACTCTGATGGGGACTTGGTATATTGGTAAAGTGATCAAGGTTTTCCCAATGCTTTTGGGAAACCTGAGGGTTTTTGTACTAAGCCCAAGAGAAGGCTGAGAGGGTGAGACTTTCCAAGTCTAATTAAGAAGATATAGACTCTGGTTGGAAAGAGATCTTTGTATGATGCCCAAGAGGAGGCTGTTGGTTTAAGGGATGGAAATCAACCCTAGAATGGTATGATGTTATAAAAATTTGACTCTCCCAGGGATTGAACTAGTAGAGATGACAAATTTCTATCTTATGCTTTTAGGAAGCCCGTGGGTCCTTGTACTAAGCCCAAGAGGAGGGTGGGGAACTTTTAAAAAGCCTGTTGGTCCTTGTACTAAGCCCAAGAGGAGGCTGGGGATACTTCTAGGAAGCCTGTTGGTCTAAGCCTAGGAAAAGGTCAAGAAAGGTTTCACCGGGAATTAATCCTTTCTCTGTTGAACAGTTCTAAGGTTTGAAGAAATTCAAAAGCCATTTCACCGAGAATTAATCCTCTCCGGGGAAATGAATTTCTTGGATACATATACGTTTCTAAGTTTTGACAATCTTGAGTAAAGTTTCACCGCGAATAATGCCTTTCTCTGTTCCATATTGAATAAGCCCAAGAGGAGGCAGACTGTATTGAGGGAAGTTTCCTATGAGGGAACTAGTTTTGACTATGTTAGAAGTAACCTCTGGTTTGACCTAAGTATAGACCTAACTGTTAGTTCTTGTATTGGCTGGAATTTTGGTAAAACAAAGCTGAACAATGTTGATGTCATAACATTGGTTCTTATCATTAGCTGTTGCAGGGTTGCAGTTTTGTGGTCTGATGTTATACATGATGTCTTGACATCAGTTGACAGAACATCAGAAAACCATCTGTTGTGGTTTTTGTATTGCAGAATGTTAAGGTGTTGAAGAGTTAAAGTGCTGAAGAGTGATGCCACATGCGATGTCTTGACATCACTATACCAGAACATTAAAACATCAGGTTTCGATGTTTTTAGGGTTGCGCACATTAGTTCGATTTGAGGAGATCTGTTAGTTAGATTGGATGCGAATTTATTGGAGAAGATTTATTCTGATACAATTAATTCTGCATATCTTGTGGAGAATAGTTTGTTACTATTTTTGTGCAAATAGACATGGAGAATTGTTCCTAGTTGTGTGGAGAAGATTGTTCCTATTTGTGTGGAGCTGAATTTAATGCATAAAGATATGGAGAATATTTAGAGTTAATTATTGAAGATTTAAATTGAAGATTTGATTGAAGATCCAATTGATAGCATAATCTGTTGCAGATATGTAGCTGAAGATCTGATATGATATGATATGATTTGAAGGCCCAAATCCAATTGGGAAATAGGTTATAAATAAGTGCATTGTAACCTAGTTTTTGGGAGGCCAGCCATCATGTAAATTCTAAGGGCTGAGTTTTGTGAACCACTCTCTAAGAGAGTTGGTATGTGTGAACCACTCGGATTGTGAGATGGTCATTGTTCTTAGAGGAAGCTGTTAAGCAACTCTAAGTATTGTTCTTAGTCATGAGGGTCATGTCTAGGTATGGTCATGGAAGTGTGTCTTCCAAGGTTATGTGGTTAAAAAGTTTAGGAAATCAAGTTGTTGATGCAGTGACGGTGTAGTTGACTGCTAGACATCATTGAGATGATCGGAAGTGAGATGGAGTCTCTTACCTAGGGAGGACTTAGGTAGAAGGGTCATTGGGTAGGGATTAAATTAGGCAGATTGTCAACTGGTCTATTGAGTCTATAATTTGATACGACTAATAGTGGACTTCCTTCCTGGCTTGGTATGCCCCCAGATGTAGGTTGGTTGAACCGAACTGGGTGAACAATTGATTGTGTTCATATGCTGTTTCTTTTATTGCCTTGTTCATACAGCAGATATTGATGTTGTGACATTGCACTTGACATCACATGTCTGTACCAGAATTTCAATTGGTATCAGAGCAGGCATCCTGTCTATTTCTGGATGAGATCTTGGGAAGATACTTTCTGGTTCATGAGCAAGAAAGATAGTTATGGACTTGGTCAGTTCATAGAGATCCCTTGAAGTGGAGAATGAAGTTATCAGGCTTGTAGCTTTGGTGGTGAGCTGCTGTGTGGTTTGACTTATTTTCAAACCTGTGTTGACCGAGTGCACATGGAGTGTCGTGTTTGTGCAAGGGTTATTATGTTGTGCCTGAAGGTTGTAGAGGAGTTTTCTGGTATGTGTTCTGCTGCATATATATATATATATATATATATATATATATGATGGAAAATTCTTGGTGGTTTTGTGTTAAGGCTGCAACATTCTGTTCACCTCTGAAGATGCATCACATGGTGTGGTGATACTTGAGGATATCTTCAACTAGCTTGATAGAGTTGCCAAAGATACTTGTGGTTCATCCCAAGTCCACTCATAAAGGAACTCTTATATGAGCTTGTTGAAAAGAGATCTGAAGAAAGTTAGAAGCAATGTATTCTTGCCTCCAACCCTACAAGGTTAATCTCTGGGCTGTGTTAAAGGATCTTTTGGTGTGTCCTACCAGATGTTGGAACATAAAACCAACAGATTATGCAGAATATTGTTGGCATAACAGATGCTTGGGGACTAAACATATGTGTATTGATCACATCTGTTTGGAACCTACTCCTGGCGTGGAAGAGGAGGCATATGGGTTGTGTGTCTAAGAAGTTTCCTTGAAGAAACATGTCTTAGATATGTATATTGGTCAAGAGATGATCAATATAGTGTCACTCATTGGATAAGTGAGTAGGTGATCAAACGGTGGCATTTGGTTGAACTCAGAAGTGAATTCGAAGAATCAAGATAATCAGAGTGTGGCAGCTGGTTATTATTGAGGAACAAGTTACTCTTAGACAGAAGGGTGAGGAGTTGAAGACTTGAGGAGATTATTCTTCTTGAAGGTGGATGAGAGTTTAATTCTCTAGTTCTTTGGATTACTATGCTATAGTAAGTCCAGTTGGTGGAGTATATCAAGAATCATGGTGATGATGTCTTGGTGTGTGGCAAATGTTCTAACTTGTGTTGGGACATTATCTGGTTGAATATCCTTGGTGAAGGATGATTATGCTCTGGTTCAGGAGCTTGGTGCCTACATTGTGCCTAAGGAGTGTCTACATAGTCATACGGGAGAATGATGAAGTAGAAGGTCTGCCTTGGATGGAGAATGTAGTGAAGACTGAAGTTGATCAGGTTTTGATTGTTTGGAAGTATGAAGATGAAGAGTTTGATAGGGAAAGACTGCCTTTAGAGAGTTAGGGGATCTATGTGACTTTGATCTTTATCTAACAGTTTGGTTGAAGGAGGATGGTGATCCTTATGTTTCTCACGAATGGCCATTGTATCTTCATGTGTGAGTGACTGTTGTTTATTGTCAAAAGGGATAGTGATACCAAAATGAATGTGCTTCAGCAAGTGGCTGAACTGGGAGTGAGCTCTTGAAGACATGAAGATGTGTCTTATGTTTTTCATTCAGTTTGGGTGTTCTTCTTGCAAAGGAGCAAGGTTATCCACGTCAGGGGGAGTAATGCTACTGATTTCCCTTAAATGCATTGGTGCTTGGTTTGGTATATTATGGCCAAAATGGGGGAGAATGTACAATAGTAGCTATTCTGAGTATGTTGGTTGGAAGATTCAGTGTTTGTCAAATTATGGCTAAAAAGAGGGAGAGAGTTGCCAAGGCGTGGTGTGGTTGTGAAGCCTTTTTCTGATATGGTGTAGAAGTTGAGGGGGAGAGTGTTTGAACAGCTGTGAGCTGGTTCTTGTTTTGAGGGGGAGTTTGCCCTATGCTGCTGAGGTGATTTCTGCATTGTTGGTTATTGTTGCTGCTGGGTTCTCTGATGTTAGCAGAGATTGTTTTAGCCAAAATTAGCCAAATGGGGAGATTGTTAGTTCTTGTATTGGATGGAATTTTGGTAAAACAAAGCTGAACAATGTTGATGTCATATGTCTGATGTCATAATATTGGTTCTTATCATTAGCTGTTGCAGGGTTGCAGTTTTGTGGTCTGATGTTATACATGATGTCTTGACATCAGTTGACAGAACATCAAAAAACCATCTGTTGTGGTTTTTGTATTGCAGAATGTTAAGGTGTTGAAGAGTTAAAGTGCTGAAGAGTGATGTCACATGCGATGTCTTGACGTCACTATACCAGAACATTAAAACATCAGGTTGTGATGTTTTTAGGGTTGCGCGCATTAGTTTAATTTGAGGAGATCTGTTAGTTAGATTGGATGCGAATTTATTGGAGAAGATTTATTCTGATACAATTAATTCTGCATATCTTATGGAGAATAGTTGGTACTATTTTTGTGCAAATGGACATGGAGAATTGTTCCTAGTTGTGTGGAGAAGATTGTTCCTATTTGTGTGGAGCTGAATTTAATGCATAAAGATATGGAGAATATTTAGAGTTAATTATTGAAGATTTAAATTGAAGATTTGATTGAAGATCCAATTGATAGCAGAATCTGTTATAGATATGTAGCAGAAGATCTGATACGATATGATATGATTTGAAGGCCCAAATCCAGTTGGGAAATAGGTTATAAATAAGTGCATTGTAACCTAGTTTTTGGGAGGCCAGCCATCATGTAAATTCTAAGGGTTGAGTTTTGTGAACCACTCTCTAAGAGAGTTGGTATGTGTGAACCACTCGGATTGTGAGATGGTCATTGTTCTTAGAGGAAGCTGTTAAGCAACTCTAAGTATTGTTCTTAGTCATGAGGGTCATGTCTAGGTATAGTCATGGAAGTGTGTCTTCCAAGGTTATGTGGTTAAAAAGTTTAGGAAATCAAGTTGTTGATGCAGTGACGATGTAGTTGACTGCTAGACATCATTGAGATGATCGAAAGTGAGATGGAGTCTCTTACCTAGGGAGGACTTAGGTGGAAGGGTCATTGGGTAGGGATTAAATTAGGCAGATTGTCAACTGGTCTGTTGAGTCTATAATTTGATACGACTAATAGTGGACTTCCTTCCTGGCTTGGTATGCCCCCAGATGTAGGTTGGTTGAACCAAACTGGGTGAACAATTGATTGTGTTCATATGCTGTTTCTTTTATTGCCTTGTTCATACAGCAGATATTGATGTTGTGACATTGCACTTGACATCACATGTCTGTACCAGAATTTCACTAACTACTGGAGAAACTCTAGACAATTATGCACAAGTATATACAGATGAATGAATTAGCAGGTATATAAACAAATATGCATTATATTGAAAATATGTTGGGTCTTATGCTCTGAGAAGAGGCCCAAGTGTATGGTGATTGATTGTATTGATTTCAACTGTATGATTGATTAGGATTTTGAGAAATTGAAGAAAGTTTTGAGATAACCTTGAATTTGAACTTGAATTAAAAGAAAGTTGTTTGAAAGAAAAGAAATTTTGGGGCTTATAACTCAAAGAGAGGCCTAAGTGGTCTAAGAGCAGTTTAACCGAGAATAATGCTCCTTTTAGTACTAGTTTAAAACAGACAAATGATTTTAAAAACAGAGGTATGGGGCTTACAACTCAAGGAGAGGCCCGTGGGGGTTGTTTATTGTTTAAAACAAAGTTTATGTGCTAAATATTGGGGTTTATACTCAAGGAGAGGCCCAGACGACTTATTTGAAAACATTGATTAAACTGCGATACCGAAAGATGTTATGGGACTTATACTCTAGCAGAGGCCCAAAAATTGTTTTTATACAAAAGAGGGTTGGGTCTTACAGTCTAATAGACGCCCAAAAGTGTTTGTGAAGAAAGAATAATGGGGCATATACTCAAGGAGATGCCCAGATGATTTATTTGAAAAGGCGACGATTGCGCCAGGATTTTGAAAACCACAAAGGGACTTATAAAACGATTGAGGCCCAAATTATTTATGTACAAGAAGGAATGGGTCTTACACTCTATTAGAGGCCCAAGAATGTTTGAAAAGAAGAAAAAAATAGGGCTTACAACTCAAGGTGAGGCCCAAGTGATTTTTGTTTAAAAGGCGACGATCGCTCCACGGTTTCGGAAAACATAGTGGGACTTATACAATGACTGAAGCACAAATATTTGTGTGTGAAAAGGGATGGGTCTTACACTCTATTAGAGGCCCAAAAGTGTTTTGAAAAATTAAAATCAAAGGGGAAACCCTAATTTTAATTTTAAAATACAATTTTCAAATGAAATTAAATAAAAAATGATATAAAATATCAAATATATTCCAAAGCAAGTTTTGAACTTTGAAAAATGTTTTGAAAAATCTAGAAAATCTAGAAAAACAGTGTTATCCACCCAACCATGGTGTACTATCAGTGGAAAAACTAGAAAAGCTACAAACCATATCTTATCTATTGAGTTGTGTTGTTGTCAAACGATAGGTGAGGTGAGGTTGAACAGAAACAGTAGTGTGAAATTTTTATCCACATCTTTCAAACGATTTCTATTTGTAGAATCTGAAGTTAAAGCCATTGGAAGATTACTAGAGAAAGATAAGAGACATTAATGCATCAATGGAAATGGAATATTGTTGAATCAAGGAACACTAGAAGTCACGATGAACAACATAATGCATCAACTATAACATGTCTATCTAGTATCACTTACATGTGTTTTCCCTGCTCGTCGATAAACCCACTACCCGTTCTTCTTTTTGTGGGTGGCCATGAAGAGCTCGTCAGGATTTGGTGGTTGGCCTAACTTCTTCTCTTATAAATAAAGACAATATATACACAAATTACAATGAATATCAGATATAAATATCTTGATGCATTCTAATTACAAATAGAATACACAACAATTCTATAGCAACATCATGATGAGCTCTACGTCCTGTGGTATGGACTACCCCACCTTTGGTTGATGCGCGATTAGTCTTATTTTGTTAAGACAACTTTTTGAAATCTTCAGTTTTCCACCCGTCAAGAAGGTATGCATAAACCTTTTCACCCTTCCAAAATGGATTTCTCCCCGCTCTCCTAATCTTACCAAATATATCTCTTGTTTGCATCATTATCAGGATTATCACATGCTTCTTTCTTATTAGTAGCACCACGGTTGAGTACACCTCTGCTACTATCAGTCTGTTTGCCACAAATAAGCATCTCAGTGTCCACTTTCTCCGGTGAAACATCTATTAAAGAGCCACCTTTACTTTCTCTCAGAAGACTCGAAGTAATCATAGACAAATCTTCTATTTCAACTAGATGTTTCAGCAGTTTAACTTTTAGCTTCAATAGTTTTCCGAAAGAAAGTTTATTGGTATCAATAACTGTCAACTTTGTCGAAATCTGTTTAATGGTTTTAAACATATTCTTGCCATGTTTCACTTTCCTCGTGTATTTTTTCCCTTTAAATGTTTTACCAGCAGCATCTAACTCAACATATTCTTGCCATGTTTCAATTCCTACTGAAAGTAACACTTATATTCCTAGCTGGCAATGAAATGAAGTATGTGTTGAGTGGAGTTAAGCCCTTAAACAATAATTTGATCCTTATGTCCTTTACTCAAGTTGAGCAACAAAAAGCTCAATTATGTTTCGTTGCAGGAAGATTCAATTATATTATGATATATTTGAAGATTCAATTATATTACATACAATAATTTTGATTATAGTTTAATTTTGAATGGAATTCTTGTGTTGCAGGAAGATTATGTGAACCAGCTGACTCAAGCCACACAAAACGATACTAATGTGGATGGTTCGGAAAAAATACAACTGTGGAAAGAAGCTGTCGGCAGAAAGTCAAGAGCCCGGTGTTATGGAACTGCCAGAATGGCGGTGAATATACAATATGGAGTGTCTTACCTGACACAAGTCACTGTTTCAAATGCAAATAGAGAAGCGGAGACCCAAGCAATTCAAGCTGCTAGAGCTGAGGCTACTATAGTACGTGAAGAGGCTGCCAAAGCTAAAGCAGAGACAGAAGCTTTGAAAACGAAATTTGATGAATTTCAGAAAGAGATGCTTGCTTGGAAGGCGAGTCAGGCGGGTCCTTCCATTGCTTCTTCGAGTGTCGATCCTAATACTCATGGTGATTACAATGATGACTCGGATGGGTAGTTATTCGATCATGAAATGAGTGATTGATGCCTTGATATCTTTTTGTTGGTATTTTGATGTAACTTTGACTTGTGGATGTAGCAATATTTTGTGTTGGTATTTTGATGTAATTTTGACATCTTTATGTTAATATTTTGATATAACTTTCACATTTTAATTAATGTAGCAAAATTAAGGCTTGGCTTGAGTTTGTTATGCTGTGTTGGAAATATGTAACTTTAACATCTTAATTAGTGTAGCAATATCATGGCTTGGCTTGAGTTTGTTATGTTGGAAATTTGATGTGATAATGAATAGTTTGAAACAAGTTTCAATAGATTTGGTTTGAAACAGGTTTCAATAGTTTGGATTGAAACGGGTTTCAATAGATATGGATTGAAACAGGTTTAAATATCAATTAGACCCCACCCACTGATAAAAAAAAACAGAGACGGCTAAAATCAACACTAAAACTGACAAAGGGAAAACGAAAGTGCTAACCACAACCGTCGCTAATATATAACTAAAAAAATAAATAAAAAAATACTAGCGTCGGTTATGTGCAACATTAATCTACATGATTATTTAATATATAACGTCGATTTTAAGTGACTCTATTATTCAATAAAGTTGTAACTTGTGTCTTAAAAGAGCGACGCAATGTGGTCGTAATCGTACTAAAGTGTCGCTTATAACCGACACTAAGGTAGTGAAAAGAATAATTAAGTGTTACAGCAAACCACCACTATAGCAAAGTTACGTCGTTCATTAGCGTCGCTAGAGTAATTTTTTTTTACAAAGTGTCATACCCCAAATTTTGACCACTAATATTCCCCATCATTGTGCAAATCATCATCACAATATGGATGGACCATCATACCTCATTAGTCTCCCCAAAGATGGGTGAGCATGCACTACAATCAAACTTAGGGTTTCAAGCCCTCTCTGAGCTCTTAGACAAAGGATCAATCAAGAAATGACATGATGTTCAACTTGTCTAACCTCTCAAACATCCACAATGGGTCAAGAGGACTCACACATCAAGGATTAAGCACATGGCTGCAACATTCCAAGTGGATTAAGCCTCAAGATCGCTAGTGTCACCAAATTAGGGTTTTGGTCGACCAGGGCCTCCAGTTAGAAATTTTCCTTTAGGAACGAGACAACACTTCAAATCACAACTTAAGATGCTCCAAGGGACTTCATAAACCCCATCATCAAGTCAATTTAAGCTTAGGGAATGCATTCAAAAAAAAAATAGGAATTAGGGTTTCTTGACCTAATTCACCCCTAAGTTGACTTTTGGGACAAAACATGAGCCAAGACCTCAAGACATGATTTTATGGTCTCCAATACACTACATTGATCCATTTGCAACAATGGATTGATCCAAGAAGCTTGATTCACAAGTTTCAAGTTCATCAGAACCACAGTTAAGGTTTCGCGAGAAAAGTCAACTGTGCCTTTGTCTTTTGACCAAGACATGCTCCCAAGCCTTGGGACATGATTCAATACACCCTATAACACCTATGAAATCAATCCATCAAGTTTGATTTAGGTCAAGGACTTGATTTCATAGAGGATCGCACAGTTTGGAATTCATCTGATAAAAAGTCAACTATGCCAAAAAGTCAAAGTTTAACTTTTTGATTTTTTGATCAATTATGCTTTCCTAACCCTAAAATGATGTTAATGTGTGATTGGAATCATCATTCATCAAGGAAAATCAAGAAAAGTGGGATAACTTGTAAAAGGGGTAAGCATACAAAACTTAGAAATTTTCTAAGTTATGGAACACAGTGGCTAGGGTACCAACTTCCAAGGATCATAACTTGAGATCCAAGCTACCATTTTGCTAATCCAAAGATGGATTTGTAGCTCTCATGGAATAATTTAAAGTGTCAACTACACCTCATTCCAATTCATCATGGATTTTGAGTTATGGTTATATCAAAATGACAAAAACATGAAAATGCCACTTTTTCCAACACTTCGTGAAATTTTCACTAAGTCATAATCTGGTTCACTTTTTCCAAAATGTAAGGGTATTTTCACTTGAATCTAAAAAGTGTCAAGATAAACTATAATCACACATATGTTGTATCATATGAGATCTTTCCAAAATGGCTAAGAACCCCATGAAACTCCACTTAAGCCATGAGATATGACAATGGCAATGTGCCTTGCTGCAAACTGTCATGGCAAGGAAGATTTGTGCATTTTGCTCGATTTGATCAAATTGTACAAATGACAAATAAGTTTATCCATCTGAACACCCCAGGGGGAGACCAAGGAGGGACAAACACTGATCCATAAGCCTCCCAAGTCTTTTGAACTAAAAATAGCATGCCAAACCTAAAAAACCCTAAAGAGGGGACAACACTCCAATTTTGTTTTGGAGCATTCAATGGATGCACCAAGGTGGCATAAACTGAGCCATTTCCGATTGAATGAGTCAAGGATGATTTCTGAACTAGGGAACCAGCAGTCAGTGTCCTAACCTTTCCTATTGATCAACATTTGCCAAACCTTTACTGCAGTTGCCATTCACTATTCCTTGCAAAACAAACTTGCTCTACTATAAATAGAGCTCATTTGTGATCAGTTTGAGTACACCAAAGCCATCAAACAGATGCTTTCCTCAAAATCACCTTTTCACTTCCAAATTTGCCTTCCAAAGTAAGTCACTATCGGGTTTTGAGTTTGAGAGCTATTCCAACCAAACCAATCACACACACACACACACCTCATAAACATCATATAGAAGTGATCCAAACACTTAAACAACAACTGTAACACTGATTTCTCAGAATCACCAGCCAGTTACTCAAGGTTTTAACCAAGTTGCAGCTGAGGTGCCATACTTTGTTCCAGTCCATTACAATCAAGTCCAAGCATTCAAACACACTCTATATGGTGTAGGGAAGCTGTTCAGATCATCATAACTCATCTGTAACACCTCCAACTCAAAAATCACTTTGCTCTTGCTGTCACGACCTTCAAGTAAGCCTAAACTTGGTCATCTCTTAATCTATGCATATTTCCTCGCACAATACTTTTGCCAAATGTTCATAATCATGCATAGAATGTTTCCCCTCAATTATTTGCTTTGTTTGAATCGTGTATCAAAATTCTCAGCCTTCATGCAAATTTTAGGGTTCTTGAGGTTTTGTCTTGATTTCTTATTCCATGCTTAAAATAAATGAAATTAAAGACCATAGACATGACCGTGAGGTGAAAACGAGTAAATTAATACGTGGATTGTATGATTTCATCAAGTATTCAGTGAGATTGGAAAGAAAATGCAAATCAGGCCAAACTCAGAACACGCGGGTGTTCTTGCCATGTTCTTGGCGCCTTTTTCACAAATTCAAATAATTGAATTTTGTGATTTTATTTAATTGATTCAAAAATTAATTTCTCTCTGAATTTTAATGATTTTGAGTTGATTTTTTAATAATTCGCAAAAATGGTAAAATATTTTATTTTGCCAAAAAATCCCAAAAATATTATGTATTTCATATATTTGATATTTTTGCAAGGAATTAATATTTTATTTGTTTTTAACATTTGAAATATTTTTGCCTCCTTGATTTTCCAAATTTAATTGGTTTCCAATCATTTTGTGGATATAAACATGATTTTTCAAACATTAATCAAAGATCACAAATTGTTTTTCACACATGTTTGATAATTTTGATCATTTTAATTAAATTTTTATTTAATTAAACTACATTTTGAAACTAATTTAGGGTTTCAATCTTAATCACCCTAAAGAAATCATTTTCAAACACTTTGGGCCTCTATTAGAGTGTAAGACACACCCCCTTTGAAAATACACCACTTTTTGGGCCTTATTGTATTGTATAAGTCCCGATACCGCCAAAAAGTTCGGCACGATCGTCGCCTTTTTAACAAAAATCAACATGGCATCTCCTTGAGATGTAAGCCCCATCTTTTATTTTAAAATAACACTTTTGGGCCTCTAATAGAGTGTAAGACGCAATCCCCTTTTAACCAAAACCTTTTTGCGCCTCAGATATTGTATAAGTCCCTCTGAGGTAAAAGGAAAAATCTCGGCACGATCGCTAGTTCGAAAATCAAACAACTTTGGGCCTACCCTCGTGTTATAAGCCCCATTTCTTTTCTTTAAGTTTCTTTAGGCCTCTAATAGAGTGTAAGACCCATCCCATTATACATAAAAACTTTTTGGGCCTCACATATTGTATAAGTCCCCTTGTACAGTTTTCAAATCAACGGTGCGATCATCGTTAAAACTTGGGCCTCTCTTTGAAGTGTAAGCCCCAACAATCTTTTCAAAGCACTTTCTCCTTTGATTTTGAATTCAAATATATATTGTTATCAAAACTTTCTTTGTTGAACAACTAACAAAACAGCATGGAAGCTCTACAACGGGTAAGTGTTTACCCGCTTTCATTTACCGCATTCATATGTATATAACTGTATTGTGGGGCTGTTTCACTGTAAGTCTTCTTTCACATCCTTTTATATACTTGTCACATATCCAATGTGTAATACTAGTATAGTTATTTGGAGTTTTTTCCGGCAACTACGTCTAGCACTAGGTAAAGCCGTGTTGGTCACTCTTAAATACAAACAAAACTAGATCCCCATAGGATTACCAGATACAGTCTTCCCTTCTCCTGGGGTTAAACAATATGGAACAAAGAGAAAGGCAGTATTCTCGGTGAACCTTTTCTCAGACTGTCACCCTTAGAAATTGTCAAAGAAACTCTAACTCCCCAGAGATGATCTTTTCTCCGTGAATGGCATCTCTTGAGTTTCTTCCAAATCCTCGAACTTTCCTGGAATGATCTCTTCTCTATGAATTGCATTTCTTGAACTTCTCTTGGTTTGGGGACCCACAGGCTTCCTAAAAGCATCCCCGCCTCCTCTTGGGCGTTGTACAAGAACCCTTCGGCTTCTTATAAGTTCTCATGCCTTCTCTTGGGCTTAATACAAGGACCCTGACGATGTCTTAAAGGTATAATATAAAACGTAGTCATCCTTTGCTAGAGCAGTCTTTCCAGCGTCAAAACTCCGGCCGTTGTAGAGTTGATACTCATCCCTTAATGCCCGTACCTCCTCTTGGGCGTTGTACAAAAGATAAAACTCTACCAGTAGACTTGGACAGTCTAACCCTCTTGAGTCTCAAAGACATTCTCAACTTCCTTTCAAACATAGGAAGAAGCACCACTCACTCTGAAACTCGATCTCTCTCATGAGAGGTCCCTACCCTTGGGCCTGCCTATGGCTCTAATCCTTAGCAGTAAGACAACCTCCTCTCTGGCTTTGTACAAATGATTCTCCCCAGCAGTGCTTACCTTTTCAGACTCTCTTGTTGAGTCAACCACCTTTAGCCTCCGTCTTGGCCTTTGTACAAGACATATACAAAAAGCACTCTCTTGATGAGTATAAAAGACTCTCTTGTTGAGTCAAACCCTTTTAGCCTCCATCTTAGGCTTTGTACAAGACACACAAAAGCACTCTCTTATTGAGTATAAAAGACTCTCTTGTTGAGTCAATTCCTTTTCGCCTCCATCTTGGGCTTTGTACAAGACATATAAAACACTCTCTTGTTGAGTGTAAAAGACTCTTTTGTTAAGTCAATCTTATTTTAGCCTCAATCTCGGGCGTTGTGCGAGATAGAAAAAACACTCTTATGTTGAGTATAAAAGACTCTCTTGTTGAGTCAACCACTTTTCGCCTCCGTCTCGGGCTTTGTACAAGACATATAAGACACTCTCTTGTTGAGTATAAAAGACTCTCTTGTTGAGTCAATCTCCTTTTAGCCTCTATCTCGGGCTTCGTACGAGACAACAAATTTATCTCTTGTTGAGTATAAAATACTCTCTTGTTTAGTCAATCAATCTTCAGACTCTCTTGTTGAGTCAATCACCTGCTCAAGACTCTCTTGTTGAGTAAACCTTTTTAGCCTCCGTCTTGGGCTTTATACAGGACAGATAAAAGTTCTCTCTTGATGAGTCAAACCGTCTCAGCCTCCATCTTGGGCTTTATACAAGATACGTTCTCCCCAATGGAGTCAAAATCCCTTTTAGCCTCAATCTTGGGCTTTGTACAAGACAGAAATAACATTTTCCTCGGAAAAGTCAAACTTCCAGCCTCCTCTTAGGCTTTGAATAAAAAAACCCCGGTTGAGTCGATCAACATTTTAGCATCAAATTTGTGCCTTGCTCACAGCATACAAACATCAACAATTCCTTTTTAGAGATGACCAATTCTCTCTCATCCAAAACCCTTTAGCTTTACATCTTGAGCTTTGAACAAGATATAAACCAACTTTAGCTTCACGTCTTAGGCTTTGAACAAGACACCAAAACATCTCTTTCCTCCCATAGAATAGGAGGAACTATGATCGCTCTGATTTCCCTGTTGCGCTAAACGGTAATACGTAGGCATAAGATGGCAAAATCTTAGCGAGCACACTAATCAAAAACCCAAAATCCTGTACATTCATACAAAGCATCAGACCTAACACCTAACTAAAAGCCTCACAGATAATCCAGAAACTTGTACTCTTAAGAAAATAACCCCTAAAAAGGACCCCACCTATTTTGATAGCATCTGTAAACCAACAATTTTGACTGTTTAACCTCAATTTGCAAGCAGGGTTAATTGGAGACATCTATTTCCCTTCCTTAATCAGCTCAATAGGATAAAAAATGAATTGAACTGTAGTACCAAAGCGATAGTGATTCAAAACCACAAAAATCGCTCTACAGAAAATTGGCGACCACAGTGGGAGGCATTCTTTCTTGCATTCCCAAGGGATGACACCTTAAGTTCACAAAGTGTCACAGAAATGGCGACTCTGCTAGGGAGTCATTGTCTGTATAGGATCATAAGACTAATGGTCTAGGATATTAAGACAAATGTATATACTACTTTTCCTAATTGATATCCGTGTTTATTTTTCTGCTAATGGGAATGCGTGTGATGCCGCATGTGGAAATTTTGAGTATACACCTCAGATAAGTAATGGCATTATACGAGTAGTCTTACAGGGAGTGAATCCTAGTTAAGAGTTCCCGGTCGACCATCAAACTCGGTGGAGACTCCCCTTGCAGATGCATTACCTATACGACTTCGGTTGTTGAAAGTAGTGTGGTCGATTGGGTTATCTGAGAAGTTGAGATTTTTAGTAGACTGAAACCATTTTGTAGTGCGGAAGTTATCGGAAATAGTTGTCACGCGATACTCCCTCATTTGAGATCACTCTAAGATACATTAGCTCGTTGGCGATCCGCTTGTTGTTGTTATCTTAAGAGGGGTCAGTGATTTTGAGGATAGGTACAAAAAATCACCAGTATAAACCTTTGGGGATCGGTAGAGCCTTGACTTCATGACACCGACCCTTTGACACCATGTTTTTTCTATGTTTTTGTGTGCTGCATTCATACATTCATTTAAAAAACATTAAAACAAAGAAAAAATCTTCTCTTCTAGTCTCTCTTTTTCAAATTAAACTAAGACAATGATTGCAAATGTCAAATAAAGAGATTGCTAATGGATTTCAGTAGAAGAAAAACTCACAAGTACACCTTCAAGGTTCCAAAACTAGAAGATTTAAGAGGTCTGGCGAGGATGATAACCAACCCTGAGGCTTTTAGAGCTAAGTACGGAGGACTTCTGTCTCTGTTAAAGGTCCATGTAATTGAAGGAATCCTGTCCACACTAATCCAGTTCTACGATCCAGTTTATCACAGTTTCACATTCCCGAATTATCAACTAGCACCAACACTTGAGGAGTATTCTCACCTGATTGATTTACATATCACTGATTAAGCTCCTTTTTCTGGACTGGAAGAAATTCCAAAGGATCAAACCATTACAAGAGCAATTTATTTGGACGAGTCAGAAGCCAGGACTCACATGACCACTAAGGGTGGAATCCAGGGTTTTCCATCCCAGTTCTTGATAAAGAAAACTCTGTAGTTTGCTAGTATAGGGAATATGGCCGCTTTCGAAAGCATCTTTGTTTTGCTTACCTACGGGTTATTTTTGTTTCTCAACATCGATAAGTTTGTAGATATCAATGCCATTTAGATTTTTCTGATTAGAAACCCTCTACCGACCTTGCTCGCAGATGCTTATCATTCTCTACACTTAAGGAATTTGTATAGCGGAGGAATGACCACATGTTGTGTACCCCTGCTGTACAAATGGTTCACTTCCCACTTACCCAAGTCTGTTGCATTTTGGGATCAAAAAAGTACTTTACGTTGGTCGCAGAGACTCATGTCTCTTACTAACTCTGACATCGATTGGTACAATCGAATCTATGACGGGATCAGGATCAGTGACCGTTGTGGAAATTTCCCAAATGTACCCCTCATAGGAACTAAAGGAGGAATCAATTATCATCCAATTTTAGTTCGTCGTCAACTCGGATACCCGATGAGGCATGTCCCGCTTAATTCTCATCTGGAAGGTCTTTTCTTGAAGGAAGGAGAAAACGGCAGAGCACTAAAGACATAAATAGTGCATGCCTGGAAACATGTTCATAGGAAAGGAAGAGAGTCTTTAGGAAAACCAGACTGTGTCTTTGTGGAACCTTATCTCCACTGAGTACAAACTAGAGCTCTCAAGCAGAGGATGCCTTACCCTCGTCAGGAAGTTCTTCCGTTAAGGGACCCTGTGCTTTATTTTATGTCTGATACAAAAAAACTTCAGGTTACACTCAACAAAGTTCAATAGGAGAAGAGGTCTTGGAAGAACAAGTACCATATTCTCAATGAGGAGTGCAAGAAAATACAGCAACTGTTAAAAGAAAAGGACACCCTGATCGAGATTTTAGAGCAACATGCTGTAGAAAAACAGGATGACCAAAGGAATTTGCTCGCTCCTTTCACTTGGCAAAGGAGTGACAATCCGACAACGGCTCAAGAGCCCCGGTCAAAGAAAAGGAAAGTACCAGAACCAACACCTGAGCTCTCCTCAGAGAGGACTCAGGACCCATAAGTTTAGATTTCCTTTTACAGCACTATGTAAATTACTGTATTTCCATTCTGCAATCTTTGAATTCAATAAAACAGGGTTCCCCACTGTTTGATATTTGCAATCCAATTGTTGAAGTTTATTTTGATTAAACAAAAATTAATTGAAATATAATCATTGCATATCATTCATCATTCTCACATAACGCATTCTTCCAACCAACGAATCTCACATTTGCGTCTCGATTCTAGAGTCAAACTGTCTCATTCGTACAATACTCGGGCCAATCGACAGAAAAAGATGGATGATCTCGAGGAAGAGAACAGAGAGTTGAGGGAATAGATCGACACTCTGAAAGAGGATCTGAGAAAGCTTCATAATGACATGCAAGCTCTGGCAGCAGCTCAGATGCAACAACAAAGGACTGTGATCTCAGAGATCACGTCTACGCCCATAGTGGAAAAGTATGACCTTCGGTATACCATGCCTAAAGATCGTCCCTGGGGCATGCTTATTAACTATATCCCGAAAGGATATGTTCTGCCAATCACTGAGGATCGAGGAACTGCAACAGGACCCGCTGGGCCTGAAAGTTACAAACTTCGGGAAAGCGAAGATGCCAGGGGCATGACAGCAACTGTTGAAGGTTACAAACTTCGGGAGGCACCGAGAGTCTCTGCCATGATGAATATACCACCACCCGTGGTACACACTGTCCCGGGAGGACAGATTTCACAGATACCTTCTGGTGGAAATAAAAGTATGTTCGACAGAATGAATGAGTTCCAGGAACAGTTCCTGGAGATGCAGAAAGAGTTGCGAGCACTTCGCGGTCAGGATCTATTTGGCACGATCGTCGCCTTTTTAACAAAAATTAACTGGGCATCTCCTTGAGCTGTAAGCTCCATCTTTTATTTTAAAATAACACTTTTGGGCCTCTAATAGAGTGTAAGACCCAATCCCCTTTTAACCAAAACCTTTTTGGGCCTCAAATATTTTATAAGTCCCTCTACGGTAAAAAGGAAAATCTCGGCACGATCGCCAGTTCAAAAATCAAACAACCCTGAGCCTACCCTTGTGTTATAAGCCCCATTTCTTTTCTTTAAGTTTCTTTGGGCCTCTAATAGAGTGTAAGACCCATCCCCTTGTACATAAAAACGTTTTGCGCCTCACATATTGTATAAGTCCCCCTGTACAGTTTTCAAAACAACGGTGCGATCATCGTTAAAATTTGGGCCTCTCTTTGAGCTGTAAGCCCCAACAATCTTTTCAAAGCACTTTCTCCTTTGATTTTGAATTTAAATATATGTTGTTATCAAAAGTTTCTTTGTTGAACAACTAACAAAACAACATGAAAGCTCTATAACGGGTAAGTGTTTATCCGCTCTCATTTACAGCATTGATATGTATATAACTGTATTATGGGGTTGTTTCACTGTAATTCTTCTTTCACATCCTTTTATATACTTGTCACATATCCAATGTGTAATACTAGTATAGTTATTTAGAGTTTTTCCCAGCAACTACGTCTAGCACTAGGTAAAGCCTTGTTGGTCACTCTTAAATACAAACAAAACTAGATCCTCATAGGATTACCAGATACAATCTTCCCTTCTCTTGGGGTTAAACAATATGGAACAAAGAGAAATGTAGTATTCTCGGTGAACATTTTCTCAGACTGTCACCCTTAGAAATTGTGAAAAAAACTCTAACTCCGCAGAGAAGATCTTTTCTCCATGAATGGCATCTCTTGAGTTTCTACCGAATAATCGAACTTTCCTGGAATGATCTCTTCTCTATGAATTGCATTTCTTGAACTTCTCTTGGTTTGGAGACCCACATGCTTCCTAAAAGCATCCCCGGCTCCTCTTGGGCGTTGTACAAGGACCCTTCGGCTTCTTAGAAGTTCTCATGCCTTCTCTTGGGCTTAATACAAGGACCCTGACGACCTCTTAAAGGTATAAGATAGAACTTAGTCATCCTTTGCTAGAGCAGTCTTTCCAGCGTCAAAACTCTGGCCGTTGTAGGGTTGATACTCATCCCATAATGTCCGTGCCTCCTCTTGGGCATTGTACAAAAGATAAAACTCTACCAGTAGACTTGGACAGTCTAAACCTCTTGAGTCTCAAAGACATTCTCAAGTTCCTTTCAAACATAGGAAGAAACACCAATCACTCATAAACCCGGTCTCTCTCATGAGTTCCCCACCCTTGGGCCTACCTATGGATCTAATCCTCAGCAGTAAGACAACCTCCTCTTGGGCTTTATACAAATGATTCTCCCCAGCGGAGCTAACCTTTTCAGACTCTCTTGTTAAGACAACAACCTTTAGCCTCCGTCTTGGGCTTTGTACAAGACATATAAAAAAAACACCCTCTTGTTGAGTATAAAAGACTCTCTTGTTGAGTCAAACTCTTTTAGTCTCCGTCTTGGGGTTTGTACAAGACACACAAAAGAACTCTCTTTTTTAGTATAAAAGACTCTCTTGTTGAGTCAATTCCTTTTCGCCTCCGTCTTGGGCTTTGTACAAGACATATAAAACACTCTCTTGTTGAGTATAAAAGACTCTCTTGTTGAGTCAATCTCTTTTTAGCCTCAATCTCGGGCTTTGTACGAGATAGGAAAAAACACTCTCTCGTTGAGTATAAATGACTCTCTTGTTGAGTCAACCACTTTTCGCCTCCGTCTTGGGCTTTGTACAAGACATATAAGACACTCTCTTATTCAGTATAAAAGATTCTCTTGATGAGTCGATCTCCTTTTAGCCTCTATCTCGGGCTCCGTACGAGACAGCAAATCACTCACTTTTTGAGTATAAAAGATTCTCTTATTGAGTCAATCAATCTCCAGACTCTCTTGTTGAGTCAATCGCCTACTCAAGACTCTCTTGTTGAGTCAACCTTTTTAGCCTCCGTCTTGGGCTTTATACAGGACAGATAAAAGTACTCTCTTGTTGAGTCAAACCGTCTCAGCCTCCATCTTGGGCTTTATACAAGATACGTTCTCCCCAACGGAGTCAAAATCCCTTTTAGCCTCAATCTTGGGCTTTGTACAAGACAGAAAGAACGTTTTCAGCGGAAAGGTCAAACTTTCAGCCTCCTCTTAGGCTTTGAATAAAGAAAACCCCGGTTGAGTCAATCAACCTTTTAGCATCAAATTTGTGCCTTGCTCACAACATACAAACATGACAATTCCTCTTTAGAGATGACCAATTCTCTTTCTTCCAAAAGCCTTTAGCTTCACATCTTGGGCTTTGAACAAGATACAAACCACCTTTAGCTTCACGTCTTAGGCTTTGAACAGACATCAAAACATCTATTTCCTCCCATAGAATAGGAGGAACTACGATCGCTCTGATTTTCCAGTTGCTCTAAACGAGAATACGTAGGCATAAGATTGCAAAATCTTAGCGAACACACTAATAAAAAACCCAAAATCCCGTACCTTCATACAAAGCATCAGACCTAACACCTAACCAAAAGCCTCACAGATAATCCAGACACTTGTACTCTTAAGCAAATAACCCATAAGAAGGACCCCTCTATTTTGATAGCATCCGTAAACCAACAGTTTTGATTGTTTAACCCCAGTTTGGAAGCAGGGTTAATTGGAGACATCTATTTCCCTTCTTTAATCAGCTCAATAGGATAAAAAATGAATCGAACTGTAGTACCAAAGCGATACTGATTCGAAACCACAAAAATCGCGCTACACAAAGTAGCGTCGTTTTTGGTGTATTAGCGTCACCATAGTGTTTCCTTAGTCGACACTAATATTTGCGACGACCCTTTGATTATGCTTTTCTACCATCTTTAGGCTGTCCTCCTCAACCCCGACGCTAGGGTGATGCTAAGACGCTAAGACGAGTTAGCGTCGACTTTTTTTCTTTTAGCGAGGGCTTTTGGCCGACGCTATTAGGCAGTTTTCTTGTAGTGACAGAAAAACGAATAAGGGAAACCGATGGGCCAGGTCAAATACAAAAGTGGCACATCAGGTTTTAACATCTAGCACCAATGATTTCATAAGCTTTGTTTAAATTAGAGGGACTTGAGTAATTAAATTTAAACAATGGTTTTAATCACTAATGTTTTATATAGACTTTAGTGTGTTTTATAGACACTCACCAATGGTTTATAGACCCTTATGGCTAAGTGATTCACAATTAATAGTGATCAAGTTGAAACTTAACCAATGGTTTATATCATGACTTTTGCAAACTTTTGTGGGAGCTGAATGGGTGATTTGTATGGTTTATATCTTGGATATTCCATTATAATTTTAAGGTTGGAGTTTGTGGGAGCGCTAGAACCCTTCTAACCAAGGTACACATTCCCAAAAACATAAAAACACTCTTCCATGTTCTATAAAGGAAGCTTAGGTGGAACATACCATCTCATTCTATTAAAATAAAGTCTTTCATAAATTCATTATGTCTGGGTTGGATCAGAAATCAAATGTAAGATTTTATCTTAAATATGTAAAAAATATTTCCTAAATATTTCAAACTTTAAACATTCTATTTTTTCAAACACATTATTATTATTATTATTATTATTATTATTATTATTATTATTATTATTATTATTATTATTATTATTATTGTTATTATTATTATTATTGTTATTATTTTTATTATTATTATTATTATCATTATTTTAATAATAGTTAACTGGGGTATTTTTATAGAATTAAAAAAAATTGTTTCAAGTTAACTTAAAAAAATACAGTATTTTGATCTTATACAGTATTTGTTTAAACTTAGGAAGCACTTCTCTACTTCATAATATAAATTATAACAATTTAAACAAAAATAAAATCATATAATTATTAAATTAGTGAAATTATAATTTTAATTAAAATTTATAATATTGAAAATGAAAAAGTAAAAGAGAGTGTGCTTTTAAAAAATATCTCGTTAGAAAAAATAGTATCTAATATTAAAATAAAATAAATTCTGTTAATTAAATGTATCAAATTCGTATTCAAATTAATTAACATAGGTCTTTTATCTTTAAAAAAATTAAGGGGCATGATTTCGTGTCAAATTAAACTTTGGCATATGATTTCAACATGTTCTAACAAACTAATTAAAAAACAAACTATTTAAAATTGTGTAATTATTGAATGAGTAACTAGGTTAATAAATGTCATTATATTAAAAATAATATTTGACACATGAATAATTAATTGGGTTAATAAAAATCATTTAATCAAATATTATTTAATGAATAAGATACGGTATTAAAATTAGTGTTTGACATCGTGTTAATTCATCCCCTCGCAAAATTAATATATAAAGTGTTTACAACTAGTTGTTTGTCATTCTAAACACCCACTTCTAAAATATATCCATGAAGTAGTTATGTAGCAATGCATTCAGGGCAAACTTATTGATAGAGAGTAGAATTATGAGTAATTTAAGTTAGAATAATAATTTAGTAAGTTATTTAGATATTATTAAATATGAGTATTGTTATTGGGCTCTTAGTAGTATATGGGCTTGTAGGTTTATTATCATTAAGAGTACTATATAATGTAGTCTCATAGAGACCTTGGGAATCAATCAATGAAAAATCCAATTTATCTTTATCTATCTTTTTAGTTTGCTTCTAGATTTGTAGTTGTTTTATTCCTTATTAGGGTTAGCAATTTTGCTTCCTAACAATTGGTGCTTTCATCCTTGAACACCAAAACCTCCCATGGCATATCAATATCATCCCACCATAAACACCACTCCTACCACACCTTCATTTCCATCCTTTCCATGGGAACTCTTTACCCCTTACTACACAAATCCATATGTTACAAGTCTTTCACCTTGTTTATATTTTAATCATGGGTATACGCCACCCCTATCTCACCCATATTCATCATATTCTACTTCTCATTATTCATCTCATTACAACAATCATCACATACAACCAACAACTACCTCTTCTACAATTAGTCCTAATTATTAAAATCATTCTAGTATTAGAAAGGATTTTGAAAAACATTTGCAAGCATCTCATCTCTCTTTTAAAACAAAAAAATCTTTTTTTTATTTTTCTCACTCACTCATCACCATGTCCACTCGCCGCCGTAAGTTGAAACCCCTCACCACTAGAACCATCACCAGACCCATAACCCCTCTCACCACCTCTCGGAAACTCCGATCCCTTTCTTCCAATCCTTCATCATCTTCCAACCCAGACCAACAACGCATGGAAAGGGAATCTAGCGGTAAGGCTATTACGGAAGTAGTTTCTAATGGTTCTGTTGATTAAACAAAGAAAGTTGATGTCGTTGAACAGGAAGGAGTGATTCTTCATAACGGTTTGGGATCTGATGTGCATAACGTTCTTGTTACTCATACTGTTGCGGAGGTTGGTACCGATAACGGATTCAGAAGTGTTCAAAACGGTGTTGTAGTAGAGGCGAAAGAATTGAAGGTCAAGGAACGTGAATTGGAGAATCTTCAAAACGGTGCCGTTGCGGAGGTGACATATCCGGCTGATATGTTTCTGGATAAAAACCAGGATTATGTTGGTGGATTTCTCGGTGTTGGTTACCCATCACAATCTCGATCCATCTCAGTTGAAGCGTTGAAATCGAGTGACACATTTTCGAGACGCCATAACTCAACAACACCAGATGAACAAACGAAAATGGCTGAATCTATTGGTTTCGATAACCTTGATTCACTGGTTGATGCAACATTGCCGAAATCAATTCGGTTGAAGGAAATGAAGTTCACTAAATTTGATGGTAGCTTAACAGAAGGTCAACAGATTGAACACATGAAGGATTTAGCCGCGAAGAACAAGGGTTTCAAATTTTGTATTGGTATGGGATTTTTAAAAAATGGGTTTCTCCTTATGCAATCGATTCAATCAAGGCCGTCTCCACTGCCAGAGTCACCTGATTCATTTCCGGTACCAGTCTCGTTGTTGCCACTTGAACCAACTCACCATCTGGTTGATGAAATGCCAGAACGAGACGCTGCCAGATTCTTCGTTGCAGAGGTGTTGCGCATCATCTCCATGACCTATGATCCAGATATTCCACAGTTTTTAATTGATGTTGAATCTTGGCGCGATGGAAAAGTTATTGGAATAACTCAGCCTAGACGTGTTGCTGCTGTCACTGTGGAAGGGAAATGTGAATTTGCACCTGTTGTTTTGGGTATCATGAATACTATCTTTTTGCCAATCAGTGTCTTCATCAATAGGTCAATGGAGGTTTCTCTTTATGCTTGCTTATTACTCAACTTGAGTCTTTTGATTATTTTTCCTTATAGCAAAGCTAGTCAAGCTAATAAACTTGGTGAGTTGATTCTGTCTAAAAGCTCACAGAATCCTCCTAAAACTTTTACTTGGGAAGAAGAAGATACATTGAAAACACAGTCTTCTTCTGCTTATGTTGTAGCTCCTCAAGAGGGGCAAAGGCTAGCTGTCAAGATTGTCACATTGCCTGGTCAGCTTTATGGAGTGAATTTTGACCAATACTCAGGTTATGTAACAGTTAATCATGAGGCTGGAAGAGAATTTTTCTATTATTTTGTGCAGTCTCCATATAACTCATCAACTAATCCATTAGTATTGTGGCTCAATGGAGGACCTGGTTGTTCATCATTGGGATATGGAGCCTTTGAGGAGCTAGGACCCTTGAGAATCAACTCTGATGGAAAAACTCTATACCGTAACCCATATGCTTGGAATGAAGTTGCAAATGTACTTTTCATGGAATCTCCCGCAGGAGTAGGCTTTTCCTACTCAAACACAACTTCTGACTATGACAAATCAGGCGATAAGACAACTGCCAAGGATGCATATGTCTTCCTCATCAACTGGTTGGAGAGTCCTATTCCTATTTGTGAAAAGGATGTGGAGACTATTGGATTCAACCCTAATCCTACAGACAGAAGTGTTTATGTTCATCCTGTCTAGAACCTGGTTGAAAATCTCTCTCAGTGGAAAGCTGTTAAGGCTAGAAGGAGACCAACATTAAGGCCTCAGAAAGAGAATTATGTTTGTTCCAACCCTGAATCACAGGTTGCGTTTGGCGTTAAGGAAGTCTCAGAATCCGACACACCAAAGAAGTCGAACCAGGAAATTGCAATTGATGCTAGCCTTTCAAATTGGCTGGGTGCATCAGAGACTACACCTGTTAATAAGACTACGTTGTATGCTGGTGGCGACAACAACTTAATCGGTCACTTTGGTGTGGGATTTTATTCTACTTTTCTAGTTGCTGATCGGGTGGTTGTGCTGACCTTTTTGCATCTTGAATCCTGTCAAAATAGTGGCCGACTGTCTGAGATCATGGCTGTGGTTCTAGATGCAGTTATTGGGAAAATAGTGGATGAACTTTTGACTTCAGTTGTTGAAATGAAGAACAGAGCTTTGAAGTTTAAATCAACTCTAGAAAGATTAAAAAAAACTCTCCAATCATTAGCACCATTGATCAATCAAATAGATGAACTCAACAAGAAATTGGATCGACCGGCTAAAGAAACAGACAGACTAATCAAGGAAATGAAAGACGGGAAAGAACTCGTGCTCAAATGTTGTGATCAAGACAAAATCCAGTGGTGGAACTGTTGTTACAAAAAGGAATAGTATCAAGAAGAGCTTGAAGAGTGGGATGGTGAGATTAGAAGATTTTTTGAGCTTGATTTGAGAGCTCAAGATGCGAGGAACAGGTTGGTAGCATTTTTAGATATTAAAGAGTTTCGAGCTGATATTATTGGTACAAGGAGAGTTGCAAGTGTTGGTGGAGGCGATTTCTACATGGCTGGAAAGTTTGATGTTGAGGTTGTGATTGTTCGGTTTAAGCAATGGGATTCGGGCGTAGGTTTAGAACCTTGAGGACAAGGTTCAAGTGAACCCCGCGGCAATGATAGAGAGTAGAATTATGAGTAATTTAAGTTAGAATAATAATTTAGTAAGTTATTTAGATATTATTAAATATGAGTATTGTTATTGGGCTCTTAGTAGTATATGGGCTTTTAGCTTTATTATCATTAAGAGTACTATATAATGTAGTCTCATAGAGACCTTGGGAATCAATCAATGAAAAATCCAATTTATCTTTATCTATCCTTTTAGTTTGCTTCTAGATTTGTAGTTGTTTTATTCCTTGTTAGGATTAGCAATTTTGCTTCCTAACACTTATGTACAATAAGTGTGGGATTTTATTGATGCAAAAATCTTAGATGAGAAAACGATAGTAATCAAAGTCACAAATTACAAAACTGTTTGATTAAGACAGTGATCTAAATATGAGGGAGCTAACTAATAGCATTGTTGCATAATTCTACTGATGTTTCTTCATAAAACAAAATGGCTGTCGTATAAATTACATCTAAATCGGACATTCCATCGTTGCCTAATACCTTGCTACTCACCACTAAAGGCATATGTTAATAATACAACAAGCTAACCAAATCATTTACATGAAAATTTCTAGGCTGCTGAGATCACCTTCTCAGATCAATCAGTACCACTAAAATATATATATATATATATATATATATATATATATATATATATATATATATATATAAAGTTCATCGAACAAGAAAATACATACCTTGTCCATATCAAGTTCTTCCAAATGAATTTATTGTATTAAATGGTTCTCATCTCAGTTGCACCTACGAAACCTACAAATTTAATGAATTCTATAGAAAAGTCTAACGAGTAGATAAAACAAGTACAAAATAAATAACATAAATCAAATTAAGCTATAGGCTCTATTATGCTCAATATCATTATGCTCAATATAATTAAGAATACGGTGATATCAAACTTTCAATGCATATTACTAGGCCACCATACTTTGAGACATTTAGTAGAGGATGAAATTAATCTCTCATATTAGTAAGCTATTAATAAGATATTAAAATTTATTGTGAATATTTATTTATTGGTAATAAGCTATTAATAACCTGTTAAAATTTTCTCTTAATTGATATTTATTGTGAATGTGGCTTCATCCAATTGTCTGGTTGTGTGGATTTGCCAGTTTCTAGCAACAATTTTACTTGGTTCAGTACAGCTGGTACGTCTTGTAGTAGGCTTGATAGTTTTTTGGTGTCACCTGGTCTTCTGAATGATTGGAACATGGTGTGTCAGAAAGTGGGATCGAGCGATATTTCTGATCATCGTCTGATGTGGATTTCGGTGAGGAACATCAATTGGGGCCCTAAATCGTTCAAGATCCTTAACTGCTGGTTTGATCACCCGGGTTTTCTTTCGTTTGTGAAGGAGGCACGAGATTCCTGTTTGGTTCATAGTAAACTTTCTTACATTCTATCCAAGAAGCTTCAATATGTGTGTACGAAACTCCGGTGGTGGAATAATAATGTCTTTGGTTAGGTTGTCACTAAAATTGTTTAAAATATTGGCATTATTAATGATATTGAAGATACTTTTGTGGATAATGATGGTGTATGTAGTTCTCAAGATCTGTCCAGGAGGAATTGGGCTGAAGATGATCTGTGTAAACATCTTAGAATTAAAGAAAGTATCTTGTTGCAGAAATCTCAAACCAAGTGGATTGTTGAGGGTGACCAAAATACAAACTTTTATCATGCTGCCATCAAACATCGGAATATTCTGAACACCATTTCTACAGTGTATGTGAATAATCAGATCGTGGAGGATGTAGTTTGGGTGAAAGAGGTTGTTTTAAGTCATTTTGAGAATAGATTCAGATCAATTCATAGACCTTTGTCGTCCATTGGGAGCGACCAGTTTAAGGTCCTGACAGTTTTGGACAGCATGGCGATTGAAGTTCCTTTTGAGGCTGAGGAAATTAAGAGTGCGGTATTCCATTGCACGGGAGATAGGAGCCCGGGTCATGACGGTTTTAACATGGATTTTTTCAAGCATTGTATGGAGGTGGTGGGTTTGGACTTCACTAATTGCATTCAAGAATTTTTTGAGGTTGGTATCCTTCCAAAAGTCTTATCTTCGCCGTTTCTTGTTCTAATTCCTAAATGCGATTCTCCTAAACTTCTTGATGACTATAGACCGATATGTTTGATCGGTAATGTGTATAAAGTTGTGGCTAATTTATTGGCTAGTAGACTAAAAATAGTGGTGGGCAGTATTTGTAACACCCCCTTTCTATACCCCCAAATAATCACATAGTCATTTAGGCACATATTAAAAATTCCGTCAGAGTATAATTATAAACATAGTATAAAAGAGGTATGTCACATTGTACATGAAACTAAAACATTCAACACCTGCTCAACAATTGATATGCAACAGTGGGGTAACTTTGCAACAGAGGAACTTAGTCCTTACACCCACATCTCAATATTTAGAATAAAAGCGGAAAATCTAAACATGGAATAACATCAAACATATATATATATATATATATATATATATATATATATATATATATATATATATATATATATATATATATACCATCAAGTATTATCCACCAACATAATTCATGTTTACATAAACATTCATCAACAAGATAAGTGTACACATGTATCACAAAAGAATCATAATCCTCCTAGCTACGCGGTGCTACATATCAGAGCCGACCGACCAAAAGAATGAAGACACGCTTCACAAAAAGACCACCAGCATACCTACTCTGCAATGCCTCATAGAGCATCATAAAACAGCAGAAGTGTGAGAAATATTATCATAATAACAATGCATATAATTATATATCTTAGCATAAAAATGCACATATTCTACATTCTCACCACAATTCATCACAACACACTCACATACATCACAATGTACATATATGCAAAACCAAGCATATTCATCATGCATACTTTCACAATTCTCATCATTCCACATAAACATACATATTCATGTTTATTCATTAATGCACATTTATAAAGATGATAAATGCAAATCATAGAGGCCGACTCACGACTCTATGCAAATGCAATGCGGTACCGACTCAATCATCTCAAGTTCACTCAGGAACTTATTGGAACCATCGCTTGTTACCAATGTAACTCCCCGTCGGGCCTACGATGTTCACCCAGTGCTCACACCTCACATAGGCACACAATGTTTATGGATTGATCACACCTCACATAGGCACACAGTCCGATTGCTCACACCTCACCTAGGCACACAATCGTTTGTAATCATCGCTCACAACTCACATAGGCACACGACGTTACAACGGATTCTCATTAGAATCACACAACACAATGATGTGCATCATTATGCTTCACATACAAAATGACTCACGACATTCTTGAAATGCATACATATTCACAATATATTCATGCATTCATCTCATACAATCACATACAATCTATATACATTCACATCAATGCACTATTGTATGATTCACACCTAAAACACACATTCAAAACGGTAAAAGTCGCTAAATAACACTATTCCCGACTTTCCGACATAATTAAATAGGCTAACAATTTCCAAAACATCATCATAATAAAGTACATTTCATAAGCTCTCCAACGCATCAAACCACACCTCAAACCGAAACACAGATCAAAAGTTACAGAGAAAACAAATTGGGAAAAACTGCTACATTCGCAGTGCGAAGCTCCTAGCGAGTCCTTCGCTACTCCATTCGCAGTGCGAGTGTACCAGTGAACCAAGGCAGAAGCAAAATAGCCTAGAAAATTCTCATCGTTCGCAGTACGAACGTCCCAGCGAATGCTCGCTACCCCATTCGCAGTACGAACCCTTCCAGCGAACAGTGGCAGAAGGAAAAATGATACAACGTTCGCAGTGCGAACACCACGCGAACGCTCGCCACCCACTCGTCGGCCATTCGCAGTGCGAACCTGTGACTTCAGAAAAACCCAGCAGCGCACCAGTTCATCCAAAAATCATGTTTTCACCACCCAAAACATTTCCAAACTGTCATATAACCATCAAAACATATTTCAATCATGACGACAAGTATTCTATTACGTTTGCACCGATTTTCAACCGTAAAACCATCGATTCCTCACCAAAATCTCAATTCCAACCTAGAACTCAAGCTATGGAAAACAAGAAAAACTCCAAGCAAACACATACATAATGATATACATTGATGAGATAATAAGATTTCACACCCTTACCCGGATTCCAAGCTTGCTAGATGATTGTTCTTGATGGTTTTCTAGGTTTTCCAAGTTTTTCTTCTCTTTTCTCTTCTGCCTCTTTCTTTCTCTCCTTTTTCTCTCTATTTCTCTTTTTCTTTCTCTTTCTCTCCTATTTCCTCTTCTTATCTCTTTTTCTTTCTATTTATTATTTTCTACTCCAATTCAATTAATTCATTTTCTCACACAATTCTATTTCCACTAAAATTCTAAATTATTATTAATTGAGAAATGTCCAAAATACCCTCTATTCTAATTTCCCCGAAAACTCTAAAAAACGGTAAAATATCATAACATGTCAATATAGCATATTAACACACCAATTTCACAAATAAAATAATTTATCACTCAATTTAAATAAAAGACTCAACAAAATGGGAATAATTGGAATCGGGGCGTTACAGTATTATTTCTTCATCCCCAACGACATTATTGCGAGAAGAAATTTGCTAGATGGTGTTCTCGTTTTGAATGAGATTTTGGATTTTACAAAGAGAAGTAAGAGCAATAGGATGATTCTCAAAGTGGATTTCGCCAAGGCTTATGATTCTTTCGAGTGGTCGTATCTTAGTAAGGTTATGGATATCATGGGTTTTAGTGAGAGGTGGATGGAATGGATGGAGGGTAGTGTAATGAATAATTACATGTTCGTTCTTGTCAATGGGAGTCCTTGTAGCACCCCAATTTCGATTATGATTAATTGTTGCTTATTTGAGGATATAAGGTGATTTTGACGATATGTGGTTATGTGGCACGAATGCATTGTGGTGAAATTATTTTAATAATATTAATAGTAAGAATAATCATATAGTATTACTCAAATTATTGTTTATTATTTAAAATAATAGAAGTGGGAGTATTGATGGTATGTTGGTCATTAGGGATGGATAAGTGAGGATATAATGGGAAGAGCACATTTAGGGGTATTTAAAGAGAGAATAGTGAAACGAACTCATTATTCGTATTATTTTTGAGGAAGAGGCAAAAGTGCTCTGAAGAACAAGTGAGAAGGAGGCTAGGGCATAGAAGAATTCTGGCGAAACACCAAGAGAAGATCGAAAGAATCAAGACTCTAAGGTATGGGGAGTATCACTTTGCAATATTTTTGTTATAAAGATTAGGTGTTGGTGGGTGATTGGGGTTTTGGGGAAAAAACCTAGGGTTTAGAGGTTAAAGGTGATGATTTTGATGATTTGTTGTGTTGTGGTTGTTGTGAATGATGTATGTGTGTTAGATATAGGTTATAGCGACTTAATTTGTGTTAATATGGGTGAAAAATGCAGTTTAAGGGTATGAAATCGAGGTGGGAGAAGTGCTGCCATCGCATAAATTTTTGACCAATTCACAGAGGACGCTTAGCCCCGTTTAGTGCGCTTAGCGCGGTCGCCTCGGGCAGCTCATTTTCAAAACATCGAAAATTCGTAACTTTCGATTCGTAAGTCTGTTTGGATCGCCGTTCGAATCGTTGGAAATATGATTTTATGTACTTTATGTTAAAATTGTTTTCAATGATAGATTTCCTTCTATTCGACGAGCCATGTGTGTTTTCTTGTATGTTCCAATGTGTCGAACCATGAAATGTGGACATCAGTCGCATGAATGTGTGTTGTGATTGTGAATTATGAGGTTGTATGATGTTGTTGTTAAGTTGTTGTGGCATACCATGCAATTGTGATTGTTGTCGCTTATATTGTTTCGTGAGGATGTTGTTGAGTAGTTATGGTATGAGGTGGTGTGAATTAACCGGTAAAGGTAATAGTGGTTGTTTATGATGTAGTCGAATGTTGTAGGGTATTGTTGTTGTAAATATGATGTTATGTGTTGAAGATTATATGATGCTTATGTTGATCTAGAGTATAACAATAGGGTGTTGTTGTTTTATGATGTTAATTATATGTTTGAACTTTTATGATGATTATGCGTTGATTGCTTATGAGGGTATAAGTTATGTGAATGATGTTACTATAATGATACTATGACAGAATAAATAGATAATGTTCATGTTTTGATGTTCATACATGCTATGTGAAGAACATGACGATCAAATGAATTGATGATGATATGATTAATATGATGTTTTGGTGAATTGATGATGATATGATTAATATGACGTTTTGGTGAATCGATGATGATATGATTAATATGATGTTTTGACGAATGATGATGCACGTAATGACTTTTGTTGATATTGATGACTGTGACGTTGTGCATCATGCATTCATAGCATTTAAACTTCGGCCTATTGACGATTTTAGGACTTCGGTCCAGTGATGATGTTAGGACTTCGGTTCAGTGGTGGCTTCAATCCCATTGTGCAGATTGAAGTATTTTGTGACGTGCTCCCTTGTGGAGGGTTGATGGCCTAGTGTCCATTATTATGACGATTTGGTACCACATGCATTCTTATGACATTGCATTTCATTCTTGGTGCCATTGCATGATTGCATATGAGTGATATTGGTGATTGTCATACCCCAAATTTTGACCACTAAGATTTCCCATCGTTGTGTTAATCATCATCACAATATGGAAGTACCTTAATGCCTCATCAATCTCCTCAAGGAATTGTTGAGCATTCCCCACAATCAAAATTAGGGTTTCAAGCCCTCTCTGAGTGCTTAGACAAAGGATCAATCAAGGAATGACATGATCTTCAACTTGTCTAACCTCTCAAACATTCACAATGGATCAAGAGGACTCCCACTTCAAGGATTAAGCACAAGGTTGCTCCCTTTTAGGTGGATCAAGCTTCAAGATCGCTTAAGGATGGAAAATTTTCATCTGGGCACAAGCCAATGATCCAAAACATAACCTAATGTACTCCATGGAACCTCATGGACATAATCATCAAGTCAATTTGGCCTCAAGGGATGCATACATCAAAAATCAGGAATTAGGGTTTCTTGACCTAATTCACCCCTAAGTTGACTTTTAGGGTAAATCATGAGCCAAGACCTCAAGACATGATTTGAGGGTCTCTAATGAACTATGTTGATCCATTTGGAACAATGGATTAATCCAAGAAGCTTGAGCAACAAGTCTCAATTTCATCTGTACCACAATTAGGGTTTTAAGGAAAAAGTCAACTGTAACTTTGACTTTTGACCAGGACATGCTCCCAAACCCTAGGACATGCCTCAATATACCCCATGACACCCATGGAACATGTCCATCAAGTTTGATTTAGGTCAAGGACATGATTTCCTAAGGAATTGCACAGTTTGGAATTCATCTGATAAAAAGTCAACTGTGCACAAAAGTCAACTTTGACTTTTTGAGATTTTTCTCCAAAATGTATTTTTAACCCTAAAATGATGTTAATGTATGATTTGAATCATCATTCATCAAGAAAAATCAAGAAAAGTTGGATAACTTGTAAAAGGGGTAACCATAAAAACTTAGAAAATTTTCTAAGTAAAAAATAAAGTGGCTAGGGTACCAACTTTGGAGGGTCATAACTCCTAAACCACAAGGCCCTTTTTTTCCCATCCAAAGCTTGATTTGTAGATCTCATTGCCCTCTACAAAAACTTCAACTAGACCTAACTCCAATTCATTGTGGATTTTGAGCTATGAGTGAGCCAAAATGGCTGAAAATATGAAAGTACACCATTTTCCAACACTTAGAAAAATCCTGTCCAAGACAGATTTTGTTGAAACACCAAAACTTGTGAGATCTTTTCACATAGATGCAAGCTTAATCAATTCCAAAGTTAAACATCAATGTTGTTGCATATGTTGCCAAGAATTCAAAGAGCTTAACAACATGAATTGATTCAACTTGAGCCAAGAGAAATCCATGCCCAAAGTCATGCTGCTGCAAGCTGTTTTGGAAAAATCAGTTTGCATGTTTGCTTGCCACACACGATTTTGAACCAAGAACTGAGGATCAGCATGCCACATGTATTCAAACCAATCACATTTCATCTGATCCAACTGATAAATCTGAGTCAAAAGGCCAAGGAATCTTCCAACTTGAAATTCATCCACTTTGGCACATTTTTGCCATGAATTCAAAGTGCATTAATGTGGAATAGTGCATTGTCAAGGTAGCTACCCTACTCAGTCAAATTCTCTGATTAAACAACAATAAAAACATCTGAGGAATGTGATTTTGGTCAAGGCATAGCCCTGCTCTTGGGAATGGCTAGCTTGCCTTGCTTGATAAGAAATCCTCCAAGCCAATCCATGCATATGTGATCTGATCCAGCAGCCATTCACTATTCCTCCAAAACAAAAGTTGATCACCTATAAATAGAGGTCCCAATGGATCATTCAACTCACACCAAAGCCAGTTACAACACTGCTTTCTCTTATTCTTCCTTAACCCTCAAGTTTTTTTGGTTTTTGAGTAACCACTATCGGGTTTTGAGTTGCAGCCTTAGGCAATCAATTCCAATTGCTCAAACACATCATATATGATGTATTTGAGGTGTCCAAGCACTTAAACACTGACTGTAACACCTCAGGCTCAAAATCACCCTTCAACCAAGCCATTATACCTCAATTATGTAGGTGGAGGTCTATTAGAGTGTAAGACCCAACCCCCTTTGTACATAAAAACTTTGTGGGCCTCATTCATTGTATAAGTCCCTCTGTACATTTTCAAATAAACGGCGCGATCGTCGCCTTTTCAAAATAACCCTGGGCCTACCCTCGAGTAGTAAGACCCATTTCTTTTCTTAAAATACACATGGGCCTATAATAGAGTGTAAGACCCAATCCCCTTTTAACCAAAACCATTTTGGGCCTCACTTATTGTATAAGTCCCTTCGCGTTAAAAGAAAATCTCAGCGCGATCGCCATTTCAAAACGAAAAGCCAACTGGGCCTACCCTTGTGTTATAAGCCCCACTCTTTTTCTTTAAAACCTTTTGGGCCTCTTGAGAGAGTGTAAGACCCATCCCTTTGTACAGAAAACTTTTTGGGCCTCAGTCACTTGTATAAGTCCCTCTGTACAAATTCAACAGTGCGCTCACTGATAAAACCCTGGGCCTCTCCTTGAGCTGTAAGCACCAAATCTTTCTTTTTCAAAGCACTTTTTCCTTTGATTTTGAATATAATGTTGTTTTCAATCTTTCTTTGTTGAACAACTAACCAAACAGCATGGAAGCTCTACAACCGAGTAAGTGGTTATTGCTTTCATTTACCGCTTTCATATACATATAACTGTATTGTGGGACTGTTTTCACTGTAAGTCTTCTTTCATAAACTCATATCAATTGTGTAATAATAGTATAGATATTTAGAGTTTCCTCGGCAACTACGTCTAGCATTAAGCCCGTTGATCACTCTTAGAAATAGTCTAAACTAGATCCCCATAGGATTACCAGACACAGTCTTCCCTCTTCTTGGGGTTAAACAATATGGAGATATGAAAGGCAACATTCTCTGTGAACCCTTTCATAGACTTTCACTCGTAGAAGTTGTCAAAGAAACTCTATTCCCCAGAGATGATCTCTTCTCCGTGAATTGCATCTCTTGAGTTTCTTCCAAATTCTCAGACTTTCCTGACTTTGATCTATTCTCGGTGAATAGCATTGCCTTGAATTTCTCCGGGTTTGGGGACCCACAGGCTTCTTAAAAGAACCTATCAAGAAGCCCTACTCCCCAAAGATGATCTTTTCTCCGTGAATGGCATCTCTAGAGTTTCTTCCAATTTCTCGAACTTTCCTGGCTTGATCTATTATCGGTGAATGGCATGTCTTGAATTACTCGGGGTTTGGGGACCCACAGGCTTCTTAAAAGCACTTGTCAAGAAGCTCTACTCCCCAGAGATGATCTTTTCTCCGTGAATGGCATCTCTTCCAAATTCTCAAAGTTTCCTGACTTGATTTATTCCTTGTGAATAGCTTGCCTTGAATATTTCGGGGTTTGGGGACCCACTGGCTTCTTAAAAGCATCGGCCTCCTCTTGGGCATCGTACAAGGACCCACAGGCTTCCTAAAAGCAACCCCACCTCCTCTTGGGCTTAGTACAAGGACCCGCCGGCTTCTTAGAAGTATTCACAGCCTCCTCTTAGGCTTCATATAATGATCTCTTCCTCCGGGAACGATAGCCTCCTCTTGGGCTTCGTACAAGGACCCGTCGGCTTCTTAAAAGCTTCCAGCCTCCTCTTGGGCTTCGTACAAATTGTCCCGACGACCTCCTAGAGGTATAGGAACAGAACCTAGTTATCTTCATAGAACAGTCCTTTCATAGAGTCTACTACTGTTTCTCAAAACATAACACAAAAGACGAAACTCTAGACTTGGACAGTCTAATCTCCTTGAGTCTCAAAGACATTCTCAAGTGACCGCTTCGTTAAATAGGAAGAAAACCCGTAGACTCGGACAATCTCAATACCCTTCGGATTTCCCACTTCCTTAAAAAACAAGAATAACCCGGATCCTCGAATCAAATCCTTGAGTACAGCGTTACTCATATAAGAACTGATTTTCTCTTTAAAATCAGTATACTGGACCTGTCACTTAACTGAAACAGTAACCATAGCCTCCTCTTAGGCTTTGTATAATGATCCTTCTCCAGTGAAGTTAGCCTCTCTCTTGGGCTTTGTACAAATGATTCTCCCTAGCGGAGCCAAACAACGTTTACCCTCTCTCTCGGGCTTTGTACGAGACACATAAGAGACTCCCTCGTTGAGTCAATCACCCGTTTAGCCTCTCTCTCGGGCTTTATGCGAGATACAAAAAGGTTCTTATTGAGCCAAACAAATTTTAGCCTCCAGCTTGGGCTTTATACGAGATACAAAAAAACTCTCTTGTTGAGTCAAATAGCCTTCATCTCGGGCTTTATACGAGATACCAAAAGACTCCATCGTCAAGTCAAAACCTTTTAGCCTCTCTCTCTCGGGCTTTGTACGAGACACATATTAGCCTCCTCTTAGGCTTTGTATAAGAAAACAACTGGTTGATCCAATCAACCTTTTAGCATCAAAGTTGTGCCTCGTCCACAGTATACAAACATCAACAACTCTTTCCCCTTCATCTAATCGCTGTAAGCGGCAAGCCTCTGGATCATCTACATCCATGCCACTGTCCCTCTTTTAGCATGAGAAATTCCTAAGAAAAGATAGCATTGCTCTACACTGAGTTAAAGTCTTCTCCTTCAGGTTAAAAACCCCTATAAAGGAAATTATGGCATTGCCGGATTCACAAATCCCGGTTAAAGTAATCCTCCTTTACAGTCAGTCACCCAACAGTTGTGACAAACAAACCCCTCTTTAGAGATGACATATTCTCTCTAAAGTCAACACCTTCACCTTCATATCTTGGGCTTTGAACAAGATACAAATCACCATTCGCTTCACGTCTTGGGCTTTGAACAAGACACCAAAACAACCATTTCCTCCCATAGAATAGGAGGAACTATGAATGCTCTGATTTCCCTGTTTCGGTAAACGGGAATACGTAGGCATAAGATTGAAAGAAAAAATATTAGCGAGCACAATCAACAAAAAACCAAAATCCCATATCTCCATCAATCAAAAGCAGTAATTCAAAAGCATCAGTCCTAATATCCTAATCCTTGTTCCCCTGCCAGAAAAATTCTGTCCAAACAAAAAGAGAGAAGCCGTATTGACGAAAATACAAATAACCAGTACAAAGGCCCCCCCACATTGATCGCATCCGTAACCTAACAGATCGCTGTTTGAACTCACTATGCAAAGCAGGGTTAATTGGAGACATCTATTTCCCTTCCTTCGTCAGCTTTAATAGGATAAAAAATGAATTGACCTATAGTAAGCTCAACTGCAGAGAGCGACCAGCGCTTAAGAACCGCGTCCAAAATCGCTCGCTACAGAAAAATGGCGCCCACCGTGGGGCCCGTCTCTGTTTTTCTTCTTCCTTTTCACCTCTTGTGTGAATACCACAGATTGGGGCTTCCGCCGGGGAACCCATTTTCTGTTAGGAACATAGGATTCATAGCTTTAAAGGTCTAGGATGTTTAGGACAAATATATATACTGCTTTTTCTAATTGTTATACGTGTTTATTTTTCTGCTAATGGGAATGCGTGTGATGCCGCATGTGGAAAGATTGAGTATTGTAATACCCCAAATTTTGACCACTAAAAGTTTCCCGTCATTGTGCAAATCATCATCACAATATGGATGAATCATCATGCCTCATCAATCTCCTCAAGGAATTGTTGAGCATTGACTGCAATCATAACTAGGGTTTCATGCCCTTTCTGAGCCTTAGACAAAGGATCAATCAAGGAATGACTTGATCTTCAACTTGTCTAGCCTCTCAAACATCCACAATGGATCAAAAGGACTCCCACTTCAAGGATTAAGCACAATGTTGTTCCTTCTAGGTGGATCAAGCCTCCAGATCGTCTGTGTCACCAAATTAGGGTTTTGATCGCCCAGGGCCTCCAGATGAAAAATTTCATCTGGGCACAAGCCAATGATCCAAAACATGACCTAATATCCTTCATGGAACCTCATGAACCCATTCATCAAGTCAATTTGGCCTCAGGGGATGCATACATCAAAAATCAGGAATTAGGGTTTCTTGACCTAATTCACCCCTAAGTTGACTTTTGGGACAAATCATGAGCCAAGACCTCAAGACATGATTTGAGGGTCTTTGATATACTATATTGATCCATTTGGAACAATGGATTGATCCAAGAAGCTTGGGCAACAAGTTTCAACTTCATCTACACCACAATTAGGGTTTCGCGAGAAAAGTCAACTGTAACTTTGACTTTTGACCTGGACATGCTCCCAAGCCCTAATACATGAATGAATATACCCTATGACACCCATGGAACATGTCCATCAAGTTTGATTTAGGTCAAGGACATGATTTCCTGAAGAATTACACAGTTTGGAATTCATCTGATAAAAAGTCAACTGTGCACAAAAAGTCAACTTTGACTTTTTGAGATTTTTAACCAAAATGGATTTTTAACCCTAAAATGATGTTAATGTATGATTTGAATCATCATTCATCAAGAAAAATCAAGAAAAGTGAGTTAACTTGTAAAAGGGGTAACCATAAAAACTTAGAATTTTTCTAAGTTAAAAAATAAAATGGCCAGGGTACCAACTTTAGAGGACCATAACTCCTAAACCACAAGGCCAATTTTTTCCATCCAAAGCTTGATTTGTAGACCTCATTATCATCTACAAAAGCTTCAACTACAAGTCATTCCAATTCATTAAGGATTTTGAGTTATGGAGTGATCAAAGTGGCTGAAAAGTGAAAATGTCACTTTTTCCAACACTTAGTGAAATTTTCACTAAGTCAGAATTTGTCTTCACTTTTTGCCAAATGTAGAGGGATTTTTCACTTGGAATCAAAAGAGATCAAAACCAAACTTGTTCAAACAGTTGTGTAGCGAGCGATTTTGGACGCGGTTCTTAAGCGCTGGTCGCTCTCTGCGGTTGAGATTAAAACTACAGGTCGATTTATTTTTTATCCTATTGTGAGCTGAATAAGGAAGGGAAATAGATGTCTCCAATTAACCCTGCTTTGCATACTGAGTTTAAACAGCGGTCTGTTAGGTTACGGATGCTATCAATGTGGGGGGGCCTTGTACTAGTTATTTGTATTTTCGCCAATACTGTTCTCTTTCTTTTTTACCTGGGCAGAAGGTTTCTAGAGGGGAATAAGGATTAGGATATTAGGACTGGTGCTTTTGAATTACTGCTTTTGATTGATGGAGATATGGGATTTGGGTTTTTTGTTGATTGCGCTCGCTAAGACCTTTTCTTTCGATCTTATGCCTACGTATTCCCGTTTACCGAAACAGGGAAATCAGAGCGTTCATAGTTCCTCTTATTCTATGGGAGGAAATTGGTTTTGGTGTCTTGTTCAAAGCCCAAGACGTGAAGCGAAAGGTGATTTATATCTTGTTCAAAGCCCAAGATGTGAAGCTAAAAGGTCTATTTGTGTCTTGTTCAAAGCCCAAGACGTGAAGCTGAAAGACCTTGGCTTTAGAGAGAAGTTGTCATCTCTAAAGAGGGGGAAGGAGAATTACTTTAACTGGGATACGCGGATCCGAGCAATGCCATAATTTCCGAAGAAAGGGTTTTAACCTGAAGGAGAAGACTTTAACTCAGTGTAGAGCAATGCCATCTTTCCTTAGGAATTTCTCATGCTAAAAGAGGGACAGTGGCATGGATATAGATGATCTAGAGGCTTGCCGCTTACAGCGATTAGATGAAGGGAAAGGAGTTGTTGATGTTTGTGTACTGTGAACGAGGCACAGCTTTGATGCTAAAAGGTTGATTGGATCAACCAGTGGTTTTCTTATACAAAGCCTAAGAGGAGGCTAATTTCCGCTAGGAAAATCATTATACAAAGCCTAAGAGGAGGCTATTTTGTGTCTCGTACAAAGCCCGAGAGAGAGGCTAAAAGTTTTTGACCCAGTGGGGCATATCGTTATACAAAGCCTAAGAGGAGGCTAGCAAAGAGTTTACTCAGTTGGAGAATCTTTTATACTCAGTAAGAGAGTGTTTTTGTATCTCGTACAAAGCCCAGGAGAGAGGCGAAAAGGTTAATTGACTCAACGGGGGAGTCTCTTATGTGTCTCGTACGAAGCCCGAGAGAGAGGCGAAAAGGTTGTTTGACTCCACTGGGGAGAATTTTGGTATCTCGTACGAAGCCCGAGATGGTGGCTATTGTAACTGTTTCAGTTGAGTGACAGATCCAATATACTGATTTAAAAGAGAAAATTAGTTCTTATATGAGTAACACTGTACACAGGGATTTAATTTGAGGATCAGGGATATTTCCTTCTCTTTGAGGAAACGGGAAATCCAAAGGGTATCGAGACTATCTGAGTCTGCGGGTTTCCTTCTTATTTAACGAAGGGTGCTTGAGAATGTCTTTGAGACTCAAGGAAGTTAGACTGTCCTTGTCTAGAGTTTTATCTTTTGTACTATGCTTCGAGAAACAGTAGTAGACTCTATGAAAGGACTGTTCTATGAGGATGATTAGGTTCTGTTCCTATATCTCTAGGAGGTCGTCGGGACAATTTGTACGAAGCCCAAGAGGAGGCTGGAAAATTTTAAGAAGCCGACGGGTCCTTGTACGAAGCCCAAGAGGAGGCTATCATTCCCGGAGGAAGAGATCGTTATACGAAGCCTAAGAGGAGGCTGTGAATACTTCTAAGAAGCCGTAGTGTCCTTGAATAATGCCCAAGAGGAGGCCGATGCTTTTAAGAAGCCCGTGGGTCTATCATCTCCTTTCCATTAGGAGAGATAACTCTTTTAAAGATAAAAACCACTGGTAAACGTGCGAGGTTTACTATCCAGCGACTTTTAGCTTTTAAAGAGGGTTCCTTAGTTAAGGTCCAAGATTATGACCGTAGTGGGTACCCAAACCCCGAGACATTCAAGGCAAGCTATCCACAAGGAATAGATCAAGTCAGGAAAGTTCGAGAATTTGGAAGAAACTCAAAGATTCCATTCACGGAGAATACATTCATCTTGGGGAGTAGAGCTTCTTGACGATTCCTAAGGAGGACAGCCGAAGAGAAGACTGTATCTGGTGCTCCTATTGGGGATCCAGGCGTCTATTTCTACGAATAAGTGAAACGACGTCACCTAGTTCTAGACGTAGTTGCCAGGGAAACTCGAAATATCTATACTATTATTACAAAGTAGATATGAGTTTATGAAAGGAGACTTACAGTGAGCAGCCCCACAATACAGTTTATAATATGAAAGCAGTAAATGAAAGCGATAACCACTTACTCGGTTGTAGTGCTTCCATGCTTTTTGGTTAATTATTCAACAAAGAAAGATTGAAAACAACAGTATATTCAAAATCAAAGGAGAAAGTGCTTTGAAAAAGAAAGATCTGGGGATTACAGCTCAAGGAGAGGCCCAGGGTTTTATCAGTGAGCGCACTGTTGAATTTGTACAGAGGGACTTATACAATTGACTGGGGCCCAAAAAGGTTTTCTGTACAAAGGGATGGGTCTTACACTCTCTCAAGAGGCCCAAAAAGGTTTAAAAAAAGAGTGGGGCTTATAACACGAGGGTAGGCCCAAATGATTTTTCGTTTAAAAATGGCGATCGCGCCGAGGTTTTCTTTTAACGCAGAGGGACTTATACAATAAATGAGGCCCAAAATGTTTTTGGTTAAAAGGGAGATTGGGTCTTACACTCTAATAGAGGCCCAAAGTGTTTTAAAGAAAAAGAAATGGGTCTTACTACTCGAGGGTAGGCCCAGATGGTTTTTATTTTTAAACGGGCGACGACCGCGCCGTTTACTTGTACAGAGGGACTTATACAATGAGTGAGGCCCAAAAAGTTTTTGTACAAGGGGGGATGAGTCTTACACTCTCTCAAGAGGCCCAAAAAGTTTTGAAGAAAAATATATGGGTCTTACTACTCGAGGGTGGGCCCAGATGATTTTTGAAAAGGCGACGATCGCGCCGTTTGTTTTTTGACGGTATCGGGACTTATACAATAAGTGAGGCCCAAAGATGATTTGTTCAAAAAAAAGGATTGGGTCTTACACTCTAATAGAGGCCCAAAGTGTTTTGAAAATGATTTATGAGGGTTGAATTAATCCAAAACCCTAATTTGTTTTCAAAATGTATTTAATTGAATAAAAATTCAATTAAAATGATCAAAAATTGTTTAACACATGGAAAACAAATTGTGATCTTGGATTAATGCTTCAAAAATTAAGTATTGACCTACAAAATAATTAGAAAGCATTAAAAGTTGCAAAATCAATGTAGAAAAAATATTTAAAATGCCAAAAACAATCAAAATATTAATTCTTTACAAAAATATCAATTATATGAAATAAATAATATTTTTGGGATTTTTTGATAAAATAAAATATTTTAACATTTTTGTGAATTATTTAAAAAAGAATCAACTCAAAATCATTAAAACTCAGAGAGAAATTAATTTTTGAATCAATTAAACAAAATCACAAAATTCAAATATTTGAATTTGAAAAAAAAGGCGCCAAGAACAAGCTGAAGAACACGCGCGTGTTCTTGGTTTCTCAGATTTGCGTTTTCCATCCAATCTCCATGAATACGTAATCATATCATGCAATCCACATATCATTATGCTCGTCTCAACCTCACAATCATGTCTATGTACTTTAATTTCATTTAAATTAAACATACAACAAGAAATCACGAAGAAACCTCAACAACCCTAATTTCTGCATGAAGGCTAGGATTTTTGATACACGATTCAAACAATGCAATTAATTGAGGGAAAACATTCCATGCATGATTATGAACATATGGCCAAATTATTGTGCGAGGAAATATGCATAGATTGAGAGATGACCAAGTATGTGCTTACCTCCAAGCCGTGACAGCAAGTTCAGAGTGATTTTTGATTTGGAGGTGTTACAGATGAATGGTGATGATCTGAACAGCTTCTCTACACCCTATGGATTGTGCTTGGAAGGTTGGACTTGATTGAAATTGGCTGGATCATTTTGTGGTACCTCAGCTGCACCTTGTTTGAAAATTTGAGCAACCAGCTGGTGATTTCATGAAATTGATGTTTTAGAAGTTATGTGAGTGTTTGATCAGCTCATATGTGATGTATGTGAGGTGTGTGAGTGATTGGTTTGGGTAGAATTGCTCTCAAACTCAAAACCCGATAGCTACCTTGCTAAGAAAGGCATTTTTGCCAAGAGAAAGAGATTTTGAGGAAAGCATCTGTTAGATGGCTTTGGTGTACTTAAACTGACCATAATTGGGCTCTATTTATAGTAGAGTAAGTTTGTTTTGCAAGGAATAGTGCATGGCAGCTGGTAAGTAGGTTTCCTCAATGTTGGCCAATGGAAATGAAAGTATCCTCTAGCCATTGACTAGAGGTTAGGGCACAGAGCTTTGGTCCCCTTGGTCTTGGATAAGTCTTGACTGATTTCAGATGAGAATGGCTCAGTCCATGCCACCTTGATGGTTTAATTGAATGCCTCATTCCAAATTTGAAGTCTTGTCCCTACTTTGGCAACTCTAGGTTCAACATGCTATTCCTTGTTCCTTGGACCTTGGAGGCTTGGCTCAGTGATTGTCCCCTTTAGATTCAATCATTTGAGGTGTCCAAGTGGATTGGAGCAATTGAATTTGGCTGATTTTGGCAAATCGACCGAAGTTGCAAATTCTGCCTTGCCTTGACAGATTTCAGCAAGGCAACTTGGCAATGTTGTATCTCATGGTGTAGGTTGAATTTGGCAATGTTCTTGGCCATTTTGGAAAGCTCTTACATGATACAACAACTGTTTGAACAAGTTTGGTTTTGATCTCTTTTGATTCCAAGTGAAAAATCCCCCTACATTTGGCAAAAAGTGAGGCAGAATCTGACTTAGTGAAAATTTCACTAAGTGTTGGAAAAAGTGACATTTTCACTTTTCAGCCACTTTGATCACTCCATAACTCAAAATCCTTAATGAATTGGAATGACTTGTAGTTGAAGTTTTTGTAGGTGATAATGAGGGCTACAAATCCATCTTTGGATGAGAAAAAATGGCATTGTGGTTTAGGAGTTATGGTCCTCCAAAGTTGGTACCTTTGCCACTTTATTTTTAACTTAGAAAAATTTTTAAGTTTTATGGTTACCTCTTTTACAAGTTATCTCACTTTTCTTGATTTTTCTTGATGAATGATGATTCAAATCATACATTAACATCATTTTAGGGTTAAAAATCCATTTTGGTGAAAAATCTCAAAAAGTCAAAGTTGACTTTTGTGCACAGTTGACTTTTTATCAGATGAATTCCAAACTGTGCAATTCTCCAGGAAATCATGTCCTTGACCTAAATCAAACTTGATGGACATGTTCCATGGGTGTCATAGGGTATATTCAATCATGTATTAGGGTTTGGGAGCATGTCTTGGTCAAAAGTCAAAGTTACAGTTGACTTTTCCCTTAAAACCCTAATTGTGGTGCAGATGAAAATGAAACTTGTTGCTCAAGCATCTTGGATCAATATGGTGTATTAGAGACCCTCAAATCATCTCTTGAGGTCTTGGCTCATGGTTTGTCTCAAAAGTCAACTTAGGGGTGAATTAGGTCAAGAAACCCTAATTCCTGATTTTTGATGAATGCATCCCCTGAGGCAAAATTGACTTGATGCATGGGTTCATGAGGTTCCATGAAGTATATTAGGTCATGTTTTGGATCATTGCCTTGTGCCCAGATGAAAATTTCCATCTGGAGACCCTAGTCGACCAAAACCCTAATTTGGTGACACTGTCGATCTTAAGACTTGATCCACCTAGAAGGGAGCAGCCTTGTGCTTAATCCTTGAAGTGGGAGTCCTTTTTGATCCATTGTGGATGTTTGAGAGATTAGACAAGTTGAAGATCATGTCATTTCTTGATTGATCCTTTGTCTAAGCACTCAGAGAGGGCTTGAAACCCTAATTTTGATTGTATTTGATGCTCACCCATCTTTGGGGAGGCTAATGAAGCATGATGGTTCATCCATATTGTGATGATGATTTTCACAATGATGGAAAATCTAAGTTGTCAAAATTTGGGGTATTACAAGTTGTTGTATCATGTAAGAGCTTTCCAAAATGGCCAAGAACATTGCCAAATTCAACCTACATCATGAGATACAACATTGCCAAGTTGCCTTGCTGAAATCTGTCAAAGCAAGGCAGAATTTGCATTTTGGCTCGATTTGCCAAAATCAGCCAATTTCAATAGTTCCTATCCACTTGGACACCTCTGAGGATTGAATCCAAAGGGGATAAACACTGAGCCAAGCCTCCAAGGTCCAAGGAACAAGGAATAGCATGTTGAACCTAGAGTTGCCAAAATAGGGACAAGACTCCAAATTTGGAATGAGGCATTCAATGGAACCATCAAGGTGGCATGGACTGAGCCATTCTCATCTGAAATCAATCAAGACTTATCCAAGACCAAGGGAACCATAGCTCTGTGCCCTAACCTCTAGTCAATGGCTAGAGGAGACTTGCATTTTCATTGGCCAACATTGAGGAAACACCTGCTGCAGTTGCCATTCACTATTGCAGCCAAAACAAACTTGCTCTACTATAAATAGAGCTCAATTGTGATCAGTTTGAGTACACCAAAGCCATCAAATAGATGCTTTCCTCAAAATCTCTTCTTTCACTCCAATTTTTTCTTCAAAGGCAAGTCACTATCGGGTTTTGAGTTTGAGAGCAATTCCAATCAAACCAATCACTCACACACCTCACATACATCATATAGAAGTGATCCAAACACTCACATAACATCTGGAACACTGATTTCACAAAATCACCCGCTGGTTGCTCAAGGTTTTAACCAAGTTGCAGCTGAGGTACCACAGAGTGATCCAGCCAATTTCAATCAAGTCCAAGCATTCAAACACACTCCATATGGTGTAGGGAAGTTGTTCAGATCATCACAATTCATCTGTAACACCTCCAGCCCAGAAATCACTTTGCTCTTGCTGTCACGACTTGAAGGTAAGCACATACTTGGTCATCTCTCAATCTATGCATATTTCCTCGCACAATAATTTGGCCATATGTTCATAATCATGCATGGAATGTTTTCCCTCAATTAATTGCATTGTTTGAATCGTGTATCAAAAATCCTAGCCTTCATGCAGAAATTAGGGTTCTTGAGGTTTCTTCGTGATTTTTTGTTGTATGTTTAATTTAAATGAAATTAAAGTACATAGACATGATCGTGAGGTTGAGACGAGCATAATGATATGTGGATTACATGGTATAATCAAGTATTCAGTGAGATTGGATAAAAAATGTAAATCTGAGAATCCCAGAACACACGCGTGTTCTTCAGCTGTTCTTGGCGCCATTTTTGAATAATTTGAATATTTGAATTTTGTGATTTTGTTTAATTGATTCAAAAATTAATTTCTCTCTGAGTTTTAATGATTTTGAGTTGATTCTTTTTTCAATAATTCACAAAAATGTTAAAATATTTTATTTTGCCAGAAAATCCCAAAAATATTATTTATTTTATATAATTGATATTTTTGCAAAGAATTAATATTTTAATTGTTTTTAACATTTGAAATATTATTTCCACATTGATTTTACAACTTTTAATGCTTTCTATTTATTTTGTACGTCAATACTTAATTCTCGAAGCATTAATCCAAGATCACAATTTGTTTTCCATGTGTTAAACAATTTTTGATCATTTTAATTGAATTTTTATTCAATTAAATACATTTTTGAAAACAAATTAGGGTTTTGGATTAATTCAACCCTCATAAATCATTTTCAAAACTCTTTGGGCCTCTAATAGAGTGTAAGACCCAATCCTTTTTTGACCAAATCAATTTGGGCCTCACTTATTGTATAAGTCCCGATATCGTCAAAAACAAACGGCACAATCGTCGCCTTTTCAAAAAATCACCTGGGCCTCTCCTTGAGCTATAAGACCCATTCAAAACTCTTTGGGCCTCTATTAGAGTGTAAGACCCAACCCCCTTTTAACCAATATCATTTTGGGCCTCACTTATTGTATAAGTCCCTCTGCGTTAAAAGAAAACCTCGGCGCGATCGCCATTTTAAACGAAAAGTCAACTGGGCCTACCCTCGTGTTATAAGCCCCACTCTTCTTCTTTAAAACTTTTTGGGCCTCTTAAGAGAGTGTAAGACCCATCCCTTTGTACAAAAAACCTTTTTTGGGCCACAGTCACTTGTGTAAGACCCTCTGTACAAATTCAACAGTGCAATCACTGGTAAAACCCTGGGCCTCTCCTTGAGCTGTAAGCCCCGAATCTTTCTTTTTCAAAGCACTTTCTCCTTTGATTTTGAATATACTGTTGTTTTCAATCTTTCTTTGTTGAACAACTAACACAACAGCATGGAAGCTCTACAACCGAGTAAGTGGTTATCGCTTTCATTTACCGCTTTCATATATATAAACTGTATTGTGGGGTTGCTCGCTGTAAGTCTCCTTTCATAAACTCATATCAACTGTGTAATAATAGTATAGATATCAGAGTTTCCCCGGCAACTACGTCTAGAACTAGGTGAACCCGTTCCGTTTATTCGTAGAAATAGACACCTAGATCCCCAATAGGAGCACCAGATACAGTCTTCTCTTCGGCTGTCCTCCTTAGGAATCATCAAGAAACTCTACTCCCAAAGATGAATGTATTCTCCGTGAATGGCATCTTTGAGTTTCTTCCAAATTCTCGAACGTTCCTGACTCGATCTATTCCTTGTGAATAGCTTGCCTTGAATGTCTCGGGGTTTGGGAACCCACTACGGTCATAATCTTGGACCTTAACTAAGGAACCCTCTTTAAAAGTTAAAAGTCGTTGGATAGTAAACCTCGCACGTTTACTAGTGGTTTTTATCTTTAAAAGAGTCATCTCTCCGAATGGAAAAGAGGTGATGGACCCCCGGGCTTCTTAAAAGCATCGGCCTCCTCTTGGGCATTGTACAAGGACCCGTCGGCTTCTTAGAAGTATTGACAACCTCCTCTTAGGCTTCGTATAATAATCTCTTCCTCCGGGAATAATAGACTTCTCTTGGGCTTAGTACAAGGACCGATCGGCTTCTTAGAAGTTTCCAGCCTCCTCTTAGGCTTCGTACAAATTGTCCCGACGACCTCCTAGAGGTATAGGAACAGAACTTAGTAATCTACATAGAGCAGTCCTTTCCAGAGTCTACTACTGTTTCTCAGAGCATAGTACAAAAGATAAAACTCTAGACTTGGACAGTCTATTTTCCTTGAGTACTCAAAGACATTCTCAAGTGACCCTCTCGTTAGAGAGGAAGAAACCCGTAGACTCGAACAATCTCAATACCCTTCGGATTTCCCCTTTCCTTAAAGAACAGGGAACAACCCCGATCCTCAGATCAAACCCATGAGTACAGTATTGCTCATATAAGAACTGATTTTCTCTTTCAAAATCAGCATACTGGACCTGTCACTTGACTAAAGCAGTCACCAGCAGACAGCCTCCTCTTAGGCTTCGTATAATGGTCCTTCTTATCCTCAGCATAAGATTAGCCTCCTCTTGGGCTTTGTACAAATGATCTTCCCCAGCGGAGCAAACCTTTCGCCTCCATCTCGGGCTTCGTACGAGATACATAAACACTCTCTTGTTGAGTATAAAAGATTCCCCTGTAGAGTCAACCCTTTTAGCCTCTCTCTCAGGCTTTGTATGAGACACACATAAAGGACTCCCTTGTTGAGTCAATCACCCTTTTGCCTCCATCTCGGGCTTCGTACGAGATACAAATTCCCTTAAGCAAGAGTCAAACTCTTTTTTTAGCCTCCATCTCAGGCTTCATACGAGCTATAAAAGATTCTCCAGCTGAGTCAATTTTTTTTTTTAGCCTCCTCTTAGGCTTTGTATAATGATATCCCCCACTGGGTCAAACCCTTTTAGCCTCTCTCATGGGCTTTGTACGAGACACAAATTAGCCTCCTCTTAGGCTTTGTATAATGATTTTCCCCAGCGGAAATTAGCCTCTTCTTAGGCTTTATATAAGATAACCACTGGTTAATCCAATTAACCTTTTAGCATCAAACTTGTGCCTCGTTCACAGTACTCAAACATCAACAACTCCTTCCCTTTCATCTAATCGCTGTAAGCGGCAAGCCTCTGGATCATCTACATCCATGCCACTGTCCTTCTTTTAGCATGAGGAATTCCTAAGGAAAGATGGCGTTGCTCTATACACAGAGTTAAAGTCTTCTCCTTCAGGTTAAAACCCCTTCTTCGGAAATTATGGCATTGCTAGGATCCGCGTATCCCAGTTAAAGTAATTCTCCTTCTCCCCTCTTTAGAGACGACAAACTCTCTCTAAAGTCGAGACCTTTCAGCTTCACATCTTGGGCTTTGAACAAGATACAAATAGACCTTTCAGCTTCACATCTTGGGCTTTGAACAAGATACAAACAAACCTTTCGCTTCACGTCTTGGGCTTTGAACAAGACACCAAAAACCATTTCCTCCCATAGAATAGAAGCATCTGTAACCGAACAGACCGCTGTTCAAACTCAGTATGCAAGCAGGGTTAGTTGGAGACATCTATTTCCCTTCCTTCATCAGCTTTAATAGGATAAAAAATGAATCGAGTTGTGGTAGTAACACCGAAGAGCGGTTGTGCCTCGCAAGCACGTCCAAAAAATCGCTCGCTACATAAAAGTGGCGACTCTGCTGGGGATAATCATTTTTTTACTTGATCCGAGCATTGTTTGTTCATTCTTGCCTTCTAGGTAGAAGCCTTCACTGAGATGAGACTTTTTGATTCCTTGAGGATCTTAAGTCAAAACCTTCGCTTGTAGAAACTACAGAGTGGTGACTCCGCCGGGGAGCCATTTCTGTCAGGAACTTAAGATTCTTAGCTTATAAAGTCTAGGATGTTTAGGACAAATATATGTACTGCTTTTCCTAATTGCTATACGTGTTTATTTTTCTGTTAATGGGAATGCGGGTGATGTCGTATGTGGAAAGATTGAGTATACACCTAGAAAATCCAACCCTTTCGTAGTGCGGAAGCTATCGAAAATAGCTGTTACGCGATACTACCCTCATTTGAGGCTGGTGATCTATTCTCGGTGAATAGCACTTACTCTAAGATTGCACACAACTCGCTGGCGATCCGCTTGTTGTCTTCCTTCCTGGGAGGAGCTAATGATAATGAGTACAGGTACAAAAATCACCTTAGTAGACCTTTGGGGATGGGTAGAGCCTTGACTTCATGACAACGACCCTCTGACCCCATGTTTTTTCTATGTTTTTGTGTGCTGCATTCATGCATTCATTTAAAAAACATTCAAACATTCAAAAAACTTTCTCTTCTAGTCTCTCTGGTTTTTCCAAAATAAACTAAGACTGTGATTGTAAATATCAGAGAAAAGGATTGCACCGATGGATTTCGGTAGAAGGAGAATTCACCAGTATACCTTCAAGGTTCCAAAGCTTGAGGATTTGAGAAGGTTGGCAAGGATGATCGTTAACCCAGAGGCTTTCAGAGCCAAGCACGGTGGTTTGCTACCACTGTTAAGAGTCCATGTGATTGGGGGAATCATGGACGCACTTGTTCAGTTCTACGATCCAGTTTATCACTGCTTTACGTTCCCGGATTACCAACTCGCACCAACGCTGGAGGAGTATTCTCATCTGATTGATTTACATATCACTGATCGGGCTCCATTTTCTGGACTGGAAGAAATTCCAAAGAATCAGACCATTGCACGAGCAATTCATCTGGACAAGTCGGAGGTCAGGACTCACCTGACTACCAAGGGTGGCATACAAGGTTTGCCAGCCCAGTTCTTAACAAAGAAAGCTCTGTACTTTGCTAGTATAGGGAACGGGACTGCTTTTGAAAGCATCTTTGTCTTGCTCACCTACGGGTTATTTTTGTTCCCCAACATCAATAACTTCGTCGATATCAACGCCATTAAGGTTTTTCCCATTGGAAACCCTATACCGACTTTGCTCGCAGATGCGTATCATTCTGTACACCTAGGAAATTTGTACAGCGGAGGGGAGATCACATGCTGTGTACCTTCGTTCATTACCCCATGGGGTACCTTTTGCTACAAGGTAATGCCGTTCGGTTTGAAGAATGCCGGGGCAACCTATCAAAGGGCCATGACTACGCTGTTTCATGACATGATACACAAAGAAATCGAGGTATATGTCGATGATTTGATTGCAAAATCAAAAACAGAGAATGAGCACGTTGAACATCTGTCAAAATTGTTCGAACGTCTAAGAAAATTCAAGCTCCGCTTGAATCTCAACAAGTGCACCTTCGGTGTCCGTTCGGGGAAACTACTAGGGTTCATCGTCAGCCAGAAAGGAATTGAAGTTGATCCTGACAAGGTCAAGGCCATTCAAGAAATGCCTTCTCCGAAAACTGAAAAACAAGTCAGAGGATTCTTGGGACGTTTGAACTACATCTCCAGATTCATATTCCTTATGACCGCCACGTGTGCGCCGATTTTCAAATTACTAAAAAAGAACCAGGATTGCGTTTGGTCAGACGACTGCCAAACTGCCTTCGACACTATTAAGGAATATCGGTTGAATCCGCTGATTCTATCACCTCCAGTGGAAGGAAGACCACTGATCATTTATCTCACAGTCCTTGAGGACTCAATGGGATGTGTACTTGGCCAACAGGACGAAACCAAAAGGAAAGAGTCTGCCATTTACTATCTGAGCAAGAAGTTTACCGACTGTGAAACTCGGTACACGATGCTTGAGAAAACTTGTTGCGCTTTGGCTTGGGCAGCCAAACGTCTTCGCCAATACATGATTCGTCATACTACTTGGTTGGTCTCCGAGATGGACCCAATCAAGTACGTCTTCGAAAAACCTGCTCTCACGGGAAGGATTGCCCGTTGGCAGATGCTACTATCAGAATATGACATAGAGTACCACGCTCAAAAAGCCGTTAAAGGAAGTATTTTAGCCGATCATTTGGCTCATCAACCGATTGACGATCAGGAATCAATCGGGTTTGACTTCCCAGACGAAGATGTCATGTATCTCAAAATGAAAGATTGCGATGAACCGCTACCCTGTGAAGGGCCAGAACCAGGTTCCCAATGGGGACTAATCTTTGACGGAGCAGTCAATTATTACGGAAACGGAATTGGGGAAATCATTGTTACCCCTCAGGGTACCCACATTCCTTTCACTGCCAGACTTACGTTCAAATGTACGAACAACGAGGCCGAATACGAAGCTTGTATTATGGGTCTCGAAGAAGCGATTGATTTGAGGATCAAAAACTTGGACGTATACGGCGATTCAGCCCTGGTTATCAATCAGATAACAGGAGATTGGAACACATACCAGTCAGGATTGATTCCTTACAAAGACTATGCAAGAAGGTTGCTACCCTTCTTCAACAGAGTTGAGTTTCATCACATCCCTCGTGGTGAGAATCACATGGCTGATGCTTTAGCCACTCTCTCTTCCATGATTAGCGTAGGTCGATGGAATGACCTACCTAAGATTGACGTTATGCGCCTTGAACGGCCCGCCTACATTTTCGCGATTGAAGCAGTCATAGACGACAAACCTTGGTATCACGATATCAAATGCTTCCTTTAGAAACAAGAGTACCTACCTGGGGCACTTAGAAAAGACAGAAAAACCCTCAGAAGGCTAGCTGGAAGCTTCTTCCTGAGCGGTGACACGCTGTATAAGCGAAATTTTGACATGGTCTTGCTCCGATGTGTCGACAGACCAGAAGCAGACATGCTCATGAAAGAAATTCATGAAGGATCCTTTGGCACTCATGCCAACGGACATGCAATGGCGAGAAAAATTCTCAGAGCCGGGTACTATTGGTTGACCATGGAATCCGACTACTACAAGTACATGAGGAGGTGTCACAAGTGTCAAATATACTCCGAAAAAATTCATGTACCGCCATCGCATCTCAAAGTTCTCTCTTCCCCATGGCCTTTTTCCATATGGGGAATCGACATGATTGGCTTGATTAAACCTAAGGCTTCAAACGGACATCGGTTCATTCTGGTAGCCATTGACTACTTCACCAAGTGGGTCGAAGCAGCGTCGTACGCTAATGTAACCCGACAAGTGGTGGTCCGATTTATCAAAAACAATATCATCTGCCGTTATGGTGTTCCGAGCCAGATCATTACGGATAATGGATCTAACTTGAACAATAAGATGATGAAGGAGTTGTGCGCAGAGTTCAAGATTGAACACCATAACTCATCTCCCTACCGACCCAAGATGAACGGAGCGGTAGAAGCGGCTAACAAGAACATCAAGAAGATCGTTCAAAAGATGGTTGTAACCTCAAAAGATTGGCACGAGATTCTACCCTTTGCGCTCCACGGTTATCGCACATCTGTCCGCACTTCAACAAGGGCTACCCCTTTCTCTCTAGGGTATGGCATGGAGGCAGTGCTCCCCATAGAAGTAGAGATCCCATCAATCCGAGTATTGATGGAAGCTAAGCTTACAGAAGCTGAGTGGTGTCAAAGCCGACACGACGAATTGAACCTGATCGAAGAAAAGCCAATCACGGTGCTATGCCACGGTCAGTTGTATCAATAAAGAATGAAGAGGGCGTTCGACAAAAAGGTCTGACCTCGTGTCTTCAGGAAAGGAGACCTCATGCTCAAAAAGATACAATCATTTCTCTCTGATTCGCGAGGAAAATGGACTCCGAATTATGATGGCCCCTATGTGGTCGCGAAAGCTTTCTCAGGCGGCGCCTTGAGACTTGCAACCATGGACGGAGAGGAATTTGCCTACCCCACGAATGTTGATGTAGTCAAGAAATACTTCGCCTAAACTAAAAAAAAACGTCTTGGTGGATTGAAAACCCGAAAGGGCGGTCCAGGCAAAAGTTAGAGACATGAAAAAAAATCATCCCGGTGGATTGGAAACATCATAGTACAATCCAGGCAAAAATTAGGGATAATGGCATGTAACTATGTTCAACAGAGGCAAGTCCCTTGGCAGCAGTTACATCACCCATCGGCGGAAATCTCCAGATAAAGGTCATCTTCGACGGAAGCTCGGGATACCCAGAACTCAAAGTTGGTAGAAGGATGGTGGTCGTTATGTTTCAACGTAGCCCTTTTTCCTTGTAAATTACCATTTTCAAACTTTGTATATACTCTTTGGAATCACGCGTTTGGCTGATCTCCATCTTATCATTAAAATTTGAGCCTTTGTGCTTTTGTTTGTAATTCTTTTTTGTTTTAGCTTTACAGAACGACGTTGTTTAACTTAATCAGCGACTCTTGAAATGAAACAAAATGAATTTACTTGTTAAATATTTTTCTGCTTTTAAATTAAAAATGGCATTTCTTTGGACTGTTGAACATCGAAAGAACGTCGATTGCATCTCCAAAGACGTTCGAGCCTCAAAGTACAGAATCAAAGTACTCCTTCTAAGCCAGTGCGCCTGAGTGAAGGATCAACTATGTCAGAGACCTTGTTTCGTCTGACACCTTCGGCCGAGTTCTCATCTCCTAAGCCCGACCAACATAGTTCCCCGCAGGAACTATCTCTCCTAAGCAAGGTGGAATTTCTATTTTGAACCAGCGGTACTTTTTCGTCCCCAGCAGTGGCCGAGTATCCAGTCGTGCTCATCTCTTACTCTGTATGTTGCGTCTATTTTGTCAGAATAAGCATACATACATCATGCATTTGATTTGCATTCATATTGCATCACTATCACTTGAGTCGGTCTTATCCTGCCGTGATAATTGTCCTCTCAATCGAGTTTGTCAGTTCTTTCCTCGTCAGGAATTGCTTCGTCTGAACAATCTCATTACGAGTGTATCTCTAGGTCAGAGTCGGCAATGGGCCACTTTGATAACTTGAACCTCTGAAACATCAGAGAACCTTCAACAGATGTCACTCTTCGCCATTGAAGATGATATCCTCGCTTTCCCGGATTAAGGAAAATCCCTGGAGAAAGCCTCTTAAACAGAGATTCGGCAGTACATCCGTGTTTCTCCGAAAATCCGCTGATGAAAAGGTCATCGGCACCTCAAAATTGGATCCCATCATATGGCATTTATCTGGGAAGATCCCAAGAAAAGTATGATGTAATATCCCCAAGCAGAAGCAGTTTCTCAAGAAACTCGCTTTCCCCAGTAGAGTCGACAAATGGCGTCTCCAACAGAGAAGTTTGTGTATCTCTACAACTCAGATGTTGGGTTCCCCAGCAAGTCTGACATCAAAACCTTTTCCGTCAAATGGCGTCTCTCCAGGAAAATTCGGCGAGAAGTTTGAGGAAAACCGCTACTAATAGCATCCCTTGTCAATAAAGTTTATTGACAAAAGAAACTGAGACCAGTTCCTCGGTAAGAAACCAAGATCGAGGGGAAGTTTATTACAAAAGAAACTGAGACCAGTTCCTTGGTAGGAAACCAGGATCGAGGGGAAGTTTAAATCAGAAACTAAGACCAGTTCCTTGGTAGGAAACCAGGATCGAGGGGAAGTTTAAATCAGAAACTAAGACCAGTTCCTTGGCTGGAAGCCAGGATCGAGGGGAAGTTTACCTTTTCTAAGCATCATTGCTTAGCAAAAGAAGATGAATGCGCAAGCTGCCATTCATAGCCATCAAAATTTTGGATATTCCGATATTTAATCCTCTTGCACCCCGAATGCTCAAATACTTTCGTCATTCACACCTTCGGGTCCAAGAAGATTAAATAGTGGCATCTGTAATACCCCAAATTTTGACCACTAAAAGTTTCCCATCATTGTGCAAATCATCATCACAATATGGATGAATCATCATGCCTCATCAATCTCCTCAAGGAATTGTTGAGCATTGACTGCAATCATAACTAGGGTTTCATGCCCTCTCTGAGCCTTAGACAAAGGATCAATCAAGGAATGACTTGATCTTCAACTTGTCTAACCTCTCAAACATCCACAATGGATCAAAAGGACTCCCACTTCAAGGATTAAGCACAATGCTGCTCCCTTCTAGGTGGATCAAGCCTCCAGATCGACTGTGTCAACAAATTAGGGTTTTGATCGCCCAGGGCCTCCAGATGAAAAATTTCATCTGGGCACAAGCCAATGATCCAAAACATGACCTAATATCCTTCATGGAACCTCATGAACCCATTCATCAAGTCAATTTGGCCTCAGGGGATGCATACATCAAAAATCAGGAATTAGGGTTTCTTGACCTAATTCACCCCTAAGTTGACTTTTGGGACAAATCATGAGCCAAGACATCAAGACATGATTTGAGGGTCTTTGATATACTATATTGATCCATTTGGAATAATGGATTGATCCAAGAAGCTTGGGCAACAAGTTTCAACTTCATCTGCACCACAATTAGGGTTTCGCGAGAAAAGTCAACTGTAACTTTGACTTTTGACCTGGACATGCTCCCAAGCCCTAATACAAGAATGAATATACCCTATGACACCCATGGAACATGTCCATCAAGTTTGATTAAGGTCAAGGACATGATTTCTTGAAGAATTGCACAGTTTGGAATTCATCTGATAAAAAGTCAACTGTGCACAAAAAGTCAACTTTGACTTTTTGAGATTTTTCACCAAAATGGATTTTTAACCCTAAAATGATGTTAATGTATGATTTGAATCATCATTCATCAAGAAAAATCAAGAAAAGTGAGTTAACTTGTAAAAGGGGTAACCATAAAAACTTAGAATTTTTCTAAGTTAAAAAATAAAATGGCTAGGGTACCAACTTTGGAGGACCATAACTCCTAAACCACAAGGCCAATTTTTTCCATCCAAAGCTTGATTTGTAGACCTCATTATCATCTACAAAAGCTTCAACTACAAGTCATTCCAATTCATTAAGGATTTTGAGTTATGGAGTGATCAAAGTGGCTGAAAAGTGAAAATGTCACTTTTTCCAACACTTAGTGAAATTTTCACTAAGTCAGAATCTGTCTTCACTTTTTGCCAAATGTAGAGGGATTTTTCACTTGGAATCAAAAGAGACCAAAACCAAACTTGTTCAAACAGTTGTTGTATCATGTAAGAGCTTTCCAAAATGGCCAAGAACATTGCCACATTCAACCTACATCATGAGATACAACATTGCCAAGTTGCCTTGCTGTAATCTGTCAAAGCAAGGCAGAATTTGCATTTTGGCTCGATTTGCCAAAATCAGCCAATTTCAATAGTTCCTATCCACTTGGACACCTCTGAGGATTGAATCCAAAGAGGACAAACACTGAGCCAAGCCTCCAAGGTCCAAGGAACAAGGAATAGCATGTTGAACCTAGAGTTGCCAAAATAGGGACAAGACTCCAAATTTGGAATGAGGCATTCAATGGAACCATCAAGGTGGCATGGACTGAGCCATTCTCATTTGAAATCAGTCAAGACTTATCCAAGACCAAGGGAACCATAGCTCTGTGCCCTAACCTCTAGTCAATGGCTAGAGGAAACTTGCATTTTCATTGGCCAACATTGAGGAAACACCTGCTGCAGTTGCCATTCACTATTGCAGCCAAAACAAACTTGCTCTACTATAAATAGAGCTCAATTGTGATCAGTTTGAGTACACCAAAGCCATCAAACAGATGCTTTCCTCAAAATCTCTTCTTTCACTCCAATTTTGCCTTCAAAGGCAAGTCATTATCGGGTTTTGAGTTTGAGAGCAATTCCAATCAAACCAATCACTCACACACCTCACATACATCATATAGAAGTGATCCAAACACTCACATAACATCTGGAACACTGATTTCACAAAATCACCAGCTGGTTGCTCAAGGTTTTAACCAAGTTGCAGCTGAGGTAGCACAGAGTGATCCAGCCAATTTCAATCAAGTCCAAGCATTCAAACACACTCCATATGGTGTAGGGAAGCTGTTCAGATCATCACAATTCATCTGTAACACCTCCAGCCCAGAAATCACTTTGCTCTTGCTGTCACGACTTGAAGGTAAGCACATACTTGGTCATCTCTCAATCTATGCATATTTCCTCGCACAATAATTTGGCCATATGTTCATAATCATGCATGGAATGTTTTCCCTCAATTAATTGCATTATTTGAATCGTGTATCAAAAATCCTAGCCTTCATGCAGAAATTAGGGTTCTTGAGGTTTCTTCGTATTTTTTGTTGTATGTTTAATTTAAATGAAATTAAAGTACATAGACATGATCGTGAGGTTGAGACGAGCATAATGATATGTGGATTACATGGTATAATCAAGTATTCAGTGAGATTGGATAGAAAATGAAAATCTGAGAATCCCAGAACACACGCGTGTTCTTCAGCTGTTCTTGGCGCCATTTTTGAATAATTTGAATATTTGAATTTTGTGATTTTGTTTAATTGATTCAAAAATAATTTCTCTCTGAGTTTTAATGATTTTGAGTTGATTCTTTTTTCAATAATTCACAACAATGTTAAAATATTTTATTTTGCCAAAAAATCCCAAAAATATTATTTATTTTATATAATTGATATTTTTGCAAAGAATTAATATTTTAATTGTTTTTAACATTTGAAATATTATTTCCACATTGATTTTACAACTTTTAATGCTTTCTATTTATTTTGTAGGTCAATACTTAATTCTTGAAGCATTAATCCAAGATCACAATTTGTTTTCCATGTGTTAAACAATTTTTGATCATTTTAATTGAATTTTTATTCAATTAAATACATTTTTGAAAACAAATTAGGGTTTTGGATTAATTCAACCCTCATAAATCATTTTCAAAACTCTTTGGGCCTCTAATAGAGTGTAAGACCCAATCCTTTTTTGACCAAATCAATTTGGGCCTCACTTATTGTATAAGTCCCGATATCGTAAAAAACAAACGGCACAATCGTCGCCTTTTTAAAAAATCACCTGGGCCTCTCCTTGAGCTATAAGACCCATTCAAAACTCTTTGGGCCTCTATTAGAGTGTAAGACCCAACCCCCTTTTAACCAAAATCATTTTGGGCCTCACTTATTGTATAAGTCCCTCTGCGTTAAAAAAAAACCTCGGCGCGATCGCCATTTTAAACGAAAAGTCAACTGGGCCTACCCTCGTGTTATAAGCCCCACTCTTCTTCTTTAAAACTTTTTGGGCCTCTTAAGAGAGTGTAAGACCCATCCCTTTGTACAGAAAACCTTTTTTGGGCCACAGTCACTTGTGTAAGACCCTCTGTACAAATTCAACAATGCAATCACTGGTAAAACCCTGGGCCTCTCCTTGAGCTGTAAGCCCCGAATCTTTCTTTTTCAAAGCACTTTCTCCTTTGATTTTGAATATACTGTTGTTTTCAATCTTTCTTTGTTGAACAACTAACACAACAGCATGGAAGCTCTACAACCGAGTAAATGGTTATCGCTTTCATTTACCGCTTTCATATATATAAACTGTATTATGGGGCTGCTCGATGTAAGTCTCCTTTCATAAACTCATATCAACTGTGTAATAATAGTATAGATATCAGAGTTTCCCCGGCAACTACGTCTAGAACTAGGTGAAGCCGTTCCGTTTATTCGTAGAAATAGACACCTAGATCACCAATAGGAGCACCAGATACAGTCTTCTCTTCGGCTGTCCTCCGTAGGAATCATCAAGAAACTCTACTCCCAAAGATGAATGTATTCTCCGTGAATGGCATCTTTGAGTTTCTTCCAAATTCTCGAACGTTCCTAACTCGATCTATTCCTTATGAATAGCTTGCCTTGAATGTCTCGGGGTTTGGGAACCCACTACGGTCATAATCTTGGACCTTAACTAAGGAACCCTCTTTAAAAGTTAAAAGTCGCTGGATAGTAAACCTCGCACGTTTACCAGTGGTTTTTATCTTTAAAAGAGTCATCTCTCGGAATGGAAAGGAGGTGATGGACCCCCGGGCTTCTTAAAAGCATCGGCCTCCTCTTGGGCATTGTACAAGGACCCGTCGGCTTCTTAGAAGTATTGACAACCTCCTCTTAGGCTTCGTATAATGATATCTTCCTCCGGGAATGATAGCCTTCTCTTAGGCTTAGTACAAGGACCGATCGGCTTCTTAGAAGTTTCCAGCCTCCTCTTGGGCTTCGCACAAATTATCCCGACGACCTCCTAGAGGTATAGGAACAGAACTTAGTAATCTACATAGAGCAGTCCTTTCCAGAGTCTACTACTGTTTCTCAGAGCATAGTACAAAAGATAAAACTCTAGACTTGGATAGTCTATTTTCCTTGAGTACTCAAAGACATTCTCAAGTGACCCTCTCGTTAGAGAGGAAGAAACCCGTAGACTCGGACAGTCTCAATACCCTTCGGATTTCCCCTTTCCTTAAAGAACAAGGAACAACCCCGATCCTCAGATCAAACCCATGAGTACAGTATTGCTCATATAAGAACTGATTTTCTCTTTCAAAATCAGCATACTGGACCTGTCACTTGACTAAAGCAGTCACCAGCAGACAGCCTCCTCTTAGGCTTCGTATAATGGTCCTTCTTATCCTCAGCATAAGATTAGCCTCCTCTTGGGCTTTGTACAAATGATCCTCCCTAGCGGAGCAAACCTTTCGCCTCCATCTCGGGCTTCGTAAGAGATACATAAACACTCTCTTGTTGAGTATAAAAGATTCCCCTGTAGAGTCAACCCTTTTAGCCTCTCTCTCAGGCTTTGTATGAGACACACATAAAGGACTCCCTTGTTGAGTTAATCATCCTTTTGCCTCCATCTCGGGCTTCGTACGAGATACAAATTCCCTTAAGCAAGAGTCAAACTCTTTTTTCAGCCTCCATCTCGGGCTTCATACGAGCTATAAAAGATTCTCCAGCTGAGTCAACTTTTTTTTTAGCCTCCTCTTAGGCTTTGTATAATGATATCCCCCACTGGGTCAAACCCTTTTAGCCTCTCTCTCAGGCTTTGTACGAGACACAAATTAGCCTCCTCTTAGGCTTTGTATAATGATTTTCCCCAGCGGAAATTAGCCTCCTCTTAGGCTTTATATAAGATAACCACTGGTTAATCCAATTAACCTTTTAGCATCAAACCTGTGCCTCGTTCACAGTACTCAAACATCCATAACTCCTTCCCTTTCATCTAATCGCTGTAAGCGGCAAGCCTCTGGATCATCTACATCCATGCCACTGTCCTTCTTTTAGCATGAGGAATTCCTAAGGAAAGATGGCGTTGCTCTATACACAGAGTTAAAGTCTTCTCCTTCAGGTTAAAACCCCTTCTTCGAAAATTATGGCATTGCTAGGATCCGCGTATCCCAGTTAAAGTAATTCTCCTTCTCCCCTCTTTAGAGACGACAAACTCTCTCTAAAGTCGAGACCTTTCAGCTTCACATCTTGGGCTTTGAACAAGATACAAACAGACCTTTCAGCTTCACATCTTGGGCTTTGAACAAGATACAAACAAACCTTTCGCTTCACGTCTTGGGCTTTGAACAAGACACCAAAAACCATTTCCTCCCATAGAATAGGAGGAACTACGAACGCTCTGATTTCCCTGTTTTGGTAAACGGGAATACGTAGGCATAAGATCGAAAGAAAAGATCTTAGCGAGCACACTAAACAAAAACCCAAAATCCCATACTTCCACGTATCTATCAGAAAAGCAATCAGTCCTAACATCCTACACATCTCATTGAACCAATAACCTGAGACAGTCCCCGAATCTTTGAAGCATCTGTAACCGAACAGACCGCTGTTCAAACTCAGTATGCAAACAGGGTTAGTTGGAGACATCTATTTCCCTTCCTTCATCAGCTTTAATAGGATAAAAAATGAATCGAGTTGTGGTAGTAACACCGAAGAGCGGTTGTGCCTCGCAAGCACGTCCCAAAAATCGCTCGCTACAAGTATACACTTAAGATAAGTGATGGCGACGAGGTCGACCATCAACCTTAGTGGAGGCTGACCAATGCAACCCATTCTCTCACCTAGACAATGGGCCGATTGTTAAGTCTGAGAAGCTGAGGAGCCAAACCCTTTCGTAGTGTAGAAACTATCGGGAATAGTTGTTACGCGATACTACCCTCATTTGAGGCTGGTGATCTATTCTCGGTGAATGGCACTAAGTCTAAGATTGCTCTACAACTCGCTGGCGATCCGCTTGTTGTTTTGCTTTCCTGGGAGGAGCTGATGATAATGAGTACAGGTACAAAAATCACCCTAGTATAAACCTTTAGGGATGGGAAGAGCCTTGACTTCATGACAAAGACCCTTTGACCCCATGTATTTTCTATGTTTTTGTGTGCTGCATTCATGCATTCATTTAAAAAACATTAAAACATTCAAAAAAATTTCTCTTCTAGTCTCTCTGTTTTTCAAATTAAACTAAGACTATGATTGCAAATATCAGAGAAAAGGATTGCGCTAATGGATTTCGGTAGAAGGAGAACTCATAATTAAACCTTCAAGGTTCCAAAACTAGAGGATTTGAGAAGGTTAGCAAGGGTGATCATTAACCCTGAGGCTTTCAGAGCCAAGCACGGAGGTCTGTTACCACTGTTAAGAGTCCATGTGATTGAGGGAATCATGGATGCGCTCATTCAGTTTTACGATCCGGTTTATCACTGTTTCACATTCCCGGATTACCAGCTAGCACCAACGCTGGAGGAGTATTCTCATCTGACTGATCTAAATATCACTAATCGAGCTCCATTTTCTGGACTGGAATAAATTCTAAAGAATCAGATCATTGCGAGAGCAATTCATTTGGACAAGTCTGAGGTCAGGACTCACATGACTACTAAGGGTGGCATCCAAGGTTTGCCAACCCATTTCTTGAAAAAGAAGGCCCTGTATTTTGCCAGTATAGGAAACATAATTGCTTTTGAAAGCATCTTTGTCTTGCTCACCTACGGGTTATTTCTGTTTCCCAACATCAATAACTTTGTAGATATTAACTCCATTAAGGTTTTTCTCATTGGAAACCCTGTGCCGACTTTGCTCACAGATGCGTATCATTCTGTACACTTGGGAAATTTATACAGCGGAGGGGAGATCACATGATGTGTACCTCTGCTTTATAAATGGTTTATCTCCCACTTGCCCAAGTCTGCTGCTTTTTGGGATTGTAAGAGTGCCTTACGTTGGTCGTAGAAGATCATGTCTCTTACCAACTCTGATATAGATTGGTGTAATAGGATCTATGATGGAATCAGAATCATTGATCATTGTAGAAACTTCCCTAACGTACCCCTCATAGGAAGTAAGGGAGGAATCAACTACCATCCGGTATTGGTTCTTCGTCAATTTGGATACCCGATGAGACACGTCCCACGGGGTGTTCATCTGGAAGGTCTTTTCTTCATGGAGGGAGAAAATGACAGAGCACTAAAGATGGAAATAGTGCACGCTTGGAAAAACGTTCATAAGAAAGGGCGAGAGTCTCTGGGAAAACCGGACTGTGTCTTGGTGGAGCCTTATCTCCATTGGGTACAAACTATAGCTCTCAAGCTAAAAATGCCTTATCCTCGTTACGGAATTCTTCCGCCGAGGGAATCTGTCATGTACTTCATGACGGAAATGGAAAAGCTCCAGGTTACTTTCAACAAAGTTCAAAAGGAGAAAAGGTCTTGGAAGAACAAGTACCGCACCCTCGACGTAGAGTGCATCAAAATACAGCAACTGTTGAAAGAAAAAGATGCTCTGATTGAAATTTTGGAGCAACATGCTGTAGAGAATCAAGATGACCAAAGGAATTTGCTCGCTCATTTCACTTGGCAAAGGAATGACAACCCGACAATGGCTCAAGAGCCCCGGTCAAAGAAAAGGATAGTACCAGAGTCAGCACCCGATTGCTCTTCAGAAAGGACTCGGGACCCATTAGCTTAGGTTTCTAATTCTGCACTTTGTAATCTACTGTATTTCCATTTCTGTAATCCTTTGAATTTCAATAAAAAGGGGTTTCCCCAATGTTTGATATTTGCAATCTAATTGTCAAAGTTTATTTTGATTAAACCAAGAAAAACAATTAATATAATCATTGCATTCATCATTCTCACATCGCGTATTCTTCTTCCCTACGAATCTCACGTTTGTGTCTCGGTTCTAGAGTCAAACTGTCTCATTCGTGCAATACTCAGGCCAATCGTCAGAAAAGGATGGATGATCTAGAAGAAGAAAACAGAGAGTTGAAAGAAGAGATCGACGCTCTGAGAGAGGATATGAGAAAGCTTCGTAACGACATGCAAGCCATGGCAGAAGCTCAACTATAAAGAACCGTGATCTCAGAGATCACCTCAACGCCCATAGTGAAGAAGTATGATCCTAGGTATCAGATACTGAAAGATCGTCCTTGGGGCATGCCTGTTAACTATATCCCGGAAGGATATGTTCCGCCGATCACTGAAGATCAGGAAATCTCAACAGAAGCCGCTGGGCCTGAAGGTTACAAACTTCGGGAAAACAAAGATGTCAGGGGCATACTGAAGACTCCTGAAGGTTACAAACTTCGGGAGACGCCAAGATTCACTGCCGTAGTCACGTTACCACCCCGTGTGGTGCATACTGTCCCGAAAGGACAAATTCCACCGATACCTGCTGATAAAAAGGAAACTATGTTTGACCGAATGGATGAATTCCAGGAGCAATTCCTGGAAATGCAGAAGGAGCTGCAAGCCATTCGCGGTCAGGATCTATTTGGAAAGGACACCGCAGACCTTTGTCTGGTCCCTAATGTGAAAGTTCCGCACAAGTTCCAAGTGCCCGACTTTGAAAAATACAAGGGTAACTCTTGCCCTCAGAGCCATCTGGTGATGTACGCTCGGCGAATGTCAGCTCAGACGGAGAATCATGACCTACTGATTCACTACTTTCAGGATAGTTTAACCGGTGCAGCATTAAAATGGTACATGGGTTTAAACCGTGCCACGATCAGCACTTTCAGAGATCTTGGCACTATCTTTGTCCAATAATACAAATACAATTTGGGCATGGCCCCCGACAGAGATCAACTCAGATCAATGTCGCAAAAGGACAAGGAAACCTTTAAGGAGTATGCTCAAAGGTGGCGTGAAATCGCCACTCAAATTTGTCCGCCTCTTGAGGAAAAAGAGATGACAAAGATCTTCTTAAAGACCTTAAGCTCATTTTACTATGACATAATGGTTGCCAGTGCGCCCAGTGACTTCACCGAGATGGTGGGCATGGGAGTTCGTCTTGAGGAAGCCGTCTGAGAAGGACGTTTGGCAAAAGACGCTGGACCATCAAGCAGTACAAAACGATACGGTAGTGCTCTCCCTAAGAAAAAAGAGCAGGATATTGGGAATATCTCTCTCGGAAAGCAAAGGCGACGTTATCAACCAGTAGCAGCTGTAACTCCTGCTATCAGCCCTGCGCCTATTCCTATGTATCAACCTCAGGTTGCGCAGAGCCAACCTAATCAGCAAAGGACACAACAGCCTCTTCAACAGGGTCGTCCTCCATATAACAACAACCGTACAACACGACCATCAGGGTTTGATCCTATACCCATGTTGTACGCAGAGTTGTTTCCAATACTTCTAGCCAAGGGGCACATTCAGACTAAGTCCCCTCTTGCAGTACTGGAAAATCCGCCTTTTTAGTTTAAGGTGGACCAAACATGCCCTTATCATCAAGGAGGATCAGGGCATAACATTGAGACTTGTCTCAATTTCAAGTCCGACGTGCAAAAGCTTGTTAGGAGTGGCCTCTTATCTTTCAAAGATACAAATCCTAATGTTCTTACGAACCCGCTGCCTCAACATGAGAAGGCTGCAGTCAATCTGATTGAGAAAGAGACTAACAATGTCTATCAAATTCACGATGTACTCTTGTTAAAGACCAATCTGGTCAAGATACATTGTAGACCCAGTGGATATGGCCATGTGCCACCTCATAACTATCACCAGTGTGATATCTGCTCTAAAGACAACCAAGGATGTTCTGTGGTGCAAGCAGCTCTACAGGAACAGATGGATCTCGGATGGATCCAAGAGCACCGAGTTCGTGGAGTTAACATGGCTTACATGAATTCTAACGTCATTCAGAACCACGACATCCGTGCAATGAATGTTAGCTTGGTGGCAATGCACTCAAGGCAAAGCCAGTATCATAATCTTTCGCGGCACGATTACAGTTCCTGTCTGACTTGCTCGGTAAACAAACAGGGATGCTCTTTCATACAGGAGGCCCTCCAGCGTCAGATGGATCTTGGATGGATCCAAGACTGCCATGATAGGAGTTCCTATCAAATCAATATGGTTCAAATCTTTGACATTCGCGTGATGAAAACCAACCTGGTAGAGTTACATGCTGAACAGGTCCGACTCGGATTCCTAATATCACATGACTATCAAAGCTGTAAAGCGGGTTGCGAAAACGATCGAGGTTGTACCCTTGTCCAGGAGGCACTTCAGCACTTGTTAAATCACTGGTGGATGCTAATTTATATGGATGAAGATACTCAGCAAATTAGTATCAGTAACAGGAATCCTACTCGTCGTCAAAGTCAGGATGTCCGATCAATGGAAGGTAACCTAGTGAGGTTACATTGTATTCAAAGTGGACGTGGCCAGGTGCCACCACACAATTACGACCGTTGTAGCGTCTGTTCGGAAAGTAACCAAGGGTGTTACCTTGTGCGAGCGGCTCTTCAGGGTCAGGTGGATCGTGGAGAAATTCGTCCATATCCGGGTTCTGGACCCATCAACTGGACGCCGAACTACCCTTCTGATCAAGTTGAGGATGTTGTCACAATCTCTGGTCATCACAGGACCAGGGATGTTTTTGCCATTATCCCTCTACTTGACGAATCTAAAGTTCCCAACCGGGAACGGATCGAGATTACTTGTGATGGTCAGAAAAATAAGAAGGTTCCCATAGTCATCTATCTACCAGGACCACTACCGTATGAATCAACTAAGGCTATCCCTTACAAGTACAGTGCAACAATAATTGAAAATGGAAAGGAAATTCCATTACCCTCCGTCGTGAATATTACAGACATCAGTCGTGTAACACGGAGTGGTAGAATCTTTAACCGAGGGGTTGGGGAACTTAACAAAGAAAAGGAACTTCAGATAGAAGCTCCCGATCCATCAGTCGGTCAATCCAGTAATCCCGGCCTTTCGAAAAATGATGATGAGATGCTGAAGCTCATCCAAAGGAGTGAATACAACATTGTTGATCAACTGTTACAGACTCCTTCAAAGATTTCTGTGTTATCACTGTTACTCAGTTCAGAAGCGCATAGGAAGGCTCTACAGAAAGTCTTGGAGCAAGCCTTTGTGGAACAGGATGTAACAATCAGACAGTTCGATAGTATTGTCTCTAACATCACTTCCGGCAATCACTTGGGATTTAGTGATGGGGAATTACCCGAAGAGGGTCGCCGTCATAACATGGCGCTCAACATTACAGTTAACTGCCAGGACGATGCTTTAGCCAGCGTACTGGTAGACACAGGGTCAGCCCTGAATGTTATGCCGAAGTCCACTTTGATGCAATTATCATTCAACGGCCCTCCAATGAGAATCAGCGAGGTCATCGTCAAAGCATTCGACGGATCCAGAAAAACGGTTATTGGCGAAGTTGATCTTCCCATAACTATTGGTCCTCACACTTTCCAAGTCACTTTCCAGGTCATGGACATTCGGGCAACATACAGTTGTTTATTAGGAAGACCTTCGATACATCAGGCTGGAGCAGTTACTTCGACCCTCCACCAAAAGCTAAAGTTCGTTCAGAACGATCAACTTGTCACAGTCTGTGGAGAACAAGCCTTGCTTGTAAGTAACTTGTCATCATCTACTAGTATATAACCCGAGGATGTTATTGGAACTCAGTTCCAAGCACTGTCGGTGAGCAAGAACAATCAGTTCAAAGAAGGAACTTCGATTTCTTCATACAAAGATGCTATCAAAGCGGTCGAGAGTACCGATACAACCGAACGGGGATAGCTTACCATTCCTATTGACAATAAAAGAAAGAAGGGTCTTGTTTTTTCTACAACCTATACCCAGACAGCTGCCAGCGATGGAAGTCTTCATCCCCTTCAAAACTCCTTCGACAGTGGAGGTTTTCTTCACCCTGTGTCTCAAGCAGTCCATGCTATCAATGAGGAAGATCCCTCTGACACAAATGAGGAATGGAAGTCCTACCTTAACAAGGACGGTTATATGTCTCAGGAAGAGGTGCCTATGCCTTTTTGCTTTCCTATAGAAAGTCCGAGATTTATACCAAGGTCAGACGTCGAAATGATATATGGAGATTGTGATCCGGAAGGATGTCGTGCTCCGCCAAATTCATTAGAGGAAGACACTCCGATGAAAGACAACTTTGACTACAATTACTATGGTCCAATGGATGGTCTGCCAATGTGGCAGCCTTACCCAAGAAACTTGGGGCAAGAGAGTCGTCCGAACAATGAAAATCGGCTGACCGTCATTGAACAGAATACCTGTGTCCCCACCATGTCATGGGATTACCACTCAGGTCATTCAGAAACTGCTCAACATGAAGATGAATTTGCAATGTTTGCAGGACTTGAATTCATCAACTAAGCTTTTCCCGAGGTCAACATCATCGAGAGGGATGACTTCTCCGGTTCCAAAGAAGTTTGGGACACTCTGGGAGAACCAAGTGGAAAATACGACTATATGGTCAAGTACACCGCTCTCGAAAGCTCTCGTATCAGGCTTGAAGACATTCAGCCAACTGGATGGGGAGATACAGCTGAGAGCACAAATGCTATACAAAATGCAACTGAGGAATTCTCCTACGACAACTCTGCCTGGGAGACAGATTCCAATGATCCTGCTCCACCAGAAATCAGCGTCATTTCTGAAGACAAATCAAGGAAGGTGCCAGACTTTGTGATTCACCGAGGAGTTCGCCGCCAATGGGTTGCCGTCGAGGTTCCGAAGGCCGTTCATCAGTCAAAGTAATTGCCATCTTTAACCTTTCACCCTGCCCAGGTGAAACGGATGTTTTGATAGGGCTCACTTTCTGTAAATTTCCCTCTTCGCTTTGCCCAAAGCGACAGAGTTTTGTTTTATAGGGCTGTAGTCTCAAGGATCGACTTGTTCATTAATAAAATAATGTCATTCTGTAATTTCTGCATTAATTGCTGTTTTCTCTTTTTGCTTTTCTCAGAAAATGGTAATCCTAAAAAACAATTCAATAATAAAAACAAGCAGTAAAATAAAAACACTGCACACACTTGCATTTTCTCTATCTCTTCTAAACATGAATCATCACGTCATGCAGATTGCTTGTTTTAAACCCAGTTGAAACATACGATCCGATGCCTTCTCCCGACTTTGGGTTCCCGATATTTGGGGCTGAAGAAGAAGTTGACGACGAAATTCCAGAAGAGATCTCCCGATTACTCAGACAAAAGGAAATGTCCATTGAACCTCACAAAGAACCGTTGGAAATGGTAAACTTGGGTTTAGAGCAAGAGAGAAAAGAAATCAGGATTGGGGCACTGCTCAGTCCAACTGCCAAAGAGAGTTTGATAAAGCTTCTCAGAGAATTCCCCGATGTATTCGCTTAGTCCTATCAGCACATGCCAGGGTTGGATACCAGCATCGTGGAACATCACTTACCGTTAAGATTAGAATGTCCGCCAGTAAAACAGAGGTTGAGACGGACTCACCCGGACATTGCCATCAAAATCAAAGAGGAAGTACAAAAACAGATCGATGCGGGTTTCCTCGCTACATCTGAATATCCTCAATGGTTAGCCAACATCGTACCCGTTCCCAAAAAGGACGGAAAGGTCAGAATGTGTGTTGATTACAGGGATCTGAACAAGGCAAGGCCAAAGGACGACTTTCCTTTACCACACATTGACATGCTGGTAAACAGTACAACAAAGTTCAAAGTTTTCTCCTTCATGGATGGATTCTCGGGCTATAACCAGATCAAAATGGCGCCGAAAGACATGGAGAAAACTTCATTCATTACCCCATGGGGCACCTTTTGTTACAAGGTAATGTCGTTCGGTTTGAAGAACGCCGAGGCAACCTATCAAAGGGCCATGACTACTCTGTTTCATGACATGATACATAAATAAATCGAGGTATATGTCGATGATATGATTGGAAAATAAAAAACAGAGAGTGAGCACGTTGAACATCTGTCAAAATTGTTCGAACGTCTAAGAAAATTCAAGCTCTGCTTGAATCCTAACAAGTGCACCTTCGGTGTCCATTCAGGGAAATTACTAGGGTTCATCGTCAGCCAGAAAGGAATTGAGGTTGATCCTGACAAGGTCAAGGCCATTCAAGAAATGCCTTCTCCGAAAACTAAAAAACAAGTCAGGGGATTCCTGGGACGTTTGAACTACATCTCCAGATTCATATTCCTCATGACTGCCACATGTGCGCCGATTTTCAAGTTACTAAAAAAGAACCAGGATTGCGTTTGGACAGAAGATTGTCAAATCGCCTTCGACAGTATTAAGGAATATCTGTTGAATCCTCCGATTCTATCACCTCCAGTGGAAGGAAGACCACTGATCATTTACCTTATAATTCTAGAGGACTCAATGGGTTGTGTACTTTGCCAACAAGACGAAACCAAACGGAAAGAGTCTGCCATCTACTATCTAAGCAAGAAATTCACCGACTACGAAACTCGGTACACGATGCTAGAGAAAACTTGTTGTGCTTTGGTTTGGGCAGCCAAACGTCTACGTCAATACATGATTCATCATACTACTTGGTTGGTCTCCGAAATGGATCCAATCAAGTACGTTTTCGAAAAACCTGCTCTTACGGGAAGGATTGCCCGTTGGCAGATGTTGTTATCAAAGTATGACATAGAGTACCACGCTCAGAAAGCCGTTAAGGGAAGTATTTTAGCCGATCATTTGGCTCATCAACCGATTGACGATCAAAAATCAGTCGGGTTTAACTTCCCAGACGAAGATGTCATGTATCTAAAAATGAAAGACTGTGATGAACCGCTACCCAGTGAAGGGCCAGAACCAGGTTCCCAATGGGGACTTATCTTTGACAGAGCAGTTAATCATTATGGAAACAGAATTGGGGCAATCATTGTTACCCCTTAGGGTACCCACATTCCTTTCACTGCTTGAGTTACTTTCAAATGTACGAACAACGAGGCTGAATACGAAGCTTGTATTATGGGTCTCGAAGAAGCGATTGATTTAAGGATCAAGAACTTGGACGTATACCGCGACTCAGCCCTGGTTATCAATCAGATAAAAGGAGATTGGAACACATACCAATCAGGACTGATTCCTTACAAAGACTACGCAAGAAGGTTGCTACCTTTCTTCAACAGAGTTGAGTTTCATCACATCCCTCGTGATGAGAATCACATGGCTGATGCGTTAGCCACTATCTCTTCCATGATTAGTGTAGGTCAATGAAATGACATACCTAAGATCGACATCATGCGCCTTGAATGGCCCGCTTACATCTTCACGATTGAAGCAGTCATAGACGACAAACCTTGGTATCACGATATCAAATGCTTCCTTCAGAAACAAGAGTACCCACCTGGGGGACTAAGGAAGGATAGAAAAACCCTCAAAAGATTGGCTGGGAACTTCTTCCTGAGCGGTGACACTCTCTATAAGAGAAATTTTGACATGGTCTTGCTTCGATGCGTAGACAGACCAGAAGCAGACATGCTTATGAAAGAAATCATGAAGGATCCTTTGGCACTCATGCCAATGGACACACAATGGCGAGAAAAATCCTAAGAGCAGGGTACTATTGGTTGACCGTGGAATCCGACTGCTACAAGTACATGAGGAGGTGTCACAAATGTCAGATATACTCCGACAAAATTCATGTACCGCCATCACATCTCAAAGTTCTCTCTTCCCCATGGCCATTCTCGATATGGGGAATCGACATCATTAGCATGATTGAGCCTAAAGCTTCAAACGGACATCGGTTCATCCTAGTAGCCATTGACTACTTCACCAAGTGGGTCGAAGCAGCGTCGTACGCTAATGTAACCCGACAAGTGGTGGTCCGCTTTATCAAAAACAATATCATCTGTCGTTATGGTGTTCCGAGCCAGATCATTACTGATAATGGATCTAACTTGAACAACAAGATGATGAAAGAGTTGTGCGCAGAGTTCAAGATCGAACATCATAACTCATCTCCCTACCGACCCAAGATGAACGGAGCGGTAGAAGCAACCAATAAGAACATCAAGAAGATCGTTCAAAAGATGATTGTAACCTACAAAGACTGGCACACCATGCTACCCTTTGCTCTTCACGGTTATCGCACATCTATCCGCACTTCAACAGGGGCTACCCCTTTCTCTCTAGTGTATGGCATGGAAGCAGTGCTCCCCGTAGAAGTAGAGATTCCGTCAATCTGAGTATTGATGGAAGCTAAGCTTACAGAAGCTGAATGGTATCAAAGCCGACACGATGAACTGAATCTGATCGAAGAAAAGAGAATCACGACACTATGCCATGGTCAGCTGTATCAACAGAGAATGAAGAAGGCGATCGACAAAAAGGTTCGACCCCGAATCTTTAGGCAAGGAGACCTTGTGCTCAAAAAGATACAATCATTTCTCACTGATTCCCGGGGCAAGTGGACTCCGAATTATGATGGCCCCTATGTGGTCACGAAAGCTTTCTCAGGCGGCGCCTTGAGAATTGCAACCATGGACGGAGAGGAATTTGCCTACCCCACAAATGTTGATGTAGTCAAGAAATACTTCGCCTAAACTAAAAAAAAAACGTCTCGGTGGATTGAAAATCCGAAAGGGCGGTCCAGGCAAAAGTTAGAGACAGAGTAAAGAAAAGTCATCCCGGTGGATTGGAAACATCACAGTACAATCCAGGCAAAAATTAGGGATAATGGCAAGTAACTATGTTCAACAGAGGAAAATCCCTCAACAACAGCAGTTACATCATCCATCCGAGGAAAACTCCAGTCAAGGTCATCTTCGACAGAAGCTCAGGATGCCCCGAATTCAAAGTCGGTAGAAGGATAGTGGTCGTTATGTTTCAACGTAGCCCTTTTCCCTGTAAATTACCATTTTCAAGCTTTGTATATACTCTTTGGAATCACGCATTTGGCTGATCTCCATCTTATCAATAAAATTTGAGCCCTTGTGCTTTTGTTTGTAATTCTTATTTGTTTTAGCTTTACAGAACGACGTTGTTAACATGATTAACGATCCTTGAAATAAAACAAAAATGAATTTACTTCTTAAAACTTTTTCTGCTTTTAAAATAAAGTCGGCAATTTCTTTTGACTGTTGAACATCAAAGGAACATCAACCGCTTCTCCAGAAGTAAGCAAACTTCAAAGTGCAGAATCAAAGTACTCCTTCTACGCCAGTGCGCCTGAATGAAGGATCAACAGTGTCGGATGCAACTATTCCATCTGACACCCTCGGCCGAGTTCTTATCTCCTAAGCCCGATTAACGGTATTCCCCGCAGGGACTATTTCTCCAAAGCAAGGCAGAATTGCTACTTTTGGACCAACGGTACTTCTTCGCCCCGCGATGGCCGAGTATCCAGCCATGTTCATCCGTCAATTTGTATGTTGCGTCAGTTTTGTCAGCATATACATACATCATGCATTATTGATTTACATTCATATTGCATCACTGTCACTCTGTTCGGTCTTATCCCCTAGTGATAACAGTTCTCTCAATCGAGTCGTCGATTCTTTCCTTGTCAGGAAGTCTCGCGTCTGAACAATCTCACCTCCAGTTTATTTCTGGATTGAAGTTGGGTCGTCGACCACTTTGATAACTTGAACCTCTGAAAATTAACAGAGAAAGCCTCGTGATCAGAGATTCGGCAGCATGCCAGTTTCGCTCTGAAAATACCACTGATGAAAAGGTCATCGGCACCTCAAATTGGATCCCATCATATGGCATTTCTCCGAGAAGATTTCTGAGAAAAGTATGATGTAATCCCAAACGAAGGCAGTCTTTCAAGAGACTCGCTTTCCCCAGATAGAGTCTGGCATCAAAACTTTTTCCGTCAAATGGCATCTCCCCAGGAAAATTCGGCGAGAAGTTTGAGGAAAACCGCTACGCATATCGCCCCTTGTCAATTAAGTTTATTGACAAAAGAAACTAAGACCAGTTCCTTGGTAGGAAACCAGGATCGAGGGGAAGTTTAAATCAGAAACTAAGACCAGTTCCTTGGTAGGAAACCAGGATCGAGGGGAAGTTTAAATCAGAAACTAAGACCAGTTCCTTGGTAGGAAACCAGGATCGAGGGGAAGTTTAAATCAGAAACTGAGACCAGTTCCTTGGCTGAAGACCAGGATCGAGGGGAATTTTTACATTTTCTAAGCATCATTGCTTAGCAAAAGAAGATGAATGCATAAACTACCATTCATAACCACCATCAAAATTTTGGGTATTCCGATATTTAATCCTCTTGCACCCCGAATGTCCGAATACCTTCGTCATTCACACCTTCGGGTCCAAGAAGAATAAATAGGGGCATCTGTCATACCCCAAATTTTGACCACTAAGATTTCCCATCATTGTGTTAATCACCATCATAATATGGAAGTACCTTTATGCCTTATCAATCTCCTCAAGGAATTGTTGAGCATTCCCCACAATCAAAATTAGGGTTTCAAGCCCTCTCTGAGTGCTTAAACAAAGGATCAATCAAGGAATGACATGATCTTCAACTTGTCTAACCTCTCAAACATTCACAATGGATCAAGAGGACTCCCACTTCAAGGATTAAGAACAAGGTTGCTCCCTTCTAGGTGGATCAAGCTTCAAGATCGCCAGTGTCACCAAATTAGGGTTTTGGTCGACCAGGGCCTCCAGATGGAAATTTTTCATCTGGGCACAAGCCAATGATCCAAAACATAACCTAATATACTCCATGGAACCTCATGGACCTAATCATCAAGTCAATTTGGCCTCAAGGGATGCATACATCAAAAATCAGGAATTAAGGTTTCTTGACCTAATTCACCCCTAAGTTGACTTTTAGGGAAAATCATGAGCCAAGACCTCAAGACATGATTTGAGGGTCTCTAATGAACTATGTTGATCCATTTGGAACAATGGATTAATCCAAGAAGCTTGAGCAACAAGTCTCAATTTCATCTGCACCACAATTAGGGTTTTAAGGAAAAAGTCAACTATAACTTTGACTTTTGACCAGGACATGCTCCCAAACCCTAGGGCATGCCTCAATATCCCCCATGACACCCATGGAACATGTCCATCAAGTTTGATTTAGGTCAAGGACATGATTTCCTAAGGAATTGCACAGTTTGGAATTCATCTAATAAAAAGTCAACTGTGCACAAAAGTCAACTTTGACTTTTTGAGATTTTTCCCCAAAATGGATTTTTAACCCTAAAATGATGCTAATGTATGATTTGAATCATCATTCATCAAGAAAAATCAAGAAAAGTTGGATAACTTGTAAAAGGGGTAACCATAAAAACTTAGAAAATTTTCTAAGTTAAAAATAAAGTGGCTAGGGTACCAACTTTGGAGGGTCATAACTCCTAAACCACAAGGCCATTTTTTCCCATCCAATGCTTGATTTGTAGATCTCATCTCCCTCTACCAAAACTTCAACTAGACCTAACTCCAATTCATTGTGGATTTTGAGCTATGAGTGAGCCAAAATGGCTGAAAATATGAAAGTACACCATTTTCCAACACTTAGAAAAATTCTGTCCAAGACAGATTTTGTTGAAACACCAAAATTTGTGAGATCTTTTCACATAGATGCAAGCTGAATCAAGTCCAAAGTTAAACATCAACGTTGTTGCATATGTTGCCAAGAATTCAAAGAGCTTAACAGCATGAATTGATTCAACTTGAGCCAAGAGAAATCCATGCCCAAAGTCATGCTGCTGCAAGCTATTTTGGAAAAATCAGTTTGCATGTTTGCTTGCCACACACGATTTTGAACCAAGAACTGAGGATCAGCATGCCACATGTATTCAAACCAATCACATTGCATCTGATCCAACTGATAAATCTGAGTCAAAAGGCCAAGGAATCTTCCAACTTGAAATTCATCCACTTTGGCACATTTTTGCCTTGAATTCTAAGTGCATTAATGTGGAATAGTGCACTGTCAAGGTAGCTACCCTACTCAGTCAAATTCTCTGATTAAACAACAATAAAAACATTTGAGGAATGTGATTTTGGTCAAGGCATAGCCCTGCTCTTGGGAATGGCTAGCTTGCCTTGCTTGAGAAGAAATCCTCCAAGCCAATCCATGCATATGTGATCTGATCCAGCAGCCATTCACTATTGTAACGCCCCGATTTTGATTATTCCATTATTCTTGAATCTTTTATTTTAATTGGGTGATAAATTATTTTATTTGTTAAATTGGTGTGTTAAATGTTATTTTACCGTTTTCGAGAGTTTTCGGGGAAATTAGAATGGAGGGTATTTTAGACTTTTCTCAATTAATCATAAGTTAGAAATTTTGTGGAATTAGAATTATGTGAGAAAAATGAATTAATTGATTTAGTGGAAAATGAGAGAAAAGAAATAGAAAAGAAAGAAAATAGATAGAAAAGAGAAATAGAGAGAAATAGAGAAAGATAGAAAGAAAAAGAAGAGAAAGAAAGAGGAAGAGGGAAAAAGAGAAGAAAAGAGGAAAAAGAGTGGAAATCATCAAGAACAAGAGCTAGATCATTTGGAATCCGGGTAAGGGTGTGAAATATTGTTATCCTAACTTTGTGTATGATTATGTATGTGTTTTGTGTGGATGTTTTGGTTGGTTTTCCATATGTTTCCGTTTATGCCGTATTTGACGAAATCGATAGAAACCGATGTTTTTAATGTCGAAAAGTCATATAAATACATGTGTTGATTGGTTATATGTATGTGAGCTGCTGTTTAAAGTTTCATGAAGTTTGGTTATGTTTTGGTTAGTTTTCGTTATGTTTCCGTTGTTTTTTCCGTTTAGGTCGAATTGTAGGAAATCGATAGAAATCGATGTTTTCACGGATGAATTTTGAAATAAATTGCGTAGATTAGTCGTATGAGGTTAGGCCGAGATTATAGAAACTCGTTTGGTTGAAATCGGTTGATATTGTGAGTTTTGACATTTTTGGGTTTTGAGAATGTGAGATTTTGGTGAAAATCGAATGTTGTGGAATCGGTGTTTTTTTTATCCTAACATGTTGGTATGTATTTATGGAGGATTACCATGTATTTATTCGGAAGAAAGTAATTGAATCGGTCGGGTTTTCGGGCGAAAACGCCGAAAAACCAGTGCTGTACCAGCAGAACCCGCAGCAGCTTTATGCTGAAATTCTGGTTTTCGGGGAAACTTCGGAAATTCATATCTTTTGATCCGTAAGTCGGTTTTGACCCCCGTTTGAAGCGTTGGGAAGCTAACGAGATGTTCTTTCTAGGAAAAATGGTTTTGAGGTCTAAACCTGGTCCAATTGGAACAGTATTTTCGAACCGTTTCGTAGTGTCGGGCCTCCGGTTTATGTTTTTGCGTTATTTTGAAATATACATATCTTCTTCGTTGTTTATCGGATTTAAATGTTCTTTATGTCGAATCGAACCTGTGGATGAGTACTTTTTGATGATGATGGAAAATATTATTTTTAGCCGACTTTTCCGGTAAACCGTAAATTGATTTGTTTGGATAAATGTGTATGTTGTTATACAATTGATGTGAATGTAGATGAATTATATGTGATGAATGCATGAATATATTGTGAATATGTATGCATTTCAAGAATATCTTTCGAGTCATTTTGCATGTGAAGCATCATGATGTGCATTCTTGTGTTGAGCGATTCTAATGAGAATCCGTTGTAACGTCGTGTGCCTATGTGAGGTGTGAGCGATGATTACAAATGATTGTGTGCCCATGTGGGGTGTGAGCAATCAGATTGTATGCCCATGTGGGGTGTGAACAATCGGATCGTGTACCCGTGTGGGGTGTGAGCGATCGGGTCGTGTGCCCATGTGGGGTGTGAGCGATCCATAAACATTGTGTGCCCATGTGGGGTGTGAGCAATGGGTGAACATCGTAGGCCCAACGGGGTGTTACTTCGGTAACGAGCGATGGTTCCAGCAGAGTTCTTGAGTGAACTAGAGATGATTGAGTCGGTACCGCATTGCATTTGCATTGAGTCGTGAGTCGGTCTCTATGATTTGCATTTATCATCTTTATAATGATGTGTTGTTGAATGAACATAATTGTGTATGTTTATACGGAATGATTGAGAATTGTGAAAGTGTGCATGATGAATATGCTTGGTGGATATATATATACATTGTGATGTATATGGATGAAAATTTGATGAATTGTGGTGAGAATGTGTAATATGTGTATTTTTATGTTTATATATATATAATTATATGCATTGTTATTATGATAATATTTCTCACCCTTCTGCTGTTTTATGATGCTCTATGAGGCATTGCAGAGTAGGTATGCTGGAGGTCTTTTTGTGAAGCGTGTCTTCATTCTTTTGGTCGGTTGGCTCTGATATGTAGCACCGGGTAGCTAGGATGTATATTATTCTTTTGTGATACATTTGTACATGTATCTTGTTGATGAATGTTTATGTAGACATGACTTATAATGATGGATGATACTTGGTGATGTATATATCTACGTATATATACTTGGATGTATTTCAATGTTTGGATTTTCCGCTTTTATTCTAAATATTGAGATGTGGGTGTAAGGACAAAGTTCCTCTGTGGCAAGTTACCCCACTGTTGCATATCAATATTTTGAGCAGGTGTTGTATGTATGAAATGCGTGTATGATGTGACATGCCTCTTTTATACTATGTTTTAATCGTACTCTGGCGAATTTTTTAATATGTGCCTAAATGATTTATGTGATTATTTGGGGGTATAGAAAGGGAGTGTTACATTAAGTGGTATCAGAGCCAGAGTTGAGTCAGTTGTGTCTGTCTTGCTGTTGTGTTGGTTGAACTATTGTTTAACCTTGTTGTTATTTTTGGGAATAATCAGAATATGTCGGGTAGAAACGACAATGCGATGGCTGCGGCTTTGGAATCAATGGCTAGGGCGGTGCAAGGTGCGCCGAACGTGAATGCTAATGACGAGTTCAGGAAGAATCAACCACCGGTTTTCAAAGGAAAATTTGATCCCGACGGAGCTCAAAATTGGTTGAAAGAGATTGAAAGAATCTTCAGAGTTATGGACTGTGCGGAGGAGAATAAGGTGAGGCTTGGATCTCACATGTTGAAGGAAGAAGCCGACGATTGGTGGGTCGGTATACGTGAAGTTCTTGAGGTGGATGATGAAGAGGTAACTTGGAATTTATTGCGTACTGAATTCTTGAGGAAGTATTACCCTGAGAGTGTGAAGGGAAAGAAGGAGATGGGGTTTCTTGAACTGAAACAAGGTAGTATGTTTGTGGTGGACTATACTGCTAAATTTGTGGAGTTGGTTCAATTCCATCCTCATTATGCTGCGATTACTGCTGAGTTCTCAAAGTGTATTAAATATGAGAATGGTTTACGTCCTGAGATTAAGCAAGCTGTGGGATATCAAAGGATAAGGAGGTTTGTGAATTTGACGGAATGTTGTAGAATCTTCGAAGAAGATAGTAAGGCTCGTTCTACACATTACAAAAGTTTGAATGAGAGGAAGGGGAAGCAACAAGCTAGAAGTGGACCATATGTGACACCCGTTGATAAGGGAAAGCATAGGGGAAGCTTTGATAGAAGATCTGGAGGAGGAGGTTCCGGTGTTGTTAGGTGTTACAAATGTGGTGAAATAGGTCATAAATCATTTGAGTGTGGGAAGCCTGTAGCGAAATGTTCTAATTGTGGTGGTTTTGGGCATGCTGCTACTGATTGTAGAAGGAATATGGTGAAGTGCTATAATTGTGGAGAAGTGGGTCACATTAGTACTAAGTGTACTAAGCCGGAACAAGCTCAAGCGGGCGAAAAGGTGTTTGCATTGGCAGGGACTCAAACTACGAATGCAGACCGTTTGATTAAAGGTACATGCTTTATTAATAGTACACCTTTAGTTGCTGTTATTGATACGGGAGCGACTCATTCGTTTATTTCGTCTGAGTGCGCGAAGCGTTTGAATCTTGCGTTAACTTTGATGGGTGCTGAAATGGTTATTGAGACTCCTGCTTCAGGGTCGGTAAATACATCTTTGGTGTGTATGAGTTGTCCTTTAACCATGTATGGTAAAGACTTTGTTATGGATTTAGTATGTTTGTCATTGGTGGGATTGGACGTGATCTTGGGTATGAACTGGTTGCAATTTAATCGAGTTCATATAGATTGCTATCACAAGTTAGTAAGGTTTCCTTCTTTGTAAGATGATGAATTTGAGAGTTTCCTATCCACTAAAGAGTTGAAGAAACTTTTAGCGGACGAAGCTCAATTGTTTGGTTTGTTTGCATCATTGTCGGTGGAGAGTCAAGTTGAGCTTGATGTGTTCCCAGTGGTGTGTAAATTTCCAGAAGTGTTTCCGAAAGATATTACGGATGTACCGCCGGAAAGAGAAGTTGAATTTTCTATTGATCTAGTTCCGGGTACTAGACCGATTTCGATGGCACCGTATCGTATGTCGGCATCGGAATTGGTAGAATTGAAAAAGCAATTGAATGACTTGTTGGACAAGAAATTTGTAAGGCCAAGTGTTTCTCCTTGGGGTGCTCCGGTATTGTTGGTAAAGAAGAAGGACGGGAGTATGCGGTTATGCATTGATTATCGACAGTTGAACAAAGTGACAATTAAGAACAAGTATCCGCTTCCAAGAATCGATGATTTGATGGACCAATTGGTTGGTGCGAATGTTTTTAGCAAGATTGATTTGAGATCAGGATACCACCAGATTCTTGTGAAAGGAGAAGATATTCAAAAGACGGCATTTAGGACACGGTGTGGTCATTACGATTACTCCGTGATGCCATTCGGGGTTTCTAACGCGCCGGGTGTGTTTATGGAATACATGAATCGTATTTTTCATGAATAGTTGGATCATTTTGTGGTTGTGTTCATCGATGATATATTGATTTACTCTGAGTCTCAAGAGGAGCATGAAGAGCATTTGAGAATTGTGTTGCAAATTTTGAAAGAGAAACAATTGTATGCTAAGTTGTCAAAATGTGAATTTTGGTTGTCGGAAGTAAGTTTCCTTGGACATGTTATTTCCGGTAGTGGTATTAGTGTTGATCCATCCAAGATAGATGCGGTGATGCAATGGGAGGCTCCTAGGTTGGTTACGGAGATTCGAAGCTTTTTAGGCTTGGCGAGTTATTATCGGAGGTTTATTGAGGGATTTTCGAAGTTGGCACTTCCTTTAACGCAATTGACTTGTAAAGGAAAGGCTTTCATTTGGGATATTCATTGTAAAGAGAGTTTCAATGAGCTAAAGAGAAGGTTGACAACGACTCCGATCTTGATTTTGCCTAATCCTAATGAACCATTTGTTGTGTATTGTGATGCTTCATTGACAGGTTTAGGAGGTGTTTTGATGCAAGATGGAAAAGTTGTGGCATATGCTTCTAGACAATTGAGAGTGCATGAAAAGAATTATCCTACACATGACTTGGAGTTAGCGGCCGTGGTGTTTGTTTTGAAAATATGGAGGCATTATCTTTATGGTGCGAGATTTGAAGTTTTTAGTGATCACAAGAGCTTGAAATATTTATTTGATCAAAAAGAATTGAACATGAGACAAAGGAGGTGGCTAGAACTTTTGAAGGATTATGATTTTGGTTTGAATTACCATCCGGGTAAGGCAAACGTGGCGGCCGATGCCTTAAGTCGAAGGTTGTTACATATGTCCGCATTGATGATGAAAGAATGGGAACTTTTGGAGGATTTTAGAGACTTGAGTTTAGTTTGTGAAATGACGCCGAGAAGTGTGAGACTTGGTATGCTACATGTTACAAATGATTTTCTTGCAACGGTAGGTGAAAAGCAAAAGTTGGACTTGAAATTCGTTGATTTGATGTTGAATGAGAATGAGGATTTCAAAGTTGATAATTATGGAGTTTTGAGATTCCGTGGTCGTATTTGTATTCCCGATGATGTGGAGTTGAAAAAGATGATATTGGAAGAAGGGCACAGAAGTAACTTAAGTATTCATCCGGGAGCGAACAAAATGTATCAAGATTTGAAGAAAATCTTTTGGTGGTCTGGATTAAAGAGGGATGTTGCTCAATTTGTGTATGCATGCTTAACTTGTCAAAAGTCTAAGGTGGAACATCAAAAACCGAGTGGATTTATGCAACAGTTGGATATTCCGGAATGGAAATGGGATAGTATATCGATGGATTTTGTTACGGGATTGCCGAATACGCAAAGAGGTCATAATGCTATTTGGGTAATTGTTGATAGGCTTACTAAATCTGCTCACTTTATTCCAATTGATATTAGTTATCCTTTGGAGAAGTTAGCCGAGATTTATGTTCTTGTGGTGGTGAAGTTACATGGAGTTCCTAAGAGTATTGTATCGGATAGAGATCCTAGGTTTACATAGAGGTTTTGGGAGAGTTTACAAAAGGCTTTGGGTTCTAAGCTAAGATTGAGTTCGGCAAATCATCCGCAAACGGACGGTCAAACCGAGAGGACGATTCAATCGTTGGAGGATTTATTGCGTGCTTGTGTACTCGAGCAAGGTGGTGCTTGGGATGGTTATTTGGCGTTGATTGAATTCACTTACAATAACAGTTTTCATTCGAGTATAAGTATGGCACCATTTGAGGCTTTGTATGGTCGGAGATGTCGAACACCTTTGTGTTGGCATGAAACCGGCGAGAGGACGATAGTTGGACCGGAAATGGTACAACAAACGACGGAGAAAGTGAAGTTTATTCGGGAGAAGATGAAAGCTTCTCAAAGTAGACAAAAGAGCTATCATGACAAGAGAAGGAAAGATCTTGAGTTTTAAGAAGGCGACCATGTGTTTTTGAGAGTTACACCAGTTACGGGTGTGGGTCGTGCTTTGAAGTCGAAGAAGTTGACTTCTCGTTTTATTGGTCCGTATCAGATTACTTCACGAGTTACTGTTGTGGCTTACCGTGTGGCGTTGCCTCCGAACCTTTTGAATTTGCATAACGTATTCCATGTTTCGCAACTTCGGAAATATGTTCCGGATCCGTCACATGTTATTCCTATGGACGAGGTTGAAGTGAGAGATAACCTTACGGTGGAAGCTTTACCGGTTAGGATTTTGGACCGCGAAGTTAAGAAACTAAGAGGCAAGAATATTGCGCTTGTGAAAGTAGCGTGGGGAGGCGCTGCGGAAGGCAATACGACTTGGGAACTAGAGAGTGGGATGCGAGAGTCGTATCCGGAGTTGTTTGAATCAGGTATTATTTTCGAGGACGAAAATTTCTAAAGTGGGGGAGAGTTGTAACGCCCCGATTTTGATTATTCCATTATTCTTGAGTCTTTTATTTTAAATGTTATTTTACCGTTTTCGAGAGTTTTCAGGGAAATTAGAATGGAGGGTATTTTAGACTTTTCTCAATTAATCATAAGTTAGAAATTTTGTTGAATTAGAATTATGTGAGAAAAATGAATTAATTGATTTAGTGGAAAATGAGAGAAAAGAAATAGAAAAGAAAGAAAATAGATAGAAAAGAGAAATAGAGAAAGATAGAAAGAAAAAGAAGAGAAAGAAAGAGGAAGAGGGAAAAAGAGAAGAAAAGAGGAAAAAGAGTGGAAATCATCAAGAACAAGAGCTAGATCATTTGGAATTCGGGTAAGGGTGTGAAATATTGTTATCCTAACTTTGTGTATGATTATGTATGTGTTTTGTGTGGATGTTTTGGTTGGTTTTCCATATGTTTCCGTTTATGTCGTATTTGACGAAATCGATAGAAACCGATGTTTTTAATGTCGAAAAGTCATATAAATACATGTGTTGGTTGGTTATATGTATGTGAGCTGCTGTTTAAAGTTTCATGAAGTTTGGTTATGTTTTGGTTAGTTTTCGTTATGTTTCCGTTGTTTTTTCCGTTTAGGTCGAATTGTAGGAAATCGATAGAAATCGATGTTTTCACGGATGAATTTCAAAATAAATTGCGTAGATTAGTCGTATGAGGTTAGGCCGAGATTATAGAAACTCGTTTGGTTGAAATCGGTTGATATTGTGAGCAGGGCCGTCTTTGAGGGCGTGCAAGGCGGGTTACCGCACAGGGCCTCAAATTTGTTATAGTTAACTTAGGGCTAAATAGGGCCTCTATTTGTTTTTCCATGATTAAACTACAACTAATTTACACAGGGCCTCCGAAAAAATTGGGACGGCACTGATTGTGAGTTTTGACATTTTTGGGTTTTGAGAATGTGAGATTTTGGTGAAAATCGAATGTTGTGGAATCGGTGTTTTTTTTATCCTAACATGTTGGTATGTATTTATGGAGGATTACCATGTATTTATTCGGAAGAAAGTAATTGAATCGGTCGGGTTTTCGGGCGAAAACGCCGAAAAACCAGTGCTGTACCAGCAGAACCCGCAGCAGCTTTATGCTGAAATTCTGGTTTCCGGGGAAACTTCGGAAATTCATATCTTTTGATCCGTAAGTCGGTTTTGACCCCCGTTCGAAGCGTTGGGAAGCTAACGAGATGTTCTTTCTAGGAAAAATGGTTTTGAGGTCTAAACCTGGTCCAATTGGAACAGTATTTTCGAACCGTTTCGTAGTGTCGGGCCTCCGGTTTATGTTTTTGCGTTATTTTGAAATATACATATCTTCTTCGTTGTTTATCGGATTTAAATGTTCTTTATGTCGAATCGAAGCTGTGGATGAGTACTTTTTGATGATGATGGAAAATATTATTTTTAGCCGACTTTTCCGGTAAACCGTAAATTGATTTGTTTGGATAAATGTGTATGTTGTTATACAATTGATGTGAATGTAGATGGATTATATGTGATGAATGCATGAATATATTGTGAATATGTATGCATTTCAAGAATATCTTTCGAGTCATTTTGCATGTGAAGCATCATGATGTGCATTCTTGTGTTGAGCGATTCTAATGAGAATCCGTTGTAACGTCGTGTGCCTATGTGAGGTGTGAGTGATGATTACAAATGATTGTGTGCCCATGTGGGGTGTGAGCAATCAGATTGTATGCCCATGTGGGGTGTGAGCAATCGGATCGTGTACCCGTGTGGGGTGTGAGCGATCGGGTCGTGTGCCCATGTGGGGTGTGAGCGATCCATAAACATTGTGTGCCGATGTGGGGTGTGAGCAATGGGTGAACATCGTAGGCCTAACGGGGTGTTACTTCGGTAACGAGCGATGGTTCCAGCAGAGTTCCTGAGTGAACTAGAGATGATTGAGTCGGTACCGCATTGCATTTGAATGAACATAATTGTGTATGTTTATACAGAATGATTGAGAATTGTGAAAGTGTGCATGATGAATATGCTTGGTGGATATATATATATATATATATATATATACATTGTGATGTATATGGATGAAAATGTGATGAATTATGGTGAGAATGTGTAATATGTGTATTTTTATGTTTATATATATATATAATTATATGCATTGTTATTATGATAATATTTCTCACCCTTCTGCTGTTTTATGATGCTCTATGAGGCATTGCAGAGTAGGTATGCTGGAGGTCTTTTTGTGAAGCGTGTCTTCATTCTTTTGGTCGGTTGGCTCTGATATGTAGCACCGGGTAGCTAGGATGTATATTATTCTTTTGTGATACATTTGTACATGTATCTTGTTGATGAATGTTTATGTAAACATGACTTATAATGATGGATGATACTTGGTGATGTATATATCTACGTATATATACTTGGATGTATTTCAATGTTTGGATTTTCCGCTTTTATTCTAAATATTGAGATGTGGGTGTAAGGACAAAGTTCCTTTGTGGCAAGTTACCCCACTGTTGCATATCAATATTTTGAGCAGGTGTTGTATGTATTAAATGCGTGTATGATGTGACATGCCTCTTTTATACTATGTTTTAATCGTACTCTGGAGAATTTTTTAATATGTGCCTAAATGATTTATGTGATTATTTGGGGGTATAGAAAGGGGGTGTTACAACTATTCCTCCTAAACAAAAGTTGATCACCTATAAATAGAGGTCCCAATGGATCATTCAACTCACACCAAAGCCAGTTACAACACTGCTTTCTCTCATTCTTCCTTAAACCTCAAGTTTTTTTGGTTTTTGAGTAACCACTATCGGGTTTTGAGTTGCAGCCTTAGGCAATCAATTCTAATTGCTCAAACACATCATATATGATGTATTTTAGGTGTCCAAGCACTTAAACACTGACTGTAACACCTCAGGCTCAAAATCACCCTTCAACCAAGCCATTATACCTCAATTATGCAGGTGGAGGTCTCCAGCTTGATCCAAAGAGTTTCAAAGTGTTCCAAAGCTTAAAACACACTCCATAACATCCATTGAAGCTATAGGGATCATTAATTCACGACTGGAACAAAGTTTGTGAAGACTTCCATTTCATCTTGCATTAAGGTAAGCCTCAAAACTCAAACTCCATGATCCATGCGTATTTCCTCGCATGATATTTTTGCCAATTGCTTGCCATCATATGCTGATTGTTTTCCCTCAAAAAATTTGATCATTGCACTCATATTCATGCCTACTCGATTGCTTTTGCAAAATTAGGCTTCATACGGCCACAATGATATAATTTGTTATACACTGAAAATGAATAAAATTGGGTATTGCCATCTTCTTCCTTGTGAAAAAACGCATGAGTTTGGTGTTTGAATGATGTCCAATGGTTGAGAGATGAGTGAGATATGGTACTTCACGCACGAGCTCGAGGAAGAAGATGGCCATGGCGCCATTCTTCAGGTTTTCCAACTAAGTTTGATATATATTTTTCACTTGCCATGTTATTAATGAATTGGCATTGCGCCCCAGCGGTTCATCGGCTGGTTTTGTGTGTATTGGCAAGCGAGAGGTCTGGGGTTCGAATCCCCCTCGCCCCAGACTTCTTTTTATCACTTGTTTATTTTGTTATTTTTCATATTATTATTTTTAATGATTTGAAAAATTAATAACTCCTTCAATTTTTATCATTTTTTATTGGTTATTTTTGCAACAATTCACAAAAATGTTGAAATATTTTATTCCACCAAAAAATTAGATTTATATTATTTATTTAATATAATTAGTATTTTTGTGAATAAATTCATTTTTAATTATTTTTAAACATTCTAAAAGTGAATATTTACTTTGAAAATCAAAACCTAATGAGTTTAAATATTCCTTGTGATTATCCCTCATTTTTTTCAAACCTTAAACAAAATCATAAATGGATTATTCAAATTTATTTTGAATTTCTGTTTGATTTTCTTTAAATATTTACTTTTAAAGATTAAAATTATGGTTTTTTATTAATTCAACTTTCAAAATTGATTTTCAAATACACTTGGGCCTCTATTAGAGTGTAAGACCCAACCCCCTTTGTACATAAAAACTTTGTGGGCCTGATTCATTGTATAAGTCCCTTTGTACATTTTCAAATAAACGGCGCGATCGTCGCCTTTTCAAAATAACCCTGGGCCTACCCTCGAGTAGTAAGACCCATTTCTTTTCATAAATACACATGGGCCTCTAATAGAGTGTAAGACCCAATCCCCTTTTAACCAAAACCATTTTGGGCCTCACTTATTGTATAAGTCCCTTCGCGTTAAAAGAAAATCTCGGCGCGATCGCCATTTTAAAACGAAAAGCCAACTGGGCCTACCCTCGTGTTATAAGCCCCACTCTTTTTCTTTAAAACCTTTTGGGCCTCTTGAGAGAGTGTAAGACCCATCCATTTGTACAGAAAAAATTTTGTGCCTCAGTCACTTGTATAAGTCCCTCTGTACAAATTCAACAGTGCGCTCACTGATAAAACCCTGGGCCTCTCCTTGAGCTGTAAGCCCCAAATCTTTCTTTTTCAAAGCACTTTCTCCTTTGATTTTGAATATACTGTTGTTTTCAATCTTTCTTTGTTGAACAACTAACCAAACAGCATGGAAGCTCTACAACCGAGTAAGTGGTTATTGCTTTCATTTACCGCTTTCATATACATATGACTGTATTGTGGGGCTGTTTTCACTGTAAGTCTTCTTTCATAAACTCATATCAACTGTGTAATAATAGTATAGATATTTAGAGTTTTCCTGGCAACTACGTCTAGCATTAAGCCCTTTGATCACTCTTAGAAATAGTCTAAACTAGATCCCCATAGGATTACCAGACACAGTCTTCCCTCCTCTTGGGGTTAAACAATATGGAGATATGAAAGGCAGCATTCTCTGTGAACCCTTTCATAGACTGTCACTCGTAGAAGTTGTCAAAGAAACTTTATTCCCCAGAGATGATCTCTTCTCCGTGAATTGCATTTCATGAGTTTCTTCCAAATTTTTGGACTTTCCTGACTTTGATCTATTCTCGGTGAATAGCATTGCCTTGAATTTCTCGGGGTTTGGGGACCCACAGGCTTCTTAAAAGCACCTATCAAGAAGCTCTACTCCCCAGAGATGATCTTTTCTCCGTGAATGGCGTCTCTTGAGTTTCTTCCAAATTCTCGAACTTTCCTGGCTTGATCTATTCTCGGTGAATGGCATGTCTTGAATTTCTCGGGGTTTGGGGACCCACAAGCTTCTTAAAAGCACTTGTCAAAAAGCTCTACTCCCCAGAGATTATCTTTTCCGTGAATGGCATCTCTTGAGTTTCTTCCAAATTCTCGAACTTTCCTGACTTGATCTATTCCTTGTGAATAGCTTGCCTTGAATTTTTCGGGGTTTGGGGACCCACGGGCTTCTTAAAAGCATCGGCCTCCTCTTGGGCATCCTACAAGGACCCACAGGCTTCCTAAAAGCAACCCCGCCTCCTCTTGGGCTTAGTACAAGGACCCGCCGGCTTCTTAGAAGTATTCACAGCCTCCTCTTAGGCTTCGTATAATGATCTCTTCCTCCGGGAATGATAGCCTCCTCTTGGGCTTCGTACAAGGACCCGTCGGCTTCTTAAAAGCTTCCAGCCTCCTCTTGGGCTTCATACAAATTGTCCCGACGACCTCCTAGAGGTATAGGAACAGAACCTAGTCATCTTCATAGAACAGTCCTTTCATAGAGTCTACTACTGTTTCTCAAAACATAGCACAAAAGATGAAACTCTAGACTTGGACAGCCTAATCTCCTTGAGTCTCAAAGACATTCTCAAGTGACCCCTTCGTTAAATAGGAAGAAAACCCGTAGACTCGGACAGTCTCAATACCCTTCAGATTTCCCACTTCCTTAAAGAACAGGAATAACCCTGATCCTCGAATTAAATCCTTGAGTACAACGTTACTCATATAAGAACTGATTTTCTCTTTAAAATCAGTATACTGGACCTGTCACTTAACTGAAACATTGACCATAGCCTCCTCTTAGGCTTTGTATAATGATCCTTCTCCAGTGAAGTTAGCCTCTCTCTTGGGCTTTATATAAATGATTCTCCCCAGCGGAGCCAAACAACATTTAGCCTCTCTCTCGGGCTTTGTACGAGACACATAAGAGACTCCCTCGTTGAGTCAATCACCCATTTAGCCTCTCTCTCGGACTTTATATGAGATACAAAAAGGTTCTTATTGAGCCAAACAAATTTTAGCCTCCATCTCGGGCTTTATACGAGATAAAAAAAAACTCTCTTGTTGAGTCAAATAGCCTTCATCTCAGACTTTATACGAGATACCAAAAGACTCCATCGTCAAGTCAAAACCTTTTAGCCTCTCTCTCGGGCTTTGTATGAGACACATATTAGCCTCCTCTTAGGCTTTGTATAAGAAAACCACTAGTTGATCCAATCAACCTTTTAGCATCAAAGTTGTGCCTCGTACACAGTATACATACATCAACAACTCTTTCCCCTTCATCTAATCGCTGTAAGCGGCAAGCCTTTGATTCATCTACATCCATGCCACTGTCCCTCTTTTAGCATGAGAAATTCCTAAGGAAAGATAGCATTGATCTACACTGAGTTAAAGTCTTCTCCTTCAGGTTAAACACCCCTATAAAAGAAATTATGGCATTGTCGGATTCACAAATCCCGGTTAAAGTAATCCTCCTTTACAGTCAGTCACCCAACAGTTGTGACAAACAAACCCCTCTTTAGAGATGACAAATTCTCTCTAAAGTCAACACCTTCAGCTTCATATCTTGGGCTTTGAACAAGATACAAATCACCATTCGCTTCACGTCTTCGGCTTTGAACAAGACACCAAAACAACCATTTCCTCCCATAGAATAGGAGGAACTACGAATGCTCTGATTTCCCTGTTTCGGTAAATGGGAATACGTAGGCATAAGATTGAAAGAAAAAATCTTAGCGAGCACAATCAACAAAAAACCAAAATCCCATATCTCCTTCAATCAAAAGCAGTAATTCAAAAGCATCAGTCCTAACATCCTAATCCTTGTTCCCCTGCCAGAAACATTTTGTCCAAACAAAAAGAGAGAAGCCGTATTGGCGAAAATACAAATAACCAGTACAAAGGCCCCCCCACATTGATCGCATCCGTAACCTAACAGACCGCTGTTTAAACTCAGTATGCAAAGAAGGGTTAATTGGAGACATCTATTTCCCTTCCTTCGTCAGCTTTAATAGGATAAAAAATGAATCGACCTGTAGTAAGCTCAACCGCAGAGAGCGACCAGCGCTTAAGAACCGCGTCCAAAATCGCTCGCTACAGTGATGTGATGTTATATATGATGTTTTGGGTGAGTCACTGAAGTAATTGATGAAAACACCTGTTTCCCTGTTAATGTCTTTTCTTTATATGATTTATATTGAATTACGATTACTCACCCTGCCTGTTTGAATGTTTCCTCTACGTGGATAAGATGCTGATATTCAGGAATAGCTTCTCGGTGCGTGAAGTTCTAGCTTGGAGTTGTTTAGCTTTTCCGTAGAGTTGTATGGTGTCTTGCTCTGATAGGTGTAACATCGGGTGGGGAAACGCTTAAGTGAATATTATGTTGATTTGTCAGAATGATTCTTATGAGTTACCATATACCGATTTTAATTGATGATGATTGTTGACAATGACCCAAGGGTCTTGATGTTTTGATGAAATATAAGAAGATATTTGAATTTATGATTCCGCTGCAAAGTTTGAACTTAGTTGTGGATATTACTAAAGAAACTATTATTTTAAAAAAATGTTTTAAAACCCCGTGTTACGGAGCAGGATAGTAAAATTGATGTTTTATGAAGAAATGTGACACCTTTTTATGATGTACTCTGATTCATTTAAGTATACTTATCGCGTATATTATGTGGGGTTAGAAGGGTGTTACATTAGTGGTATCAGAGCAGTTCGATCTATTCGCCCAGGTTGTCTAATGATGTTTGTTCCTTAGTGCGCGACATGTGTGTGAAACACTGTCGGTACTTGCTTGTTTTCTAACTGTTTGCCTCCAGGTGTTGCCTTGAAACAAGTGGAGGAGAAGTTATTGCTTCTCTGAGATGTTTTGGTGTGTATTGGATTGCAAGAGTGCAAATGTCATTAGGATGGTGTTATTCTCGATTCCTGAGGGAATGCGGAGATAAGGCTTGTGTCAACTAAGGATTTGTGCATTAGGTAGTTTAGTGCTAAAGATGCAAGAAACTCTATTGGAGCTTGGGAGGTATGGTTTATGCCTTATCGTGATTGTCAGCTATCTATTGGCAAATTGAGGAACTGATCACCCTTAATCTCTTGTTGATAGTAGACGGAATCATGTTGGATGGGATAGACGTGTCTTGCCAGCTTAGATGGTGTGTGCGGTAAAAATCGATTGGAGTTGAGATGGGTGCTTACAGATGGTTTTGATGAGTCGATGCAGATTAATATACTTGAAGATGAAGAGAGTTTGAGTTTCTTGTCTGTCGGTCAAGTTGGAATGTCTTGAGGAAGAATGATTAGGTATTATAGATGTTTACTTCTCGGGGGCATAGAGAGCAATGCGACGGCTAGTGATATGCCAGTGGTGTGTAATTCCTGAGGTTTTCCTGAAGATATCCACGACTTATCTCTAGAGCATGAATTTAAGTTCGGCAAAGGCGAAGAATTGTTTGTTCCGTTAAGCAAATGGATAAGTTTGTGAAAGATGGTGCAAAAGTGTTTACGACGTGGGTTTCTTTGAAGGCATAAAGAAATGCAGTGGTTGGTGATTTATCTAAGGTGTGTGACTTTTGGATGTGTTCCCATGAGATAACAGGGTTTCCTGCCAAAATCGCAGAGCGCGTTTAGCGCGGTCTGGGACTGAAAACCTCTTTTTTTTTAATTATTGAAATTAAGTGGAATTATGCATACCTATGTTTTGTAAAGCTAGGATGTTGCTGTAACTTGTGTTGTATGTTACATGAGGAGTATGATGGTTATTTAGTGATGTCGCTATGTTACGACATGCTAATTGAGGATAAACATGATGTTGATTATAAGGTCCAATTGTAGTGATTTGTTAATGAGGTTGTTGAGACATAAACGAGGTGACTATCAAGAATAAATGAGATAGCCAAGTTGGCAATGAAGTAAGAAATTAAAGATATTCTGAAGACAGTTATCAGGACGAGGTATGGGCCCCGCGAGTACACTGTGATATCGTTTGGTGTATCCAATGCACCTGGCATGTTCATGGAATATATGAATCGGATTTTCCATAAATATTTGGATAAGTTTGTGGTGGTGTTCATTGACGATATTCTGATATATTCTAAGTGAGAAGATGTACACGCAGAACAATTGCGAGTTGTGTTATAGGTATTGAGGGAGAAGAAGTTGTGTGCGAAACTGTCGAAATGTGAGTTCTGGTGGTATACATTAATTTCCTTGGTCAGGTGATTTCTAATGGTGAAATAGCTATTGATCTTTCTAAGATTGATGTTGTGTTGCAGTAGGATACTCTGAAGTCTTCTACTAAAATAAGAAGCTTTATGGGATTAGCAAGTTGCTACCATAAGTTTATTGAAGGTTTTTCTAAGTCGACATTACCATTGACTTAGTTGACTCGAAAGGGGTCAAGCGTGTGTGTGGGATGTTGCATGCGAAGGGAGTTTTGTAGGCCGGAAGAAGAAAAGTGGTGACTGCTTCGATATTGACTTTTCTTAATTTGAGTGAGTCTTTTGTGGTGTAATGTGGTGCGTCTAAGATGAGTCTTGGTGGAGCGTTGATACAGGATGGTTGGGTTGTTGCTTACGCTTCCAGACAATTAAGAGTTCACGAGGGGAATTATCTTACGCATTACTTGGAATTGGCAACCTAGGGGTTTGTGATGAAAATTTGGAGACATTATCTTTTTGACTTTATGTTTGAAGTGTTCGGTGATCATGAAGCTTGAAGTACTTGTTGAATCAAAAGAGTCGAATGTGAGGCATAAAAGGTGGTTGGAGTTGATGAAAGACTATGATTTTGATTTAAGTTAACACCCTGGTAAAGAAAAAGTAATAGTTGATGCGTTGAGTAGGGAATTACTGCATATGGCGATGCTTAAGGTGAGGAAAACTGGAATTGATCGAGCAGTTCAGAGATGTGAGTTTAGTACTTGATGGGACTCCTGATAGTGTGAAGTCGAGTATGTTGGAACTGACTATGGGGATTCTGGGAGAAATTAAAGTATGTCAGCGATTTTACTTGAAGTTGGTTGATCAGTCGATTTTAATTAACTAAGGTAACGAAGGTGAATTTCGAATTGATGAAAATGGCGTGTTGAGGTTCTGAGGTAGAGTGTGTAGACCAGATGTTCCAAAAATTGAGAAGAGTATTCGTGAAGAGGGATGTTATCGAATTGTGTATGTGTGTTTGACTTATCAGAAGGTAAAGACGAAGCATCAGAAGTCTTTGGGTTTGATGCAGATATTGAATATTCCAGAATGGAAATGGAATAGTATTTCCATAGATTTGTGTCGGGTTTACCGAAGGCCGCGAAGGGGAGTGACTCGATTTGGATTATCGTGGAGAAATTGACGGAGTCAACTCATTCTTACCAATGAAAATTAATAATTCTATGCAGGAATTAGATGAGATGTACATTGAGGGAACTACATAGTTACTTGGGACGGAGATCCACGATTTACGTTGAGGTTTCGGAAGAGTTTGCAAGATGCGTTGGGCACTGAGTTGAGGATGAGTTCTGCTTAGCATCAGCGGATGGATGGTTATACAGAGAGGAGTATCAAGTCCTTGGAGGATTTGTTGATGGCTCGTGTGTTGGACATGGGGGGGCATGAAGATCCGATGAGGGAGTCGTATCTGACTCTGTTTTCTTCGGGTAATTTTCGAGGGCGAAAATTCTCTAAGTGGGGAAGAGTTGTAACACCCCAATTTCGATTATGATTAATTGTTGCTTATTTAAGGATATAAAGTGATTTTGACGATATGTGGTTATGTGGCACGAATGCATTGTGGTGAAATTATTTTAATAATATTAATAGTAAGAATAATCAAATAGTAATACTCAAATTATTGTTTATTATTTAAAATAATAGAAGTGGGAGTATTGAGGGTATGTTGGTCATTAGGGATGGATAAGTGAGGGTATAATGGGAAGAGCACATTTAGGGGTATTTAAAGAGAGAATAGTGAAAGGAACTCATTATTCGTACTATTTTTTAGGAAGAGGCAAAAGTGCTCTAAATAACCAGTGAGAAGGAGGCTAAGGCATAGAAGAATTCTGGCGAAACTCCAAGAGAAGATCGAAAGAATCAAGACTCTAAGAAATGGGGAGTATCACTTTGCAATATTTTTTATATAAAGATTAGGTGTTGGTGGGTGACTGGGGTTTTGGGGGAAAAACCTAGGGTTTAGAGGTTAAAGGTGATGATTTTGATGATTTGTTGTGTTGTGGTTGTTGTGAACGATGTATGTGTGTTAGATATAGGTTATAGCGACTTAATTTGTGTTAATAGGGGTGAAAAATGTAGTTTAAGGGTATCAAATCGAGGTGGGAGAAGTGTTGTCATCGCAGAAATTTTCGACCAATTCGCAGAGGGCGCTTAGCCCTGTTTAGCGCGCTTAGCGCGGTCCCCTCGGGCAGCTCATTTTGAAAACTTCGAAAATTCGTAACTTTCGATTCGTAAGTCTGTTTGGGTCGCCGTTCGAATCGTTGGAAAGCTGACTTTATGTTAAAGTTGTTTTTAATGATAGATTTCCAACTATTCGACGAGCCATGTGTGTTTTCTTGTTTGTTCCAATGTGTCGAACCGTGAAATGTGGACATCAGTCGCATGAATGTGTGTTGTGATTGTGAATTATGTGGTTGTATGATGTTGTTGTTAAGTTGTTGTGGCATACCATGCAGTTGTGATAGTTGCTACTTATAATGTTGCGTGAGGATGTTGTTGAGTGGTTATGGTATGAGGTGGTGTGAATTAACCGGTAATGGTAATAGTGGTTGTTTGTGATGTAGTTGAATGTTGTGGGGTATTGTTGTTGTAAATATGATGCTATGTGTTGAAGATTATATGATGCTTATGTTGATCTAGAGTATAACGATAGGGTGTTGTTGTTTTATGATGTTAATTATATGTTGGAATTTATATGATGATTATGCATTGATTGCTTATGAGGGTATGAGTTATGTGAATGATGTTACTATAATGATGCAATGACGGAATAAATAGATAATGTGCATGTTTTGTTGTTCATACATGCTATGTGACGAACATGACGATCAAATGAATTGATGATGATATGATTAATATGATGTTTTGGTGAATCGATGATGATATGATTAATATGATGTTTTGATGAATGATGATGCACGTAGTGACTTTTGTTGATATTGATGACTGTGACATTGTGCATCATGCATTCATAGCATTTAGGCTTCGGTCTATTGACGATTTTAGGACTTCGGTCCAGGGAAAATGTTAGGACTTCGGTCCAGTGGTGGCTTCAATCCCATTGTGTGGATTGGAGTATTTTGTGACGTGCTCCCTTGTGGAGGGTTGATGGCCTATTGCCCATTATTATGACGATTTGGTACCACATGCATTCCTATGACATTGCATTTAATTCTTGGTGGCATTGCATGATTGCATATGAGTGATATTGGTGATGTGATGTTTTATATGATGTTTTGGGTGAGTCACTAAAGTAATTGATGAAAACACCTGTTGCCCTGTTAATGTCTGTTCTTTATATGATTTATATTGAATTGCGATTAATCACCCAGCCTGTTTGAATTTTGCCACTATGTGGGTAACGTGTAGATATTTAGGAATAGCTTCTCGGTGCGTGAAGTTCTAGCTTGGAGTTGTTTAGCTTTTCCGTAGAGTTGTCATGCTCTGATAGGTGTAACATCGGGTGAGGAAACGCTTAAGTGAATATTATGTTGATTTGTTAGAATTATTCTTATGAGTTACCATATACCGATTTTAATTGATGATGATTGTTGACAATGACCCAAGGGTCTTGATGTTTTGATGAAATATAAGAAGATATTTGAATTTATGATTCCGCTGCAAAGTTTGAATTTAGTTGTGGATATTATTAAAGAAACTATTATTTTAAAAAAATGTTTTGAAAACTCGTGTTACGGAGCAGGATACTAAAATTGATGTTATATGAAGAAATGTGACACCTTTTTATGATGTACTCTGATTCATTTAAGTATATTTATCGCGTATATTATGTGGGGTTAGAAGGGTGTTACAGTCCTACTCGAGAATTTTGAAGTGTCTAGAGGGCTTAGACAAGGTAATCCTCTATCACCTTTTCTTTTTCCTATTGCAGCGGAAGGCTTAGCGGTTTTAATGAAGATAGCTATAGAGGGGCTGGTTTCCAATGGCTTCAAGATTGGTCAAGAAGTATCTTTTAACTTACTATAATATGCGGACGATACGGTGATTCTAGGTGAAGGTTCATGGAGCAATGTGTGGGGGATTAAAGTTATTCTTAAAAGTTTTCAACTTATTTCCAGGTTAAAGATTAATTTTAGCAAGAGTTCCCTATTTGGTTTTGGTGTGGAGGAGTCCTTTTTGAAGGCGGCCGAGAGTTTCTTGGCATGCAAAATTCATGCTTGTCCTTTCAAATTTCTTGGCATCCATATTGGTGGAAATCATTGGTTAGTGTCCTTTTCGAAACCGGTTATTGATAAGGTTCATTCGAGATTAGCTTCTTGGAAGGGGAGATTCTTGTCTATGAGCGGTAGAACAACCTTTATTATGTTGGTACTTTCCAACCTTCCTATTCATTTCATGTCTTTCTATAAAATGTCAAGCAAGGTGATCCAGATTCTTACGACAATTCAAATGAGGTTTCATTGGAATGGATCTACTAGTAAAAGAGGTATGGCATGGATTAAGTGGAGTTTGGTTTGTAAATCTAAAGAAGAGGGTGGGCTTGGTATTATGGATATTTGGACTTTCAACTTAGATTTGTTAGCTAAATGGATATGGAAATTTCTTAATCCGACCGACAGATTGTAGAATGGTATTCTTGAAGGTCGGTACTATCATTACGTTTACGATCTGGTTCGTGGGAATTATCTGAAGTATAAGGTTCCCCCATCTCTTTGGTGGCAGGATTTGTTCAAGATTTCTCAATATTTCGGGTCTAATTCTTTGGCTGGTTTAACAATTTCGAAGATAGGCAATGGTGAATCTACTTTATTCTGGTCGTCTATTTGGTGTGGTACCATCAAGCTCGCGTCTCTATTTCTGGAGGTGTGGGTTGCTGCCAACATGCCAGATAACAGGGTGGTGGACAATATGCTATAGAAGGCTTAGCGATGATGGTTAAAAGAGCTACTCAGGTTGGTGCGTTCCATGGTCTAAAACTCAACTCGTAGGTTTCATATGAACTATTACAATATGCTGATGACACCATATTAGTGGGAAAAGGTTCCTGGTCGAATCTTTGGACTATCAAGGCCTTGTTGAAAGGCTTCCAACTGGTGTCAGGTCTTCAAATAAATTATAAAAAAAGTTCCTTGTATGGAATTGGAGTGGAGGAGAATGTTTTAAAAGCTGCAGAATATTTTCTTGGTGTTCATATAGATACATTCCCGTTCAAGTTTTTAGGAGTGTTTGTTGGGGGAAATCACAGGAAGATATCCTTTTGGAAACCAATGGTGCAGAAAATTCAAGGGCGGCTTTCAACATGGAAAGGTAGATTCTTATCTATGGCAGGCAGAGCCACCCTCATTAATTCTGTTATATCTAATGTACCTATGCATTATATGTCTATGTACTTGATGCCAAGGAAAGTAATTAGGCTCATTACTAGTATTCAATGTCGATTTCTTTGGGGGGATCTACATTGGCCAAAAGAATTTCCTAGATCAGGTGGAATGAAGTCTGTAAGGCGAAGGAGGATGGTTGACTGGGAGTCAAACATGTCAAATGGTTTAACATAGCTCTAATGTCAAAATGGTTATGGAAGTTGTTAAATCTAAAAAGGAGGTTATGGCAAGGAATTGTGGAGGTTAGATACCCGGATTACAATGCTGATATACATATCGGTGTCCTACCGGAGTATAATATTGAACTGTCATTGTGGTGGAGAGATTTGTTTTTTATTTGGGAGATGTATGGAGCAGAAGGATTTACTCATCATATAAAACATGAGATCGGCTGTGGTGATAAAACTTTTTTTTGGTTATCTAAATGGTGTGCAAATGAACCGTTAGCTGTTAGATTTCCTGCTTTGTGGGAGGATTATGGTAATAAAAAGGGCAGAGTTATGGAGTTTAGCAACAACACTACAAGTACAGTGGTGTGGTCTCTCGATTTTTGTAACAACTCAGCAACTGGCAGCAGGTCACGTGAATGGGGTGAGTTAAGTAGTATGTTACCTACAGATTCCATGTTGATGACAGGAGAGGATTATATCATTTGGGAGTTAGGAGATGTAGATCATTACACGGTTGGTTCGGGGTATGAGCTGTTGTTTAGGTCACATTGTCTGCATCAGGTTCAACATAATTTGGGTGAGGTTTACAAATTGATTTGGTTGTCATCTGCACACCTGAAAATTCAGTTGTTTGGATGGAGGTTGTTTCGGGATAGGTTGGCTACGGTAGAAAATTTACGAAAAAGATGCATTGTGATGAATAATAATGGTATGTCCTATCCTTTCTGTCATGGTGAGGAGGAGAGTTTACTTCATCTGTTATATTTTTTTGATAATTCTAAGAAGATTTGGAATTTTGTGGAGAGATGGTTAGACATTGATTTAGGAAAATCATGATTCTCTGTTAGATATGTTTCATAATTGGATTCAAGTTCTGTTGGTTAGGAAGGTGTCTATCAAAAATGCAGTTGGTCTTTGGTTAACTATAGGTTAGGGGCTTTGGTCAACAAGGAACAACATAGTGTTTAATAGTGAAGTTTGGGATTTTGGTTTTATAGAAAGGAGAATCATTTTGTATACTTGTAATTACTATGATTGAACCAATTACAGTTGTGAATTTTTGTAGCATCATTTGGGTTTAAGTTGGTAATTTTGTAGATGGGTTGGATACACCCTTTTGTATCCTGGTTGAATATAATTTTCGCTTAGTAAAAAAAAAGGGTGGTGGACAATGGATATTGGGAGGGTGATTAGTGGTTTTGGAACATTAAGTTTTTGGATGACAGCGCCTTGTTTTCCTGGCAGCAGGATGTTGTTCGTCTTTACGAATTATTGGACGGTGTTGCTTTATGCAAAGAGGAACAAGATGTGTTGATTTGGCCGCATAACACTTCTCATGTGTATTCTGTTAATTTTGGCTACAATTGTTTATACCAGAGCATTGCTGCTGCTACTGTGTCGGACGATTATAGGGCAGCATTCAACCTTTTACGGTTAGCAATGTCTCCTTTGAAAACTATATTGATTGGTTGGAGATTATTACATAACAGGCTTCCGACTCGTGATAATATTAGTGTCCGTGGAGTTATTTCAAATCCGCATAATAAGGTGTGTCCGTTTTGTTTATTAGAGGAGGAAAATATTGTTCACTTGCTATTTCTTTGTTGTAAAAGTATTAAGGTGTGGGGTTGTATGTATAGATGGTTGGGGGTGAGTGTGCGTCTTAATGACAACCTTCTTGGCCATTTTAGAGATTTGATTGCATTTCTGCATTTTCGAGGCGTTGACATTAACAGTGCGATTGGTCTTTGGTTAGTAACTTGTTGGAGTTTGTGGACACATAGGAATAATATCATGTTTAAGGATGAGGTTTGGGATGGAGAGTTAGTGGCACATAAGATAGTTCTTCTTTCTTGGTGGTGGATTGGTAAGAAACTTAAAAAAGCTTTTACTTGTAATTATTATGAATGGGTTAAATCACCCTGTGATTTTAAGTAGGGGTGCTTTATTTTGAGGTCGACTGTGGTTTTTTGTATATGGGTTAGGATACCCCTTTGTATCCTTGAAATACATTTTTGCCTATTAAAAAAATCTATCGGAAAGATATTAATAAACATTTCAAGTTTATTTTAATTTTTTTAATATATATTCAAAATATTATTAATAGGTGATAATTAAATATTTAATATTTTATCATACAACCATTTAATTTATTATTAAATTTATAATGAAAGTTAAATCTTCTTTTTATAAAAAAAACTGTATTTTTAAATTTTAGTTTATAATAATATATTTAAAAAATGAGAAAGGAATGAATAGCTTGGATCAAATGGAAGACGGTGTGCAAGAGCAAGGAGGAAGGAGGGCTCGGTATTAAAGATATAAAGACGTTTAATTTGGCTTTGTTAGCGAAGTGGGCTTGGAATTTTATGGGTTCCAAAGAGTTTTTGTGGAGGAATTTACTGGAAAATAGATATGGTGATTATTCGTATGATTTTTGGGTCGGAGAAATGCCAAAATACAAATTTATGCCTTCTCTTTGGTGGAGAGACTTATTTAGGGTGGTTAGGAGTTATGGGGACAAAAGGTTTAGTGATTTAATCTGCAACAAAATTGGTAATGGAGTTAATACATTCTTTTGGGTGTCAAGATGGATTAGAAACTACTCTATAGCCTCTCCTTTTCCTTCTTTATGGGATGCTTCCAGTAACAAAAATGGAGTTGTTGCTTAATTTGGAGAGTGGATTGATAATGTTTGGACGTGGCATTTTGATTTCCCTGCAGGTACTAATGAGTTGGACGGAGATGGTAATGTTGAGGAGTTAATTGAGCTGCTGAGTTCTGCTTCTCTTTGTTTAGATGTCAGCGATTCAATCGTGTGGCCTCATGAATCTTCTTGTGTGTATTCCGTCAAGTCTGTCAATAACTGGCTGTTGGCTGAATTTTCTACAGATAACCCCCTTTTTCAACCTGAACCTGCATTGTTTAAACTACTGTGGGGAGCTACCGCGCCATTGAAAATGGTTGTGTTCGGTTGGAGAGTCTTTCATAATAGGCTCCCTACTAGAGATAACTTGTGGGGGCGCGGGGTTATCTCAAATAATCATGAGTCGGTTTGTCCTTTTTGCTTTTTGGAGGAAGAATCTGCAGCCCATTTGCTGATTTTCTATCATAAAACTCAAAAAGTTTGGAGTAAGATATGTGTTTGGTTGGGAATTAACAGGGGTAACGCTGTAGATTTGTTGGACCATTTTCCTAAATGGGTTATTGTTCTGCTTGAGAAGAGGATAGAATCAAAAAGAGGAGCAGCTATGTGGTTGATTATTTGTTGGAACCTTTGGTTATGTAGAAACCATATCATGTTCAAGGATTCTTTTTGGGATGATGAGAACATAGTCTACAAAGTCATTTTGTCATCTTGGTGGTGGGTAGGCAAGAAAAGTAGGAATAACGGGGGTTGTAATTATTACGATTAGTTTAACTTCCCTTGTGAATTTTTATAGGGATTTTTGATGTTATAGGTTAGCTTTTTATGTACATGAGTTAGGATCCCCATTGGCTCCTAGTTGGAATATATTTTTGCTTATTAACAAAAAAATAGATAGTACATTATTATTTGAGTAATTAGGTTTAAACTATTAATTCCATAAATAATTTAAAATAATAGCCAAAATTGTAATTATTCCTAAATGTTATATACCATTTTAATAGAAAGTAATTATTTATGAACTATCTTCAAATTATTTATGACAACCCTAAGAAAGACATTGACTTTTTAATAGAAAAATATAAATATTTACTCATATATATATATATATATATATATATATATATATATATATATATATATATATATTGTGAGATTTGGGTCGAAACTCAGCTGTGTCGAAGGTAGCTTTCATGTATTTTCGACAGAGGCAAGCATGCAGTCGAAGGTTGCTCACATGCTGGTGCCTGAGTAGTACATATAGTAGTCGAAGTCTGTTCTTATATGTATTTTGTCGAAATAGTTTATTCTGTCGAATTGGGCCTTGTGTTAAGGATCCAATTGTTTAGGTTTCTTGGGCTGCAAGTTACCTAGTTAGTCTATATATAGGCTAGTACACTCAGTTTGTTGGGTGTGGCAAATTGTGATATTCACTTGTAATCATTTGTAAAGTTTAATGAGAAAGTGAATAGTAAACAGAATTATATTTGCCCAATCATTGTTGTTATTTCCTCTTCTTCTTGTTTTTCCTCTTTTCCGTTAAACCCTTGTTTTTGGTTCTTGATAATTCAAGAAACCAGTTTTATATTTTGATTAAAGTCATTGTTTTTCACAACAAATTGGTGCGGTGAGCGTGGAGAAGATGGGTTCAACAAAGTATGAGATTGAAAAGCTCACCGGAGTGAACGATTTCGGTCTGTGGCGCTTGAAGATGAAAGCCCTACTGGTGCAGCAGGGATGTTTGGAAGCGTTGAAGGGAATGGCAGCCATGGATGCTGCATTGACGAAAAAAGAAAAGATGACAATGATCGAGAAAGCACACAGCGCAATTCTGTTGAGCCTTGGTGATAAGGTTCTCCGGCAGGTATCAAAAGAGACGACGGCGGCAGGATTATGGACGAAGCTGGAAAGTTTGTATATGACCAAATCCTTGGTGAATCGTCTTTACCTGAAGCAAGCCTTGTATTCATTCAAGATGAATGAAGAAAAGGTTTTGGCTGAGCAGTTGGATTCTTTCAACAAGCTGATTCTTGATCTTGAAAACATTGATGTGAAGATTGATGATGAAGATCAAGCATTGTTGTTGTTGTGTGCTTTGCCCAGATCGCATGCTCACTTCAAAGAAACTCTCTTGTATGGAAGAGAGTCCCTGACCTTTGAAGAAGTTCAAGCAGCCTTGTATTCTAAGGATTTGAAAGAAAGAAAGCAGCAGAAACCTTCATCAGTTGGCGAAGGGTTGTCCGTGAAAGGAAGATCGTCAAAGAAAGATGGTAGGTTTGATAAGAAGAAAGGAAAAGTTCAGCAGAAATCTTCTGGTAGTGATATGTCTGGTATCAAATGTTATCACTGTAAGAAGGAGGGTCATACACGAAAGGTGTGCCCTGAGCGCCTGAATAATCATGGAGGTAAGGACAATGGGAATGCAGCTATAGCAGCAACTCTTGCGAAGAGTGGATTATGGATTCTGGATGTACTTGGCATATGACTCCAAACAAGAATGTGTTTGAAGAATTATGTGATCAAGATGGAGGAACAGTGCTGTTGGGGGACAATAAAGCTTGCAAGATTGCAGGTATTGGATCTGTTAGATTCAAGCTCCATGATGAGTCAATAAAGCTATTGACTGGGTTCAGGTATGTACCTGATCTTAAGAGGAATCTAATTTCTCTTGGTGAATTCGACAGAAAGGGATATGTTTTCAAAGGAGAGCAAGGTACCCTGAGAGTCATGAAAGGGTCGAAGGAAGTCTTGAGAGGCGTGAAAAACCAAGGCTTGTATACCCTGGAGGCTGAGGTTGTAAGTGGTTCGACAAATGTTGTATCCACGAAACCTATGTCGAAGACAGAATTATGGCACATGAGATTGGGCCATGTCAGCGAAAGAGGCCTGGTCGAATTGGGGAAGCAGAACCTGCTAGGAGGTGACAAAGTCGAAAAGTTGGAGTTTTGTGAATCTTGTGTACTTGGTAAATCCTGTAGGGAGAAGTTTGACAAAGGAAAGCAAAGAACACATGGATCCCTTGATTACATTCATGCTGATCTTTGGGGGCCTGCAACGAATCCTTCACACTCAGGTGCAAGGTATTTTCTATCCATCGTTGATGACTATTCCAGAAAGTTATGGGTATTCATTCAGAAGACGAAGGATGAAACTTTTGAGAATTTCAAAAGTTGGAAGGTTCTGGTCGAAACTCAAACTGGCAGAAAGGTTAAGTGGTTGAGAACTGATAATGGCCTTGAATTCTGCAATGAAGCGTTCGACAGTTACTGTGTTGAGTCTGGGATTGCAAGGCATAAGACTGTAGCAGGTACTCCTCAACAAAATGGCTTAGCTCAGAGATTCAATCTAACAATCCTTGAAAGGGTTAGAAGCATGTTGGTTAGTGCTGGATTGAAGAAGGTGTTTTGGGCAGAGGCTGTTTCGACAGCAGCTTATCTGATAAATAGATGTCCCTCGACTGCGTTGGGAATGAAGACACCTGAAGAAGTTTGGTCGAATCATCCACCAGATCTCGACAAACTGAGAGTATTTGGCTGTTTAGCCTATGCTCATATTAGGCAAGACAAGGTCGAACCTAGAGCTCTGAGATGCATGTTCCTTGGATACCCTGAGGGAGTCAAGGGTTATAGGCTGTGGTGCCTAGAACCAGGTCACAGAAGATGTATCACAAGTCGTGATGTAGTTTTCAATGAGGTCGAAATGGCTTTTAAGAAAACTGGTGATGCTGGTCGAAGTGCAGAAATCTCTGAAGAGGCGCTGGAACAGGTAGAGATGCCTGTTGAGGTGGAGCATAGTGATGCTGAAGTGCATAGCCCTGATGAAGTCGAAGAGAAAGATGCTGATGAGGTTGAAGAAACTGTCGATGACTACCTACTGGCAAGAGATAGGTCGAGATGAGTCATCAAGCCACCTCATAGACTTGGTTATGCAGATCTTATAGCTTTTGCCTTAATCTCTGCAAGTGAGGTACTTGACGAAGAACCTAGAGATTACAAGGAAGCTATAAGGAGTCGAGACAAGACTGAATGGCGAAAAGCCATGGATGACAAGATGAAATCTCTTCATGATAATAACACTTGGGAGCTGATTGAGAAACCTGCTGGAGCAAGGTTAGTCAGCTGTAAGTGGATTTTCAAGGTCAAGGAAGGAATCGAAGGAGTGATGTCGAAGCGCTTTAAGGCGAGGCTGGTTGCTAGGGGGTTCACTCAGAAAGAAGGAGTCGACTTCAATGATGTGTTCTCACCTGTTGTAAAGCATAGATCCATTCGAATGCTGTTGGCCATGGTGGCAAAGTTCAACTTGGAACTTGAACAAATGGATGTAAAGACAATATTTCTGTATGGTGATCTAGATGAAACGATCCTGATGCGTCAACCCGAAGGGTATGCAGAAAAGGGTAAAGAAGATTATGTGTGCAAGCTGAATAGGTCTTTGTATGGCCTGAAGCAATCTCCTCGACAGTGGAATAGGAGATTCGACAAGTTCATGGCACACATTGGTTTCACTAGAAGTCAGTTCGATCACTGTGTTTACTTCAGATTTCGACCTGGAAACTCACTTGTTATGTTGCTGCTGTATGTGGATGATATCCTCATAGCTAGCAACAGGGTTGAGGATATAACGAAGGTGAAGGCTGAACTCAGTAAGGAGTTCGAAATGAAGGATCTTGGAGCTGCAGCCAGGATTCTTGGGATTGACATCCGGAGAGATAGAAAGCAGTCGAAGTTGTGCTTATCTCAGGAGACATACCTACGGAAGCTTCTCGACAAGTTTGGTATGTCGAATTCGAAGCCTGTTGTGATACCTACAAATCCTCAGTTTATGCTTAGTACTACTCAAAGTCCGAGTACTGAAGCTGAAAGAATCTATATGAATAGCATTCCATATGCTAGTGTAGTGGGTTCTTTGATGTATGCTATGGTATGTACGAGGCCAGACATAGCATATGGAGTGAGCCTTGTGAGCAGGTATATGGCCAATCCTGGAAAGGCGCACTGGCAAGCTGTAAAGTGGATTCTCAGGTACATAAATGGGTCTCTGAAAAGAGTCTTGATTTATGGTGGAGCCTGTGATGGTGATAGCATAGTCGAAATGGAAGGATTTGTTGACTCTGATTATGCAGGTTATATGGATTCCAGAAAGTCTATTTCTGGATATGTTTTCACAATGTTTGGCACAACAATCAGTTGGAAAGCGACGCTTCAGAAGGTTGTTGCCTTATCAACCACTGAAGCTGAATATATTGCCCTCACTGAAGCTGTGAAGGAAGCATTGTGGCTTGAAGGTTTTGCAAAGGAGCTGAAACTTCAAGGTCGAAGTATCACTGTTAAATGTGATAGTCAAAGTGCCATACACCTGTCGAAGAATTCAACCTATCATGAGCGAACTAAGCACATTGATGTGAGGCTGCATTTCGTCAGAGAGATAATCGAGCGTGGTGAAGTCCAGGTGCTGAAGGTTTCGACTGAAGACAATGTTGCTGATATGATCACCAAGACGTTGCCAAGTTGCAAGTTATTCCACTGTATGCAGTTGATAAAGCTGCATGATGAAAGCTAGTTGTTTTTCCCTTTGTTGCTGAGTTAGATCCAAGGTGGAGATTTGTGAGATTTGGGTCGAAACTCAGCTGTGTCGAAGGTAGCTTTCATGTATTTTCGACAGAGGCAAGCATGTCGTTGAAGATTGCTCACATGTTGGTGCCTGAGTAGTACATATAGTAGTCGAAGTCTGTTCTTATATGTATTTTGTCGAAATAGTTTATTCTGTCAAATTGGGCCTTGTGTTAAGGATCCAATTGTTTAGGTTTCTTGGGCTGCAAGTTACCTAGTTAGTCTATAAATAGGCTAGTACACTCAGTTTGTTGGGTGTGGCAAATTGTGATATTCACTTGTAATCATTTGTAAAGTTTAATGAGAAAGTGAATAGTAAACAGAATTATATTTGCCCAATCATTGTTGTTATTTCCTCTTCTTCTTGTTTTTCCTCTTTTCCGTTAAACCCTTGTTTTTGGTTCTTGATAATTCAAGAAACCAGTTTTATATTTTGATTAAAGTCATTGTTTTTCACAACATATATATATATATATATATATATATATATATATATATATATATATATATATATATATATATATATATATATATATATATATATATGAAGTTATAATACAAAATATTTACCTATATGAATGACTAGGGTCAGCCAATGTGGATGTGAAATAAACCATTAGCATAGTTTCAAAATTTTAGGAGTCACATTCACATAGTTTTTCTCCTTGATCCAATTGAAATAAGTAGTAAATAAATCATACATCATTCATTTTCATGTATTATATATGACTCATAGGAGTAGATAAATCATACATTATTCATTGTCTTTCTTTTTCATGTATATACGACTCATAAATTCATGCATACCAATACCTGAACTCTCCACTACATTTAACAAAAGAAATAATTTTTTTCTTCATGAATTAAATATGACTCGTTGGGACATATTATGTTAAAAAGACTATTATATATAGGTTTTGAAATTCAAAGTGATTGTAAGTTTTTACTTTAATTGTATTTATGTATTAGTTATCTATGAAATAAGATATTTTTTAATAAATTCATCTCATCTTTTATCGAAAATCATTACTAAAAATTATTGTTTTTTACACCATTTATCTTGTATTATGGGCTGCCATTTATTTTTCAAAAAAAATATTTTTATAAGAAATTCATCACATTTGATGAGGAGGAACAAAATTTTGATTAATGTTTAATAAAAATTATTTGAACTTTTATGCTATTTATTGGCATAATATATACATAATTGCATAATACAAAATATAAACCGTTTAAAACTATTTAGGGGTGAGACATCTCAATTTAGAATAAACAAATAAAAAATAAAAAACTATTAATAATATAGCAAAAATGGAATTACAAAATATATTTATATATCATTTCTTTAACTGTTATAATTATGACACATATTCAAGGCTACAAATCTACCACAATAACAAAATTAATACGAAAAACGATTCATAATATACATTAAAATATTTTATACAATAATTTGAGTATAAATTTATACTTAAACTAAACAAATAAAATTAACTCATTTATCATAAAAATGAGAAGAACATGAATATGGAGCTAATAAGAAAACAGTGAATCATAAACTTCTTCAAATATAAAGATGTGAAGTTCTTCCATAAAGAACCATTCATAGAAGATTAACAGGTCATGCCGCCAAAGAAAAACTATTTCACTCGATATTAGCCTCCAATTCTAAAAATGAGATTCAGTGGCAAATGAATGGGTGATGTTTGGTTTTTTTTTTTTATAACAAATGATTAAAGTAGTCTATTCTCCTCTCTAAGTCATCATGAATATCCAAATGCAAAAAGAGCATGAAATTAAGGTCCAAAAAATTATATTGTTAACAGGATGCCCAGTCTAAATCTCTTCAACTAGATTAATATCTTCCTTGCATTTACGTTCTTAAAATATTCCTATAAGAAGAATTAAAATTTGATGTGTATCTATCTGTACGAATTGGTCTGAAATATGTATGGGATGTGATGAACAACACAATAAAAATAAAAGTAAAATAAAAATAGTGGTTTAATTGTAACTTTAGTCTTTCTAATTTATTTTTTAAGTTTTGGCCCTTCTATTTTTTTTTATAAGCAAATTCATTAATAGGAGATTAAGGGAATCTCAAACCAACAAACAACAACCAACAATAAAACTAAAGGATAACAGAAATACCGGATTAACCGGATCCACAAAACAGCAGCGAAACCTAAAAAACCAACTCAGCCCCAAACAACAGAAAAGAAAAACGGGGCAGAAAAGAAGGAGCAAACCTAAAAAGCCAATGAAACATGGAACTTACAAAACCAAACGACCTGCACAACAATTGAGAGAAGTTACCAGCAGATGGCAAAAACCAATGGAATGGCCAACAAAAACCAATGAAACCTGCACCCTCCAAGCTCCAAAAGACTCCGACCCACTCCCCCGTAACTCAAACCGAACAGAACAGGTCAAGCAGACGAGAAACAACCCAGGGAAACGATTCTACAATGTCTCATTGCCCCTCCAAACCGAATGCCAAAAGCCAAATTGCTCCACCTCCATAAGAACAATCCAAGAAAACACCGAAAATCCAATAGATGTTTCTTTTAACAGAAACTCCTGCCCTCAATCCACTGCTGCTAGAGTCACTAATTCCTTCCTTCTTCCCTAAATAAAACTGCGTTGAAATCCCTCCACGAACCACCCTCCACCAGAGAATATTCTTCGCTTCCCTAAACTCCCTCCACAACCTCTTATTATCCAAAAGCCCGCAAGGAGAGTAAACAATACCTCCTGATCTACCTGTAGAATCTAACCCCGACCAATCCATGTCCTGACTACTCCATAAAAAAGAAACCAAATTAAAATCCAATTCAGCTAGAGTTGTTACCTGAATCGGTCTAAATACTGCAGAGCCTCTAGAGAGGGGACCACTGCACCCACGGACGATATAGAAATCGAAAATCATTGGCCACCTGTAGCTACAACCAACTTGCCACCTCTTGCAATCTTGTCATCATAATCCATCTTCCTTGGCAGACTATCCAGACCAACATTTTCTTCATCAGCTACAATCCCCAGTTTTAGCAATGATTCACGCATCTTAGATGGTACATCTTCTAAAACTTTACGACATCTATTTTAAACTGGTGTTTTGATTCATTTTTATTTATTTATTTATTTATTTTTACAATTTTAGGCTAAAATCTAAATTGAGTTTAAATTTTAATGATGTGGTAGCCACATAATTATAGATCATTTTATATTATTTTTAATAGTTGATTGTAATTAATTTTTATTTTACTAATAGTATAATTATTTTGTTTATGTAAAACATCAAATTAAATTAAATTTTAAAAATTAAATTACTATGAATTTATTTGTAACAATTTAGATAATTTTTTCAAAATAATTTTTAATTATATGTCATTTTTTATTATTTATAGAATTAAACTTTTGGAGAACTAGAAATGTTCAAAATCGAATCGATCCAATAGAAAACTATTAACCGAATCAAACAAAAAACTACAAAAAAAACATTTCATTCTAATTTGTTTGAGCTATTTTCAAATAGAGCTACGCAATTCAGTTCGATTTGCAGTTTGTATTTTATCAAATTGAATCAAATCAAACCAAACCTCCTTATGTTACAAAATCTTACATACCATTATATATATTTTAATTATTTAGAAAAATAAACAAGTATATGGGTATATTTTATCGTATTCTTTGTATTATTTAATTTAATTTACATATTAACAAAAAAATAATTATATATAAGTTTTATTTGAAATAAAATTGCTAAATATTTATTTTGGTTTTCATTTTTTATTTATTTATGATGATAAGGATAAGATTATAAAAATAATTAATTTAAATTACTTTTATATCTCTTTATAAATAAAATATTTTGATATTAAAACTTAGATATGGTGTTATCAATGTAGAATATTCAAATGAATGCATTTTTTTATAGCTACATAATATAATATTTCAAATTTATTTAAGAATATAATTTTATGTATATTGTCCTTTAGACTTATGATACGATTGTAAGACGCTATTCATAGGATTGCACATGTTTCTTAGGATTTTATTGCTATTTTCTTGGGTTATGCTTGTGTTTTGTTTTGTTTTCAGGTTCTTTGTATTTCCAGAGCTCCTTGTGAAGAAATTAAGAAAAACGAGCAAGAAAACCAGTTTTTGAGGAAATTGTACACACGGCATCCACCATGGCGGGCGCCATAGGGTAGGCCATGACTTGGATAAGAGTCAACTACTGTCAACTGCCACGATCTCCATTTCTTTCTCCCTTGGTTCACATGGCGGGCACCATGAGGGGGTGGTGGGTGCCACCTGTGTCGTTTGATTTCCCTCCCAAAAGAAGTTGGGGGGAACTTTTGTCCTTCCATGTTATTTTCCTTGGCTATAAATAGACGAGTTCTGAATCCTTTTGGGGCATCCAAGCTTAGTTTCAGAACTCAAGCCATATATTTCAGTATTGTAAAGTGATAAACTTCTCACATCGGGGAGTTATCACACTGTTTGATCGAGTCTGTAATCGAGTTTGGAGCACTCTGGTAGAAGTTAATCCTGCCGCCATTTTCATTTCCAGTCATTTATTTCCAATTGTACTAGATTTAAAGCCTCCGATTTGGAGCAGGTTTCATTTACAAGTTCAGCATTTACTTTCTTTATTTTCTCACACTCGCTTTACTTTCTTTATTTCTCGCACTCGCTTTACTTTTTTTATTTCTCGCACTCGCTTTACTTTCTTTATTTTCTCGCACTCGCTTTACTTTCAAGACCCGTTTTTAGAATTTACTTTAACATGATCTATTTCAACATGTCTATTTACATTTCCATGTCCGGCTAAATCTTAAAGGTTAGAATGTAAGGATCATAGTTAAAGTAATATTCCATACAATGTGTCGATAGAAAGGCTTAGGGGTTATTCTGATTTTTAACACAAATTTTCTGTACTTTATTTCTGTTGGGTAAGATCGAAAGCCGTCCAACCTTTGGTTAAACTTGGTTAATCTTAACTGTTCAAAGGAAGCGAAAGCGCTTTGTCCAGTTAAGTACGAGTTTTTAATACTTTAGAAAAACGATTTTAAAACTATTTTCGGACGCGTTTATGGGTTAAAAGTCCAGTTCGCATGAACCTTTTTTTGTTAAAAGTTCCAAGTCAAAATACTTTTCAACTGAGTCAAGAAACTATATTTCTTAAAAATAGGCTTATTACTTTAACGCAATGCGCGCCTTTTTATAATTAACAATAAGAGGTATCGATTAAGGGATAAACTAGGTTCTGAATACGCGAAAGCGACAGTTCCCGTTAAATTTGTTCTTTTCATAAGTAGAAAACATTACCCCATAAGTAGTTCTATTTACAAGCATCTGGAATATTATCTGACTGTGTGAATTACATTCAAGCCTATTGTTTATTGAATTTTATATCTTCGTACTTTACTTTGCTTTTACTATTCACCAACTCCCAATTGATTTGCCTTAGATAAACATCGTAACGATAGTAATCGATAGATTGACGTTTGGTCTCTGTGGGATCGATAATCTTTTATATTACTCTGATGCGATTCGTATACTTGCGACACCGCATCAAGTTTTTGGCGCCGTTGCCGGGGACCAATTACGTCAAATTTCGTACCCTGTTGTTACACCGTATAGACTAAGACACTCCTATAAAAAAATATAATTATAAAAAAAATTAAAAAATTAGAAAATATGTATCACCCAAATTTTCTCTATGATAACCACTCACAATATCTTGAGGAGCCGCACCCAAATTTTCTCTACAATTACCAACCGCAATACTCCCAATACTTTGAGGAACCGCAACCAAATTTTTCCTATGATTACCATCCCCAAAATTTCGAGGAACCGCAAGAATCACATAACTCCAATCTCGAAATACTAATGGAGGATTTCATTGAAACAACAACTAATTCTAGGCTAGAATCCATGATGGAGCGCTTTGTTGAGACACAAACTCTCCAGAATGAAGAGCTTAGAAGACAACAACTCGATACTTATGAAAACCTTAGGCAGATAAACACTATGGTCGATTCCCTCGCGACTCACACAGAGGCATTGGAGACTCAAATCTCCCTGCTTGCACAAACACGTATAAGACCCTCCCCCGAGGAGCATGTGGATGTTGTAGTCACCTGTAGTGAAACAAAAATCGAAAATCCTAAGGAGAGTGATAATGAGGTTGAGGAGAATGATATTGAGGTTGAGGAGAGTTCTGGCAAGGAAGAAGTAGAGATTGAGAAAAATTCACTGGGATCACCTGAATGGGAGGTCGTCAAAGAGGTAGAGAAAGTAGCACCTAAGGATGTTCCTCATGCCTATGCCCCACCGATTCCTTTCCCGCATAGGTTTCTAGACTCCCAATCCAAAACGCATGTGGAGGTATTGGAAAATATCCACACCGATGCATCTTTGTTTGAGGTCACGCATAAAAAGAGAAAATTCGAGGACCATGAAACTAGGGATATCATTACTGTTAAGAGGGTAAGGTTAAACTTTGAGGTGATGGATAAAATAACTAAGCCCAAACTCAAAAAGGTAATACATAGGATATATCCAGAACCACCACCACAAGTTCAAAAGAATGAACCGCCCCGCAGAAAGAAGAAAAGAAAAGGTGTGGGATATGTGAAATGGGTTGATAAATGGCCATGGAAACCGAATATTAACACTCCTAACCGTCGAGTTATCGACGTTAAACAAAACCCTGCGTGGGAGGCAACCCACGAGCTTTTAATTTAATGTTTTCTTTTTATTGTTTGTGTTTGCAGAAAATAAAGAATTGTATCGCTTGTCACGTCTCAGCTACATTTAGGCAAAAGATCTCTAGATGACAATCCCTTAAAATGACCGGGTGCCCACGCACATTCCTAAGAATGTCGCTGCTGGTGGTGACACCAATGATGAGTATGAAGGGAGAAATCATATCTCTCTCATTCGTAACTCACCTTCTCCTTGTCCTTTCGCATGGTCATGTTCCACCTACACACACCGCACCGTATTTTTCTAACAAATTTTTGCAGATACTTCCTTCGAAAATAGGCAATATGATGAGTGGCTTCAAGAAAATGAAGTTTCAGCAAATTCAGATAACTCGTAGTACAAGACACTGGAGTAGAAGTGGCCAGCGAAGACAGAGACAACAAGGGAAGAATCAGCGCAAATTTGGCTATGGTAGCACGCAATGGCATTCATACAGGTTCTATTTTTCCTTTACCACCTTTTATCAAAATATTGAGGACAATGTTTGGTTTAAGGGTGGGGGAGGAACTTTACCGCTTTCTAGTTAGATTTACTGTTTTCTAGCATGATTTTAAAATTTTTTCTAATTTAATTTTTCGTTGCGTCTTTGCATGTGCTGTCGAGTCTTTATGCGTGATTTTTATGTTGCTTATCGATTTCCCCATTCTCATAAGCCGTACTAAATATTTTGAAAATTTTTGAGTTAAAAACAGGGTTTCTTTTGAAAATCTTAGGTTACAGACAAAATTGAGGTTAGATTGTGAGACTTGGGAAAATTCCGCAAGATCGGTATCGATTTAACACCGTGAACCTCTCAATTATGGAAATCGATTTGAGTACTTGTTATGCCATAGCCATAAGTTATCACCCCTTTAGTAGTCCCTAAGTAGTTTATTTAGCAGTCAGCACCATCCTAAGCACACACTAAGTAGGAAGCCGATGCAAATAAGTGTATGATCTAAAGCTTAAAAGGTAAAAGAAGAAAATAAATGAATGAAAATAAATGTTCCTTCTAAGTTAGGTGATCCTCACCCGATCATTTAGCCCAACGGTGCAAACTTCTTTATTCTATTGACATCTAAGCCAATGTGCAAAAGGAAAAAAAATGATAATGAAATCATAGTCACTAACAGGCCACCCTACCATGAGTGTGAAAGGATAACGGGCTTAATGTGATTGTGCCAGAATGAAAAGGGACGAAAGAAGGATGAGTGAGTTAGGCTTAGGTATAATGACATGATTCGGATTGGTTTGTATAGGATGGAATTGTGTTGTTAGGATGTCCTTAGAGTGTGAGCAAGTACCTATCGACACAAACTTAACCGAAGTAGAGTTGGTAGCCTAGGATAAGTATTTGTATTCACAATTTTTCTCGCGAGTCATGGTTTGCTTGAGGACAAGCAAAGGTCTAAGTGTGGGAGAATTTTATAACACTGAATCACACTACGTATTTGACTCGGATTGCACATGTTTCTTAGGATTTTATTGCTATTTTCTTGTGTTATGCTTGTGTTTTGTTTTGTTTTCAGGTTCTTTGTATTTCCAGAGCTCCTTGTGAAGAAATTAAGAAAAACGAGCAAGAAAACCAGTTTTTGAGGAAATTGTACACACGGCATCCACCATGGCGGGAGCCATAGGGTAGGCCATGACTTGGATAAGAGTCAACTGCTGTCAACTGCCACAATCTCCATTTCTTTTTCCCTTGGTTCACATGGCGGGCGCCATGAGGAGGTGGCGGGCGCCACCTGTGTCGTTTGATTTCCCTCCCAAAAGAAGTTGGGGGGCACTTTTGTCCTTCCATGTTATTTTCCTAGGCTATAAATAGATGAGTTCTAAATCCTTTTGGGGCATCCAAGCTTAGTTTCAGAACTCAAGCCATATATTTCAGTATTGTAAAGTGATAAACTTCTCACATCGGGGAGTTATCACACTGTTTGATCGAGTCTGTAATCGCGTATGGAGCATTCTGGTAGAAGTTAATCCTGCCGCCATTTTCATTTCCAGTCATTTATTTCCAGTTGTACCAGATTTAAAGCCTCCGATTTGGAGCAGGTTTCATTTACAAGTTCGGCATTTACTTTCTTTATTTTCTCGCACTCGCTTTACTTTCTTTATTTCTCGCATTCGCTTTACTTTCTTTATTTCTCGCACTCGCTTTACTTTCTTTATTTTCTCGCACTCGCTTTACTTTCAAGACCCATTTTTAGAATTTACTTTAACATGATCTATTTCAACATGTCTATTTACATTTCCATGTCCGGCTAAATCTTAAAGGTTAGAAAGTAAGGATCATAGTTAAAGTAATATTCCATGCAATGTGTCGATAGAAAGGCTTAGGGGTTATTCTGATTTTTAACACAAATTTTCTGTACTTTATTTCTGTTGGGTAAGATCGAAAGCCGTCCAACCTTTGGTTAAATTTGGTTAGTCTTAACTGTTCAAAGGAAGCGAAAGCGCTTTGTCCAGTTAAGTAGGAGTTTTAATACTTTAGAAAAACGATTTTAAAACTATTTTCGGACATGTTTATGGGTTTAAAGTCCGGTTCTCATGAACCTCTTTTTGTTAAAAGTTCCAAGTCAAAATACTTTTCAACTGAGTCAAGAAACTATATTTCTTAAAAATAGGTTTATTACTTTAACGCAATGCGGGCCTTTTTATAAGTGACAATAAGAGGGTTCGATTAAGGGATAAACTCGGTTCTGAATACGCGAAAGCGACAGTTCCCGTTAAATTAGTTCTTTTCATAAGTAGAAAACATTACCTCATAAGTAGTTCTATTTACAAGCATCTGGAATATTATCTGACTATGTGAATTACATTCAAGCCTGTTGTTTATTGAATTTTATATCTTAGTACTTTACTTTGCTTTTACTATTCACCAACTCCCAATTGATTTGCCTTAGATAAACATCATAACGATAGGAATCGATAGATTGACATTTGGTCTCTGTGGGATCGATAATCTTTTATATTACTCTGACGCGATTCGTATACTTGCGAAAACACCGCATCAAGTTTTTGGCGCCGTTGTCGGGGACCAATTACGTCAAATTTCATACCCTGTTGTTACACCGTATAGACTAAGGCACTCCTATAAAAAAAATATAATAATAAAAAAATTAAAAAATTTAAAACTATGTATCACCCAAATTTTCTCTATGATAACCACTCATAATATCTTGAGGAGCCGCACCCAAATTTTCTCTACAATTACCAACCGCAATACTCCCAATACTTTGAGGAACCGCAACCAAATTTTTCCTCTGATTACCATCCCCAAAATTTCGAGGAACTGCAAGAATCACATACTCCAATCTCGAAATACTAATGGAGGATTTCATTGAAACAACAACTAATTCTAGGCTAGAATCTATGATGGAGCGCTTTGTGGAGACACAAACTCTCCAGAATGAAGAGCTTAGAAGACAACAACTCGATACATATGAAACCCTTAGGTAGATAAACACTATGGTCAAGTCCCTCGCGACTCACACCGAGGCATTGGAGACTCAGACCTCCCTGCTTGCACAGACACCTATAAGACCCTCCCCCGAGGAGCATGTGGATGTTGTAGTGACCTGTAGTGAAACAAAAATCGAAAATCCTAAGGAGAGTGATAATGAGGTTGAGGAGAGTGATATTGAGGTTGAGGAGAGTTCTGGCAAGAAAGAAGTAGAGATTGAGAAAAATTCACTAGGATCACCTGAATTGGAGGTCGTCAAAGAGGTAGAGAAAGTAGCACCTAAGGATGTTCCTCATGCCTATACCCCACCGATTCCTTTCTCTCATAGGTTTGTAGACTACCAATCCAAAACGCATGTGGAGGTATTGGAAAATATCCACACCGATGCATCTTTGTTTGAGGTCACGCATAAAAAGAGAAAATTCGAGGACCATGAAACTAGGGATATCATTACTGTTAAGGGGGTAAGGTTAAACTTTGAGGTGATGGATGAAATAACTAAGCCCAAACTCAAAAAGCTAATACTTAGGATACATCCAGAACCACAACCACAAGGTCAAAAGAATGAACCGCCCCACAGAAAGAAGAAAAGAAAATATAAGGGATATGTGAGATGGGTTGATAAATGGCCATGGAAACCGAAGATTAACACTCCTAACCGTCGAGCTATCGACGTTAAACAAAACCCTGCATGGGAGGTAACCCACGAGCTTTAAATTTAATGTTTTCTTTTTATTGTTTGTGTTTGCAAAAAATAAAGAATTGTATCGCTTGTCACGTCTCAGCTACATTTAGGCAAAAGATCTCTAGATGACAATCCCTTAAAATGACCGGGTGCCCACGCACATTCCTACGAATGTCGCTGCTGGTGGTGACACCAATGATGAGTATGATGGGAGAAAGCATATCTCTCCCATTCGTAACTCACCTTCTCCTTGTCCTTTCGCATGGTCAGGTTCCACCTGCACACACCGCACCATATTTTTCTAACAAATTTTTGCAGATACTTCCTTCGGAAATAGGCAATATGATGAGCAGCTTCAAGAAAATGAAGTTTCAACAAATTCAGATAACTCGTAGTACAAGACACCGTAGTAGAAGTGGTCAGCGAAGACAGGGACAACAAGGGAATAATCAGCGCAAATTTGGCTATGGTAGCACACAATGGCATTCATACAGGTTCTATCTTTCCTTTACCACCTTTTATCAAAACATTGAGGACAATGTTTGGTTTAAGGGTGAGGGAGGAACTTTACCACTTTCATTTTACCGCTTTCTAGTTAGATTTACTGTTTTCTAGCATGATTTTAAATTTTTTTCTGATTTAATGTTTCATTGCGTCTTTGCATGTGCTGTCGAGTCTTTATGCGTGATTTTATGTTGCTTATCGATTTCCCCATTCTCATAAGCCGTACCAAATATTTTGAAAATTTTTGAGTTAAAAACAGGGTTTCTTTTGAAAATCTTAGGTTACAGACAAAATTGAGGTTAGATTGTGAGACTTGGGAAAATTCCGCAAGATCGGTATCGTTTTAACACCGTGAACCTCTAAATTATGGAAATCAATTTGAGTACTTGTTATGCCATAGCCTTAAGTTCTCACCCCTTTAGTAGTCCCTAAGTAGTTTATTTAGCAGTCAGCACCATCCTAAGCACACACTAAGTAGGAAGCCGATGCACATAAGTGTATGATCTCAAGCTTAAAAGGTAAAAGAAGAAAAAAATGAATGAATGAAAATAAATGCTCCTTCTAAGTTAGGTGATCCTCACCCGATCATTTAGCCCGACAGTGCAAACTTCTTTATTCTATTGACATCTAAGCCAATGTGCAAATAGATAAAAAAAATTGATAATCAGATCATAGTCACTAACAGGCCTGTGAAAGGATAACGGGCTTAATGTGATTATGCCAGAATGAAAAGGGACGAAAGAAGGATGAGTGAGTTAGGCTTAGGTATAATGACTTGATTCGGATTGGTTTGTATAGGATGGAATTGTGTTGTTACGATGTCCTTAGAGTGTGAGCAAGTACCTATCGACACAAACTTAACCGAAGTAGAGTTGGTAGCCTAGGATGAGTATCCGTATTTACTATTTTTCTCGCGAGTCATGGTTTGCTTGAGGACAAGCAAAGGTCTAAGTGTGGGAGAATTTGATAACACTGAATCACACTACGTATTTGACTCGGATTGCACATGTTTCTTCGGATTTTATTGCTAATTTCTCGTGTTATGCTTTTGTTTTGTTTTGTTTTCAGGTTCTTTGTATTTCCAGAGCTCCTTGTGAAGAAATTAAGAAAAACGAGGAAGAAAACCAGTTTTTGAGGAAATTGTACACACGACATCCACCATGGCGGGCGCCATAGGGTAGGGCATGACTTGTATAAGAGTCAACTGCTGTCAACTGCCACGATCTCCATTTCTTTCTCCCTTGGTTCACATGGCGGGGGCCATGAGGGGGTGGCGGGCGCCACCTGTGTCGTTTGATTTCCCTCCCAAAAGAAGTTGGGGGGCACTTTTGTCCTTCCATGTTATTTTCCTAGGCTATGAATAGACGAGTTCTGAATCCTTTTGGGGCATCCAAGCTTAGTTTCAGAACTCAAGCCATATATTTCAGTATTGTAAAGTGATAAACTTCTCACATCGGGGAGTTATCACACTGTTTGATCGAGTCTGTAATCGAGTTTGGAACACTCTGGTAGAAGTTAATCCTGCCACCATTTTCATTTCCAGTCATTTATTTCCAGTTGTACCAGATTTAAAGCCTCCGATTTGGAGCAGGTTTCATTTACAATTTCAGTATTTACTATCTTTATTTTCTCGCACTCGCTTTACTTTCTTTATTTCTCGCACTCGCTTTACTTTCTTTATTTCTCGCACTCGCTTTACTTTCTTTATTTTCTCGCACTCGCTTTACTTTCAAGACCCGTTTTTAGAATTTACTTTAACATGATCTATTTCAACATGTATATTTACATTTCCATGTCCGGCTAAATCTTAAAGGTTAGAATGTAAGGATCATAGTTAAAGTAATATTCCATGCAAAGTGTCGATAAAAAGGCTTAGGGGTTATTCTGATTTTTAACACAAATTTTCTGTACTTTATTTCTGTTGGGTAAGATCGAAAGTTGTCAAACCTTTGGTTAAATTTGGTTAGTCTTAACTGTTCAAAGGAAGCGAAAGCGCTTTGTCCAGTTAAGTAGGAGTTTTTAATACTTTAGAAAAAAGATTTTAAAACTATTTTTTGACGCGTTTATGGGTTTAAAGTCCGGTTCGCATGAAGCTCTTTTTGTTAAAAGTTCCAAGTCAAAATACTTTTCAACTGAGTCAAGAAACTATATTTCTTAAAAATAGGCTTATTACTTTAACGCAATGCGCGCCTTTTTATAAGTGACAATAAGAGGGTTCGATTAAGGGATAAACTCGATTCTGAATACGCGAAAGTGATAGTTCCCGTTAAATTAGTTCTTTTCATAAGTAGAAAACATTACCCCATAAGTAGTTCTATTTACAAGCATCTGGAATATTAATTTTCTGTGTGAATTACATTCAAGCCTGTTGTTTATTGAATTTTATATCTTCGTACTTTACTTTGCTTTTACTATTCACCAACTCCCGATTGATTTGCCTTAGATAAACATCGTAACGATAGTAATCGAAAGATTGACGTTTGGTCTCTGTGGGATCGATAATCTTTTATATTACTCTGACGCGATTCATATACTTCCGAAAACACCGCATCACTATCCTTGTCAACGGGAGCCCTACTAACGAGTTTGAAGTTTCTCGAGGCCTTTGGCAAGGAGTCCCCCTTTCTCCTTTCCTTTTTGCAATCGCGGCTGAAGCTTTAGCAGTTCTCCTTAAGAGTGCAGTGGATAAAGAGGTCTTTAGAGGTATCATGCTTCATCGAGAGGTTGCCTTTAACTTGTTACAATATGCAGATGACACTTTGATTCTTGGTGAAGGTTCTTGGAGCAATCTATGGTTGTTAAAGTCGATTCTTAAAGGTTTCCAGCTCTGTTCGGGGTTATAGATCAATTTTGGCAAGAGTTCCATAATTGGTTTTAGTGTCAATCACTCCTTTCTTGCGGCTGCTGAAAGCTTTCTTTCATGTAAGATCATTGAGGGTCCTTTCATGTTCCTTGGCATTACGGTGGGAGGTAACCATAGACTCATTTCTTTTTGGAAACAGGTCATCGACAAAGTTAAGCTCATATTGGCTTCTTGGAAAGGTTGGTTTTTATATATGGGGGGTAGATTCACTCTTATTAAGTCGGTTTTATCCAACTTACCTATTCATTATATGTCTTTTATCAAAATGCCTTGCAAATTTATTAATATCTTAACGAATATCCAAAGAAGGTTCCTTTGGACCGGTTCGATGTGCAAAAGAGGTATTGCATGGATTAATTGGAATATGGTGTGCAAGAGTAAAGTAGATGGAGGGCTTGGTATTAAAGATATTCGGAGTTTCAACCTGGCTTTAATGGAGAAATGGGCTTGGAAAATTGTAGGTTATAAAGATTTTTTGTGGAGGAAAGTGTTGGAAAGTAGATATGTTGGTTATGTTTAGTCGGTGATGGCTGGTGTGCTTCCAAGATACATCTGCTCCCCATCCTTATGGTGGAGGGATCTTTTCAAGGTTATTAACAGTTTTGGTGACAAATCTTTTGGAACCCTTTTATCTGGCAAAATGGGTGATGGTGAGAATTTATTTTTTTGGGAATCCATTTGGATTGGAAACAGGTCTCTTGCTGCTAGGTTCCCTTCTTTATGGGAGATTTCTTCTGTTAAAAACGGAACTATTACTCAGTTTGGGGGCTGGTCTGAGAACTGTTGGAATTGGCAGGTTTTTTGTTCTTCGGGAGCTGCTGTCGGAGAGTTTGCAGTGGAGGGAGCTGAGCTGCAGCAACTGCTTCAGTCGGTCTCTATAAACTTGTTGACCAAAGATGGGTACTTGTGGCCTTTCGATTCCTCTCGCATATATACCGTCAATTCGGGGTATGTCTGGCTGATGAAGGAAGATGAAGAGGACGACCGTGTCGGTTTTGTTGATGTTAATTTCAAGCTGCTGTGGGGAGCGGTTTTGCCGTTAAAATCAATTGTGTTTGGTTGGAGATTTTTCCATAATAGGCGGCCGACAAGGGACAACTTGAAGGTGCGTGGTGTGATTCTAAATACACATGACTTAGTATGTCCTTTATGTATTTTGGAGGATGAGTGTCTGTTTCACATTTTGTTTTGTTGTTGTAAGAGTTATAGAGTGTGGAATAGGATGTGTTCCTAGTTGGGTGTTAAGTTGGAATTTTATATTGATGTTACTGATCATTTTTCTAAGTGGGTTAGTGCTTTGCTTATGAAGAAGATAAGCCCCAATATTAGTGTGGCTTTGTGGTTGGTAATTGGTTGGAATATTTGGTTGAATAGGAATAATATTTTTTTTTTACAAGCAAAAATTTCATTCAACAAGATACTAAAGGGAGTATCCAACCCTGTACAACAACATCAACCATCCTCCACGAGAGCTACAAAAATTCGCAAGGATAATTGATCCACTCATAATAATTACAAGTAGTTAGCGAGTTAATTCTTTTTCCTACCCACCACCAAGTGAACAAAATTATATCTTCTACTATCCTATCACTATCCCATATAACATCATTAAATAAAATTTTGTTTCTATTTATCCAAAGAGACCATACTATAGACAGCCACAAACCTGCATAGTTTTGGACCCTCGCCTTCCTACTAATCAAGGCCTCAATACAATGACGTAGATGTGAGAATATGCTATCACGTGTTCCAACATCAATCCCAAACCAAAAACCAAGACGCAACCATATTTCCTTCAATTTTTCACATTAAAAAAGGACATGAAACGCGGTTTCATCACTTGAAAAGCATAAAGGGCAGGTGTTATTATCCACATAAGATAAAATACCTCGCTTGCATAAATTTACTCGCGAAGGTAACCTGTCATGTAACAACCTCCAACCAAAGGTCTGAACTTTAGGAGCAGATGAAGAAAGCCATACCATTTTGAAAGTTGCCTGCTGATCCTCATCGTCCAGTCGAACACGTTGAGCCCCCTTCACCAATTTGTAAGCACTGCGGACTAAGTAGAATTAATGCTCCTCACCCAACCACACACATTCGTCTACATCAGTGGGGCTGCATCTTTGTTCACGCTGCAGTAATACCAGCGCGTCCCTCTCCAACTTATTCTCTGCCGTCAATTCAGTCTCGTTGAAATCCAACTTCCAGTGCCCTGAAATACCAACATGGTCCACAAAATCCACAACCCTTCCAAATTTGTTATTTGATTTCTCCCACAGATTAGGAAACAAATGTCCAAGAGAATCATTGCCACACCAATGTGAAAACCAGAACAGGGCCTCATTCCCTCTATTAACCTTGTATCTAATATTCTCCATAAATCCGACATTTCCAAACTCCTTTAGAATATCAAGGATATCGCGCCACCATAAGAACGAACCAATTGAGTAACTAGGCAATACACCCAAGTGGAGGTCCAATATATAATCGTGGTATCTCGCTTTAATCAAACCATGCCACAACATGCCTTTCAATTTCAACAGTTTCCATAACCACTTTGCTACCAATGCAATGTTAAAAATTCTAACATTCTTTATGCCCAAACCCCCCCCCCCCCACCTCTTTTGCTTGACAGACTACTTTCCATTTAATCCAAGATATGCCTTTCTCCTTGCCAGATCCGTACCAAAGGAATTTACGCTGAATGCTCGTCAATATTTTCATCACTTTGGTAGGCATAAGGTAAACCGACATGAAATGCGTTGGAATGTTGGATAAAACAGAGTTGAGTAATGTTGCCCTGTCTACCATTGATAAAAATCTGCCCTTCCAATTCGCGAGCCGCATCTGCACCTTGTCAAGCATAGGCTTCCAAAAAGACAATTGTCTATGATTACCTCCTACGTATACACCGAGGAATTTAAACGAAAACCCGTCAATTTGAACTCCTAGAAAAGTTGCAGCCGCTCTAAAAAAACCATCATCCACGCCAATTCCATATAACACACTTTTCTTGTAATTAACATGCAATCCTGAGACCAGCTGAAATCCCTTGAGAATTGCCTTGATTGACCATAAATTTTTCCAAGATCCTTCTCCTACAAGGACCGTATCATCTGCATATTGGAGGAGCTCGACTGACCCCATATTACCAATTTCTATTCCTTTGAATAAGACCTCCTTTACGGCTCTCTGAACCAGAACTGCAAAGCCCTCTGCTACAATGGAATAATATTATGTTTAAGGATGGGGTTTGGGATGAAGAGCAAGTTAACCAAAACATCATTTTGATGTCTTGGTGGAAGATTGGGAAGAAACGTAGAAAGAAGATTAATTGTAATTATTACGATTGGTTCAATCACCCTTCGGATTTTTTGTAAGGTTTTCCGGGGTTTTGGTGATTGGGTGAGTTTTTTGTAAGTGGTTTGGATACCCCTTTGTATCCTTGATATATATATTTTTGCTTATTAAAAAAAAACTCTAAGTGTGGTTCAAACTTTTAGTATTATTCATATTTCGTATACATATGAAGATTACGAAAAACCCGTATTGCTAAAAGCAAATCCTACCAATAAACATGAAGACGACAACTCTAAATGCAACAAATGAGACATCAAAATATCCTAGAGAGAGAAGCTCCAACTTCCCTCTTCACCTTGTGGTTAGCCATTGGTATCTCAGGTATTCCCTTCTTCTCCATTCATCTCACTCTGGTCTCGCTCATATAGGCAATGTAAGCAGTTGGAAGTCTTCGGTTTAAATTCCTATATTTAGGTATAGGGACCTAGACTTCCGATTCCTGTGCATTGTGTAACGCCCCGATTTTGATTATTCCATTATTCTTGAGTCTTTTGTTTTAATTGGGTGATAAATTATTTTATTTGTTAAATTGGTGTGTTAAATGTTATTTTACCGTTTTTGAGAGTTTTCGGGGAAATTAGAATGGAGGGTATTTTAGACTTTTCTCAATTAATCATAAGTTAGAAATTTTGTGGAGTTAGAATTTTGTGAGAAAAAATGAATTAATTGATTTAGTGGAGAATGAGAGAAAAGAAATAGAAAAGAAAGAAAATAGATAGAAAAGAGAAAGAAAAGGGAAATAGAGAGAAAAAGGAGAGAAAGAAAGAAGAGGAAGAGAAAAGAAGAGGAAAAGAGGAAAACCAAGAAAATCAACCTCTAGGAATCGATTTAATCGGGTAAGGGTGTGAAACATTGTTATCTTATCAATGTATAGTATTATGTATGATTGTGTATGTGTGTATTGGATTGGTTGTGGTGTTTTCATAGTTTTCCATTTTAGGTCGATAATGAGAAATCGATGTTTTCGCGGTTGGAAATCGACGAAAATGTGGTAGAATACTTGTTGCCATGATTAGATTGAGTTCTGATGGATGTATGTTGTTTTGAAAATGTTTTGGGTTGAAAAATAGAGTTTTTGGGTTTTCAACAGCGCTGAAGGATTCTGAGTTTTCGCAGGTTCGCCTAGCGAACCAATCAGCGAAGGGTAGCGAAGGTTCTCTACGGGTATTCGCCTTGCGAAGGCATGAGCGAAGGTTCTCTAGAGTGTTCGCCTAGCGAACTTTGGGTGTTTTTGGCTCTGTTTGGTTCTGACTTGGTTCGCCAAGTGCTCGCCTAGCGAACTTTGTGTCTGTTTTTAGCTAACAGTTGGTTCGCTGGAACATTCGCCTAGCGAAGGAGCTAGCGAATGCTCGCGAGGGAGGTTCGCCCAGCGAACAGTGCTGTTCGTGTAATTTTGTTTTCTGCATAACTTTTGATCTGTGGTTCGGTTTGAGGCGTGGTTTGATGCGTTAGAAAGCTTATGGAATGTTCTTTCTTAATATGATGAATTAGAAATTATTAGCTGATTAAATAAGTCGGAAAAGTCAGAAATAGTGCTATTTAGCGACTTTTACCGTTTTGACGGTGTGTTTGAATGTGAATCGTACAATAGTGCATTGACGCGAATGTATGTAGATTGTATGTGATTGTATGAGATGAATGCATGTATATATTGTGAATATGTATGCATTTCAAGAATGTCTTGAGTCATTATCATGTGTAGCATAATGATGTGCATTCTTGTGCTGAGGGATTCTAATGAGAATCCGCTATAACATCGTGAGCCTCCCTCGGTGGAGGTGTGAGCGACGGTTATAGACGATCGTGAGCCTCTCTTGGTGGAGGTGTGAGCGATCGGGTCGTGAGCCTTTCTCGGTGGAGGTGTGAGCAATCCAGAAACATCGTGAGCCTCTCTTGGTGGAGGTGTGAGCGGTGGGTGAACATCGTAGGCCCGACGGGGAGTTACTTTGGTGACGAACGATGGTTCCAGCAGAAGTTCCTGAGTGAACTTGAGATGATTGAGTCGGTACCGCATTGCATTTGCATAGAGTCGTGAGTCGGTCTCTATGATTTGCATTTCTCATCTTTAGATGATGCATTGGTGAATAAACAGTTGTGTATGTTTATGTGGAATGATAAGAATTGTGAAAGTATGCCTGATGTGTATGCTTGGTTTTATATATATATATATATGGATACATTGCGATGTATATGAGTGACTTGTGATGGATTGTGGTGAGAAGGTGAATTATATATAATTATATGCATTGTTATTATGATAATATTTCTCACCCTTCTGCTGTTTTATGATGCTCTATGAGGCATTGTAGAGTAGGTATGCGGGAGGTCTTTTTGTGAAGCGTGTCTTCATTCTTTTGGTCGGTTGGCTCTGATATGTAGCACCGGGTAGCTAGGAGGGCTATGATTCTTTTGTGATACATTATATATGTATCTTGTTGATAAATGTTTATGTAAACATGAATTATGTTGGTGGATAATACTTGGCGATGTATATATGTGTATGTATATATGTTTGATGTTATTCAATGTTTAGATTTTCCGCTTTGATTCTAAATATTGAGATGTGGGTGTAAGGACAAAGTTCCTCTGTTGCAAAGTTACCCCACTGTTGCATATCGATGTTTGAGCAGGTGTTGTATGGTTTAATTTATCGTATGATGTCACATGCCTCTTTTATACTATGCTTTAATCGTACTCTGGCGAATTGATTTTATATGTGCCTAAATGATTTATGTGATTATTTGGGGGTATAGAAAGGGGGTGTTACACATTGTTTGGTTGGATTGTGGTCCGGTTTAGGGGTTCGTTTTAGTTAGGGTTCCATATTTTCACCATGGCTAAGGAGGTTCATAATGATGGAGTTTGGAATGTTGTCAAGAAACCCTTTGTTAAGCGCGATGTGGTACCTAAAAGAGCGATTTGGAAAGCTCATAGGGGCAAAGGCATAGACCTAGACATCAACAATGCGACATCGTTCTTTTTCACTGTGTTTCCAGACTCATACGATGCTAAACTTATGTTTGAGGTGTTCAAAGATTACGGGTTGGTTATCGAAGTGTTTATCCCTGCGAGGTTAGATAAAAGGGGTAAAAGGTCCGGCTTTGTAAGATTTAAGAAGGTTTTGGATGAACATATTCTTGCCATTAAATTAGACAATATTGTCATTAATGGCAACAAGATATTTGCAAATACCCCTAGATTTAAAAGAGGTGTAACAGAAAGTAAGTTGGGATATTTGAAATCAGGAGTTGAGAGAGATGTTAAGTCGAAAGCACTAGATAACTCCCATATCCAAAATCAGAGGGTGGGTTTGGACCAAAGGTCATTTGCTCAAGTTATGAAAGGGGACAGGAATAATTTTAAACAACATCAGTTACTTATGGGAGATAAGCCAAACATTGCTCATCTGATGTTTAATGTTATGGATGAAGAGTTAGAAAGATTTGAATAGGCGTTTGTGGGTGTTATGGAGATACCAGGCACATCCTTCGACATACAAGAAGCTTTGCAAACGGAGGGCTACTTTACTATTAAAGCTACTCCGTTGGGTGCAAATTTATTTATGTTAGAAGAAGAAAATACTGGTGATATTAAGAAAATGGTAGAGGAAGACGAGGTCTAGTTATCAAAATGGTGTGTGGACATTCATCCTTGGTTCCCTGATGATGTTGATGAAGAGAGGCTGACCTGGGTGAACATCTTTGGGCTACCATGCCTTATCTGGGGAGACAAGTTTTTTAGCTTCCTGGTAAACAAGATTGGTTCGTTTGTTAAAGTTGTTGATGATACTCAGAAACATCTTAAGTTAGATGTTGCTCGCATACTCATAAGAACTAAATTTGTGATGAATCTCAATGAAATTGTCAATATAGAAGTGAATAAAAAGAGTTTCCGTATTAAAGTTGTGGAAGAGGCCTTGGGTTTCTGTACTAGAAAATTTTTCCTTCTCGACGATAAAGTTTCAGTTGGGAGTTCGGATGTGGTCTCGTCGGATACGGAGGTGGAAGAATCGGATTTGGGGTTCTTCGATCGTGAGGAAATTATCCAAGGTGTAATGCAGGTTGGATGTAAAAAAAGATATGGACGTGAATATCTATGAAGGGGCTAAGGGCGACACAAGGGATAAAATTGGGTCTATCAATAAAAGTGATGGTGACTTATTAGGACAGATAGCAGGATTCAAAAAGCAGAAGTCTGATCAGGAGTTTAATAATAATGTAAGGACGGTTGAAGATTCAGAAATACAATTGACTGGTGAATGTATAAAAGATGCTGATCATGTGTCTTTTCAAGTACTTCCTATTGGAGTAACGGACATCGTGTGTCAGAAGAGACAAGTGGGCCACAATTTGGTGGGTTTTGATAATATCGAACAGAGTAATAATGATAATGTAGGTGTAGAGGTGGCGAATAAGAACTGGCTCGGAAGTAGTTCTGGGGAGTTGGCCTTGGGAACTGAATGGTGCTTGGGTCCTTTGACATCAGATAATAGTTTGAAGGAAAAACCTATTAGGAAGAAAAAATTACTTGAGGAGATATATCATAATTTGAAAAATCCATTCGCACCCTCCTATTATTATACGCTACTTAAAGCTGATAGATTCCAGAACACGCCTCTCAAATCTACTGTAGGAAGTCATGGTAGTGCTGTTGGAACTAGGAATGAGCAGTTTGATGATATCTCAAATTTTTCTGGAGATTCTAATTAGAAGCGTAATGGTTCTATTCGAGATTTTGAGGTGATGAAATCTAATTCTAGGATCAAAAGAAAGCTTGCGGACTTGCCAATCAGGGTTTGGGAGTCCATTAAAAGGTTGGGGATAGAAGTGGAGGAAGATGACGAAGTATTCGAAACTATGATACGGAAGATGGAAGCAGAGGATAGAATACAAAAGGTTAACAAGAAGGAGGTTGCTACTGGTTACTTATGAATTTTGTAACTTATAATATAAGGGGGAGTGGTAGCATGATCAAGACAAGGAGAATTAGAAATATACTTCAAGGGGGGGAGGGGATGATTTAGTCTTTCTGCAGGAAACGAAGTGTGTAGAGATGAAGGAGGATATTGTGCATAGATTGTAGGGCAGTTCAAATTGTTGTTGGTCTGCTCAAAATTCTGCAGGATTATCTGGGGGTATTCTTACTATCTGGAGAATGGGTCTATTTGAACCTATATGTCGTTACAGAGGTTTAGGTTACTTGGGCATAAAGGTCTTGTGGAAGAAGAAAATCTGTTACTTTTTCAACATTTACTCGTCGTGCAACAACAAAGAAAAGGGAGATTTGTGGAGCAATATCTTAACCTTAAAATCAAAGTTGGAGGAAGGAGAGTGGGTTATTGGAGGGGATTTTAATGAAGTAAAAGATAGGAGAGAAAGAAATGGGAGGGGTGTTCATAACAAGAAGATAATGGCCGAAATCGATGATTTCATTCAATTGACCGGGTGTGTGGATCTACCTTCTTTAGGTAATAAATTCACCTGGTTCAATTCTTCAGGTACCGCCTGTAGCAGAATTGATAGATTCCTTATTTCTAATGGTCTGCTTAGTGAGTGGAATATGGTTTATCAGAAAGTGGGGAAAAGGGATGTCTCGGATCACCGGCCGGTCTGGATTTCGGTTAGGAATGTTAACTGGGGACCTAAACCATTTAGGTTTCTCATTTTTTGGTTGCAGCATACAGACTTTTTAACCTTTATTAAGAATGTATGGAATTCTGAATCGTTTCATGGTAATCCTACATATATTGTCTTGTAAATTGAAGCATTTGAGATCTAAGCTACGAATTTGGAATACCTCGGTGTTTGGCTGGATTGATACAAAGCTGGTTGATAGTTTTGAAATTATAAATAAGATAGAAGACAAGCTGGCGGAAAATGAAGGATTTGGATGTACTTTGGATCTTAACAATCGCAAAAATGCAGAGGATGATATGTGGAAGTATCTCAGGATTAAGGAGAGTATTATGCATCAGAAATCGCATTCCAAGTGGATCCAAGACGGTGACCAAAATAAAAAATTCTTCCACACCATGATCAAACATCGTAATATCATTAACAACATCTCTTCTGTGACTGTCAATAACATGATCATTGAGGACGTAGAGGGTGTCAAAGAGGAAGTAACAAGGCATTTCGAAGAGAGGTTTAAGTCGACCAACAAAATGTTACCTAGTATTGGCAGGGATCAGTTTCAGGTTTTTTCAGAAGCATACCGAAATGCAATTGAAGTACCATTCCAAAGTGATGAAATAAAAGATGTGGTTTTTCTTTGTAAAGGAGATAAAACACCTGGACCGGACGGATTCAACATGGAATTCTTTCAACATTGTTGGGACATAGTGGGGTCAGATGTTATCTCCTGCATCCAAGAATTCTTTGAGGTAGGAAAGCTACCTAAGGTATTCTCTTCATCTTTCCTAGTGTTGATTCCAAAAAAGGAAGCTCTTGATAATCTTGACGATTATAGACCAATCAGTCTATTTGGCAGTGTGTATAAAGTCGTGGTTAAATTATTAGCAAGGAGACGTCAAAGTGTATTGGATGGCATAATTTCAGCTTCTCAGACAACTTTTATAGCTGGGAGGAACTTGTTAGATGGTGTGCTAGTTCTAAATGAAATTGTGGACTATGCTAAAAGAGGTAATAAGAAAGGGTTGATTCTTAAGGTAGACTTCGCTAAGGCGTACGATTATGTTGAATGGACATATTTGCGTGATGTCATGAAGATTATGGGCTTCGGGGAAAAATTGATGCAATGGATGGAGGGAAGTGTTTTTAATAATTACTTATCTGTCCTAGTTAACGGAAATTCTAATAGAGATTTCAAAGTTACTCGAAGTTTTAGACAGGGTGATCCTCTATCACCGTATCTCTTTACAATTGATGCAGAGGGATTGGCGGTTCTAATGAGAAGGGCAATTATAGGGCAGTTCTATAATGGTTTTACTTTAAATCTAGAGGTTTCTTTCCACTTGCTTCAGTATGCAGACGACACTGTAATTGTTGGGGATGGATCTTGGAGCAACCTGTGGGCGTTAAAAGTTATTCTTAAAGGCTTTCAAATCATTTCTGGGTTGAAAATCAATTTTAGGAAGAGCATTTTATACGGGTTTGGTGTGGAGAAGGTTTTCTTGGAGGCTGTTGAGAACTTCTTGGCGTGCAAAGTTCAGGTTTGTCCCTTTTCCTTTCTTGGTGTAAGTATTGGTGGGAATCATAGGCTTGTCTCTTTCTGGAAACCTGTCATCGAGAAGGTTAAAGTGAGACTAGCTTCGTGGAAAGGGAGATTTTTATCAATAGGTGGTAGATTGAGTTTAATCAAATCTGTCCGGACTAGTTTACCCATTCATTTCATGTTTTTTTATAAAATTCCTAGTAAGGTGGTTAGAATTCTTACTACATTGCAGTGTAGGTTTCTTTGGAATGGTTCGGTTAACAAAACTGGTATACCTTGGATTAGATGGAATCAGATCTGCAAAGACAAGGAGGTTGGGAGTTTAGGTATTATTGATATTAGGCGTTTTAATGTGGCTCTGCTTGCCAAATGGATTTGGAAATGCTTGAATCCGAATAACAGTCTGTGGAATGAGATTCTGATATGTAGGTATGGTTTGTATAGTGATTGCCTGTTAAATGGAGAATTTCCAAAGTACAACATGAGACCGTCTCTTTGGTGGAAGGATCTATTATCCATTTCTAGAGCATTCGGCAATGTCAATTTCGTTGGGTTAACTTTGACTAGAGTGGGGGATGGGGTGAATACTCTATTTGGGGAGTCCAAGTGGTGCGGAACGGTTAAGTTATCTGCTGTGGTGTTCCCAGAATTGTGGGCTAAGTCTGTTTATCTGAATAATAGGGTCGTGGATAACGGTTCGTGGTCAGGCGACAGTTGGAGTCAGAATATAAATGTTGGGGATTCAGCGCTGTCACCATCTTTACAGCAGGATTATGAGTTACTCATTGCTATGGTGGACAAACAGCCAATTTGCAGGGATAACAGGGATGCAATTTTTTGGGAAGATGATGTTGAAAAAGGGTACTCTGTACAGGCAGGCTACAAAATTCTGGTTGGACAGTTGAATGGTGCGGCTGTGATGTGTGGGTTAGTGTTCAATTTCAAGTGTTTATGGTCTGCATCATCACCGGTAAAAACCATTTGTTTTGGCTGGAGGTTAATCCATAACAGGTTACCTACTCGCGATAATCTTCATTTTCGTGGAATTATTACAAACTCTCAAGAACTGTGCTGCCCTTTTTGTTTCATTGCGGATGAATCCGCCCTACATTTGGTGTTCCAATGTCATAAAAGTGCAATAATATGGCCGGATATCATTAAGTGGCTGGGTATTAGGGAATTCCTTTTTGTGGATGTTCAGGAGCATTTTAACTTGTGGTTGAAAGCTTTATTAGAGTACGGCATGAGCGGTAGAAAAGCAGTGGGTATGTGGCTAATTATTAGGTGAGTTTTGTGGAATAGCAGAAATAGTATAATGTTTAAAGATGGAATGTGGGAGGCTGATTCAGTGATTGATAACATTATTTATCTATCTTGGTGCTGGATTGGGAAAAGATCCGAAAAAAAAATTTCTTGTAATTATTACGATTGGACCAAAGCTCCTCGCGATTTCATGTAAGGTGGAATTGGGTGTTGGAGCTTTATTTTGTACATGAGTTTGGATACCTCTTTGTATCCTATAATTATATTTGATTATTAAAAAAAATGCAACAAATCATTCCAATCACAAATGTTCACATCAAGAATACCATTGACAATCTTGGATGCCAAACCCAAAAATACTACAGCGGCATGGTGGGTAGCAAACTATTGTGAGCTTTAAAATGCAAGGTAAAAATACTTAAAGTAAGTTCCAACAACATAAAATAAAAGTAGCAACAATATACATAAATTCCAACAACGCCACAACATAAGTTCCCATCAAAAACAAATTATAAATGTGCTGTAAATTCCTAAACCAAATTCCAATCGTAATTAAACGTAAATAAAAATGACTAAATCACATATGCACTATCTTCACCTCATAGTTCCACCACATTAATATCATCTTACTCATACTTGATTGAATTTGAAACTCTTCTTTTTCCACCTACAACTGTTCAACTCCATTAGACACTAATGTAGCAAGTCTAGAGTGATGTCTAAAAAGGGTTTGGTGGTGGATCTCAATTGTTCGGATCCGATTTCTGGGCCTCCGGGTGGTATTATTGGGCCTTCTAAAGGGATTAAAGGAAGAAAAAAGAAGTTGTTGCATGAGGTGTATGACTGCTAAAAATTCCTTATTCTACTTCTTACTTCAATTCTATTATTCATGCGGTTGTTGAGGTCCCTAGAAAACCCACTCGTATTATTTCCAGAAGGCGTTCTGGTTCTCCTTCCCCTGGGTTTAGGATGTATCCAAAAATAAGGGGTTCATCTTCTCTTCTATGTGATGAATCAGTCACAGATACGGACATTATTAGAGGGAACGTGAGATGCAAAAAGGCCTTAGAAGCCGTCCCTATCAAAGTTCGGAAGACCTTAAAACAATTAGGGGTGGAGGGCAAAGATGGTGATGAGAGATTTGAAAGAGCTTTAAGGAAACTTGAATCAGTGGACAAGAAACGCAGGTGTAGTAAGAGGGTTGTAGAAAGAGGTAATCAATGAATATAGTATCATTTAATGTTCGAGGGTGTTGCTCAAATCATTGGTAAGCGAAAGCTAATATTTGTCTCTTGCAAGAGACCAAGATGCGACTTGTGGTTGATAGTGATGTTCAAAACATTTGGAGATATTCGGGTTTCAAATGGTCAGCTATTAACTCTAAGGGGCAATCCGGAGGTCTTTTGACAATCTGGAGGAAGGATCAGATGTGTGGGTATTCCAGTTTCCGGGGAAAGGTTTCTTGGGTATGCATTTTTCTTGGAAATCCTTGAACCTTTTTGTAGTTAATGTTTATTCTTCCTGCGGGATTCAAGAGAAACGTAGATTGTGGAGTGAATTGATTAATATTAAGAATCAAATTCCTACTGAGGGTTGGATCATCGCTGGTGATTTCAACGCAGTAAAGTCAAAGGAGGGAAGAAAGGGCAGAAGTGCTGCTAATCTCGGTGAAATGGTAGAATTCTCTGCTTTTATTGATAACCTGAATTTGTTTGATCTTCTAGTTATTAGTAGTAAGTATACTTGGTTCAATTCGAACGGTATAAATCGTAGCAGACTGGATAGATTTCTTGTAAATGATATAGTTATTGATAAATTGGCATTGAAGGATCAATGGGTGGGAAATAGAGATATTTTGGATCACCGTCCGATTTGGCTGAAATCGTTCTTTGTGAATTGGGGACCGAAACTGTTCCGTTTCTTCAATTGTTAGTTGGAACATAGAGATTTTAAAGAATTTGTGAAGAAGTAACGAGAGTCGGTGAATATTTCGGAGTTGTATGGCTATGTGTTGTAGAACAAACTCAAAACTCTGAAAATAGATCTCAAATGGTGGAATGTGCATGTTTTCGGTTAGCTAGACCTGAATATTGATGACAACATCCATTGTCTTAATGAGCTTGAGTCGAAATTAGACGGCTTAGGTATTGGTCAGGAAGATTTAACTATTTAGGAAAGGTTGAAATCTCATGAAGATATGTGGAAATCTCTAAGGATCAAAGAAAATATGCTGAAACAGAAGTCCAGAAGCAAGTGGTTGAGTGAAGGCGACAATAATTCACGTTTATTCCATGATTCTCTCAAATCTAGAAATAGATCCAACTCTATTTCAAGGATTAAGGTGGGAGGAATCTTGAAGGAGGATCCTGGTGAGATCAAACATGAAGCTATGATATATTTTGAGAAGAAATTCAGGGCCCAATCTTGCGAGAGGCCGCATTGTAACCTGGATCTTTTGGCTGTGATTAGTGATGAAGCTAGACAGGGTCGCATTGGAGGGTGAATTTACTCATTTTGATTTCAAAGAGGCAGTTTTCGGGTTTGATGGGAATCAGAGTCCTGGATTGGATGGATTTAATTTCACTTCCTTAAGTCTTGTTGGGATATTGTAGGCTATGATGTATGTAATTGTGTTATCGAATTCTTCGTTACTGGAAGATTGGATAAAGTCTTTGCCTCCTCCTTCTTGTCTCTTGTTCCTAAAGTAGACAACCCTCAATCGTTTGAGGATTTTAGACCAATTTCATTGGTTGAGTGCATCCTAAAAATTATCTCTAAACTGTTAGCTAAGAGGTTAAGTTCGGTTATTGACAAGTTGATTTCTCCCGCCCAAACGACGTTTATTCCGGGTCGCCAGTTGTTGGATGGAGTCCTGGTGGCCAATGAAACGATTGACTTTGCAATTAACAAAAAGAAACAATGCATCCTCTTCAAAGTGGATTTCGCTCAGGCCTACGATTGTGTGGATTGGGGTTTTCTGGAAGATATGATGATAAATATGGGCTTTGGTGTTAATTGGTTGAAGTGGATTCGTGGTTCCGTGTTCAATAACAATCTTTCGGTTCTGATCAATGGCAGCCCTTCGAAGGATTTAAAAGCGATAAGAGGGCTAAAGCACGGTGACCCCTTATCTCCATTCTTGTTCGCTATCGTCGTCGAAGGCTTGGCTTGCTTGGTGAGAAAGGCCTCTGTTTGTGGTATTCTTTCAGATTTTAAATTCAACAATACAACTTCTGGGAATATTAGGCCGTTTGCGGATGACACCATTCTTTTTGGAGATGGGTCGATTTCGATTCTATGGGCTTTTAAGTCTATATTACGTGGATTTGAGGTAATATCAGCGCTCAAAATCAACTATGCTAAGAGTTGCCTTTATGGAGTTGGTTTAGATCCAAAGTTCTTGGTAGCGGCAGAGCATTTTCTGCATTGTAAATCAGGACTTTTACCTGGTTGTTGGGGGCAGCCACAGGAGAATCTCGTTTTGGAGGCCGGTTGTGGATTGTATGAGGAATAGGCTCTCGAATTGGATTGGTCGTAATCTATTAATCGGTGGCCGTGTTACCTTAATAAATTCAGTGTTAGCAAACTTGCCAATTCACCATCTTTCCTTCTTTAAGGTTCCTAAGCAAGTTGTGAAGGAAATTATTGCCATTCAAAGGAGGTTTCTTTGGGCTGGAAATTCGTCGAGTGGTTTTATTTCATGGGTAAGTTTGAAGTCAATTTGCAAACCAAAATCTCAAGGGGGCCTTGGGATCAAACACATTGGACGATTCAACAAAGCTCTCCTTGCAAAATGGCTCTAAAATTCAGCATTGAGGGTAATGAGATTTGGCGCCCGATTCTTTATAGTAGATACGGAAATTTGAGTTGGAAAATTCAACTTTTTAATGTGGAGGGTAATCACTATTTGGATTCAAAATGGTTGAAGGATATAATGTCTTTCTCTTCGTCTGCAAACCAGGTTCCTTTTACTAGCCTTTTATCTGGTGTAATTGGTAATGGTAATGGAATTCTCTTTTGGCATTCAGTTTGGCTGACTAACAGAACTTTAAATGACTGTTTTTGTTTTCTTTATTTGGCTTGCAAATCTAAAAACGGTGCTGTGTCTGAAATGGGAAGATAGGAGGAAGAGGATTGGGTCTGGAAAATTCAAGAGCATATTCCTGTTCGGTCGCATCAGCTGGACCGTGATTTGTGCTATCTGCTCTTGATGTTAGAGGGAATTCAACTGTCTCATTTAATTGCTGACAGTTGGAAGGGGAATCTTGATAGAGACAATGGATTTTCGGTGAAATCTTATTATGAGTGCATTGCCTTTAGCGAGATTTCGGATTCGTTGAGTGATAACTTAATTCAGATGTTGGATTTAATTTGGTTATCGGAAATTTCTATGAAAGTGAAAATATTTGCTCGGAGATTGGTTATTGATAGGTTGCCAACAAGATCGAATCTAGTGGTGAGAGGAGTGATTACAAACTCGCATGAGAAATGATGCATGTTCTATTTCTGTGATTTGGAGGATTCATCTCATCTGTTCTTTAATTGCCCAAAATCTATCTTGGTGTGGAATAAAGTGTGCGATTGGGTGGATATTGATCGTATTTCGAAATCGAATTGTTGTGATCATGTTCTGTTATGGGGTCTGCGCTTAAAAGGAAGAAGTAAGGCAAATTCGATTAACTCCATATGGTTTATTGTTTGTTGGAATATTTGGAGGTGTAGGAACAACATCTTATTTAATGATGAGATTTGTAATGTAGATTCCATATTTGTCGGTATTGTAACCACTTCGTGGAATTGGTTGATTCTAGGAAGTCGTAATAGACGACATTGTAGTCTTTACGAGTGGTCTAAATTTCCTTTCGATTGGTTATAGGTGTGGGGTTCGCTTTTGTAGGGTTGGTTTCGATTTTTCCCACGATTGTTGGGTTGTAATCTGATTTTGGTTCGAGATGTCCTTAATCTCTTATTAATGAATCTTGCTTATAAAAAAAAAGAGTGATGTCTAGTGATTCTTATTGGATCATTAGCCTCAACAACATTTCAAACAACTTCCCAAGTCAAACGCTCTTCTCCTAAAACCAAATCATCTTCCAATATTCCATTTCCATCCTTATTTTGTTGCAACCATCACAAAAAGGGTCAAGAAATTGCTACAAAATCGCTATTGCGCCGCTCCGACTCCACAAATAGCATTCAGTATTTCCGCTATTATGGGTAGTGGTTAGAAACCCAAAAGCATGGCGCCGTGGTCCTATGTTAATCCGTTATATCGCCGCTATATAGTGGTAACAACAACCTAGCCAGAACCAATCCAGGACGAAAAATCAACACCTAAAGATCCAAGACCAAACGGTATAAAGATGTAACCTTTCTACATATAAATTAAAAGAAAATTAAAAAAAAAAAAAACCTTTGTTCTTACAATGTTTGTGATTGGATTCCTAAAGACCCTTGTAGAGTCTTTTAGTATGAGTCAAACTTTTAAGGGTTAATACCCCTTTTGGCCCCTGCCATATAGGCGAAATCCCAAAAACAACCCTGTAAAAAAAAAACACAGATTTCATCCCTGCCATTTGTAGATTCTCTCGTTTTGCCCCCTGAGTGGATTTGGTCAACCATATTGATGACATGGCGCTGCTTAGTTGGAATTTTATTTATTTTTTATTTATTTAATTACACGCGTGACATTTTTATTAATATTTTAATATTTATTATTTTTTTATTTTTTTTATTATTTTATTATTTTTTTTATTTTATTTTATTTTATTAATTTTTTATTTTTTTTTATTTTTTTTTTATTTTATTTTATTTTTAATTTTTTTTTAATTTTTTTAATTTTATTGTAATTTTTTGTTTTATTTTTTTAATTTGTTTTTATTATAATTTTTTTAATTTTATTCTTTTTTTTTTTTTTCGTTTTTATTTATATATTTTATATATATATATATATATATATATATATATTTTTTTTTTCGTTTTTGGACCTAATTTTTATTTTTAATTCTATTTTATATAAATTGTTCTTTTAAAAATTAGTTTCATTATACTAATCCATTTATTTTAATTTATTACCATACTAATCCATTTATTCTCATACTAATTTCAATTCAACAATACTTATGAGTGATTTATTACCATTATAACTCCACTCATCAACCATCTTTATAACCTCTCTCCACTTCTTCTTTTTTTCGTTACAATATTGTTTCATTTCTTCTCCATTGTTTTCAATACTCATCAACCATCCAAAACTCAATACAAAGCATACTCACAACACAACAATACCACACACCCTAATAAACAAGAATCTCAAGCTCTCATCACTCTCCACATCCTCATGAAAATGGTAACTTGCTACTGCCATGTTCACACCATAAGTTGGTAACTTACTATATCATTATCCTTTGGTATGAACAATTTTTTGTACAAAGAACATATGAATGTGCATGTAAGGGGAGGATAAGGATGTTGTATCTATAAACAGTTATATGATTGACAAGTAACATATATAAGTACATATGAATGTAATGTAAGGTAATAGCAGGGTGTGTGTGTGTGCCCTATTATCTCGTCGGTAATAGCAGGTTGTGTGTGTGCCCTATTATCTCGTCGGTAATAGCAGACTGTGTGTGTGGGCCCTATTATCTCGTCGGTAATAGCAGGCTATGTGTGTGCCCTATTATCTCGTCGGTAATAGCAGGTTGTGTTGTGTGCCATATTATCTCGTCGTTAATAGCAGGCTGTGTTGTGTGCCCTATTATCTCGTCGGTAATAGCAGGCTATGTGTGTGCCCTATTATCTCGTCGGTAATAGCAGGCTGTGTGTGTGTGCCCTATTATCTCGTCGGTAATAGCAACCCTAACTGGGAAGTGACCTGGTGGTGCGTGCGTTTGATGGTTCTAAGAGGTCCGTTTTTGGAGAAATTGTATTGCCGATCAAAGTTGGTCCTGAAATTTTTGAAGCCACTTTCTATATCATGGACATTCAACCTGCCTATAGTTGTTTATTGTATAGTCTGTGGATCCATGGTGTTGGGGCAGTGACGTCCACGCTGCATCAAAAGCTGAAATATATGGTGGATGGACATGTTGTGACAGTCTGTGGTGAGGAAGACATCATGGTGAGTCACCTATCAACCTTCAAGTATATGGAGGCAGATGGTGAAATACATGAGACTCTGTGCCAAGCCTTTGAAGCCGTGAAAATTCCTGAGGAGCCTCCAAGAGTGATCAGTCAGCCTGAGGTGGTTAATCAACCCGAGGTGGGAAATCAGCCAGAAGTTTCAATGTCTTCTTTCAAAGATGCACATGCTGTAGTTGAAGCTGGTGATTCCCAGAAGTGGGGCCAAGTCATTAATATTCAGGTGAAGCAGAATACTTATGGACTGGGATATAAGTCACCCCGACGAGCTCAAGAGCCTCCTAAGTTTTATGGTCCAGTCCAGTTCATAAGTGCTGGTGTCTTCTTTAATCGGGTTAATGCCATTGATGATGAGGGGGATAGTGATTGCGACATGGATGAGTGGATCCGCCCCTGCACTCCCGGTAAAAGTCTATGCAATTGGTCGTCTGAGAAAGTCATCCAAGTGACCCATCAAGAGTAATTGCCTTTGTTTTCTGTTTGTGTAAAATCCTACGTTCTGCCCAAGACGTAGTGATGTTTGTCTGTAGGGCTTTGATGTTTTTGTTTGCTTACTTTATCATCAATAAATGACGTTTTCACATTCAAATGTTTGTCTGTAAGGATAATGATATAGTAAGTTACCAACTTATGGTGTGAACATGGCAGTAGTAAGTTACCATTTTCATGAGGATGTGGAGAGTGATGAGAGCTTGAGATTCTTGTTTATTAGGGTGTGTGGTATTGTTGTGTTGTGAGTATGCTTTGTATTGAGTTTTGGATGGTTGATGAGTATTAAAAACAATGGAGAAGAAATGAAACAATATTGTAACGAAAAAAAAAAAAGTGGAGAGAGGTTATAAAGATGGTTGATGAGTGGAGTTATAATGGTAATAAATCACTCATAAGTATTGTTGAATTGAAATTAGTATGAGAATAAATGGATTAGTATGGTAATAAATTGAAATAAATGGATTAGTATAATGAAACTAATTTTTAAAATAACAATTTGTTTAAAATAGAATTAAAAATAAAAATTAGGTCCAAAAACGAAAAATAAAAAAAAATATAAATATAAAAAATATATAAATAAAAACGAAAAAAAATAAAAAAAAAAAATAAAATTAAAAAAATTATAATAAAAACAAATTAAAAAAATAAAACAAAATAAAACAAAAAATTAAAATAAAATTAAAAAAAATTAAAAAAAAATTTAAAAAAATTTAAAAAAATTTAAAAAAAAATTAAAAAAAAAATTAAAATAAATTAAAATAAATAAAAAATAAATAAAATAAAAAATAAAAAAAAAATATTTAAAAAATAATTAAAAAAATAAAAAAATAATAAATATTAAAATATTAATAAAAATGTCACGCGTGTAATTAAATAAATAAAAAATAAATAAAATTCCAACTAAGCAGCGCCATGTCATCAATATGGTTGACCAAATCCACTCAGGGGGCAAAACGAGGGAATCTACAAATGGCAGAGATGGAATCTGTGTTTTTTTTTTACAGGGTTGTTTTTGGGATTTCGCCTATATGGCAGGGGCCAAAAGGGGTATTAACCCAACTTTTAATTATCGCAGTCAAACTTTTAGGTTTATAAAAAAAATCAAAAAAATATATTAAAGTATACAAGAAAATTAACAAGTTGCGATTGTTAATTTTGATAGGTTACAACTGTTGGAACCCCCTCAAATTACAAGTCTCTACGGTTTTGGTTCTGTTGCAAAAATGTGTGTCACCAGACTGTAATGCGACGGTTGATAAAACCTCCACTCCAACTATTGTTCTAAGTTGCGATGGGTAAGCAACTGACATAAAGTACAAGTAACAACGTTTTAAGTGTGAATTGTGTTGTTACTTTGTATCAAGCAGAACATATGGCATACGAAGGAATGCATGAAACTGATATTTGGATACTGAAGTTATTGACATACTTAGACAATTTCTGTTTTTATATTATTGGAGCATGTGTTCTCACTTGAACTAGTAGTCTTTGTAGCATTCAAATGTTCCCAACAGGGGATATGCAAAGCTTGTCGTTTAGACAATTGCTTCTAGAAAGTTACAGCTCTTAGGTTCACTCAACAAACACTTGTAGTTTATAAATATGGGTTACTGACCTATAACTTTGAGATTCAATTTAAACATTTTTAGAAAGACAAGTTTAGTTTTCTTATAAATTTTCTTCGATTCTCATTTTGATAGGTTGTTAGTCTACAACTTTCCACATTCAAAATTTAACACTCAGCTATAATTACCATCTATTAAGCTTTTATCGCATTTCTCCTTTAGCACCGTGTTCCCAATTTTATACATAAGGAGAGAACTACTTTTAGGCGGTGGAGAAGAGTTCCCAATTTTATGCAGTATATCATTAAACTTGCTTTAATTTTAAACGTGGGTTAACTTGCTCTACCAATTTTATTTTTTTTTAAGTTGCATTTTATTGGAAATGTTATTTGGGACTTGGCATGATACTAGAATGAAGTAGTTTTATTCTCAAACATGTCTTCTTCATACAGGACAAAAGCCAGAATGATATCTGCAGCGTAGAGCATCACAGAAAGCCTATGTCGTACACGTCAATTGATGGTTCAGGTTAGTGGTTAAGTTAAGTATCTTTCTTTCTAAACCTTAGTTTGATCATGTTCCTGTATTGTGATAATTTTCTCCATTATTATTTCATAAATGATTTTTCCTACATAAAAATGGATTAATTGGTGTACTCATTGTATCTATGTGTTAATCAGAAAGTTGAAAGAAACAACTGCACACTTATGACTCTTGGTAGGTATATATTTCTCCTTCTCTCCTCTCTATATTAATGATGTTTTTTTTTTCTTTCTACATCTAGTTTTTAATTTATACCAACATACACTATGTTTTCTTTTAGGTGAATATGAAATTTATATCAAGACAAATCCATGCCACAACACCACACTAAATGTTAGGGAATTTATATATGACTTTATGACTTGCAAATCCTAAAAGTTGTCAGAACAGAAGAGTGCCAAGCAATATGACTCTGGCCACCTACTGACTTCCGAGGTATAACCAGACAATGATCTGGTCCAAAGTGCCAACAGATTAACACAGCTCCGCAACTACCTACGGTAAAGACATTCTACCCGTCCTCCTCGCTGCTAATGATATTAACCACTTAAGAAATTCTTTGTATTTGTTATCCATTGATTGAGTAAGTACTATATACAAGAAGAATTTTCAAATAATCCTTCCTATTCAATCATTCAATCAAAATGGAAAAGAACAAAATTGTACCCTCCTGACAAAAAACCAACCCTAACCTTAAAATTGCAGACCTATATCAACAAACAAGAAACAATTGTTGGAAATAAGACCTTTTTGTGTTTAGAGAAAGTGTGTGGGAATATTGGAGGCTTAAAGAGAAAATTGATAGGTAGGACAATTCTTTATGGAAGAGAGAATTTGTATTTTTGCTTGATACAAAAGTGTAGAATTACATCTCTATTTATAGTACTCTAAGGAGAACTCTAGACACACTAATTCTAGAGAGTTCTCAACTCTAGGACTTTCAAGAGCATTCTAGAAAATATTACAACTCTAAGGAATATCTAGACACTCCAAACACTACAAGAGTTTTCTAGAAACATGACTCAAAATTACCTAAACCCAAAGTAGTTAAGCCCAAAAATCCAAACAATATGTTTAGGCTCAAATCAAGTTTAATCTTTCAACACCCCCCCTTAAACTTGATTTGTGACTCCAATCATACTCTTTAGCTTCACAAAAGTTGCCAACTTGAGTGGCTTGGTGAAAATGTCGGCAACTTGATCTTGAGACATCACATACTTCAATTTCACCTCATTCTTCTCGATGCATTCTCTTATGAAGTGGTAATGGGTGTCGATATGCTTACTTCTTTCATGAAATACAGGATTCTTTGCCAAAGCAAGTGCTGATTTATTATCAACACATATTTCCATAGGATCTTCTTGTGGCATTTTTAATTCTTTCAACAAGTTCCTTAGCCAAACTGCATGACAAACACATGATGTGGCGGCGACATATTCGGCTTCACAAGTTGACAGTGTGACGATAGGTTGCTTCTTTGACATCCAAGTGAAAGCAGTATCTCCCATAAAGAACACAAAACCAGTAGTGCTCTTTCTATCATCCAAGTCTCCACCCCAATCGCTATCACTATAGCCAAAAATCTCATAATTGTTAGAAGAGTAATAGTGTAAGCCAAAGTTTGTTGTACCTTTGATATATCGAAGGATTCTCTTTGCCGCCTTGAAGTGAGTTGTTATTGGAGCTTCCATGTAGCGACTTACGACTCCTACAACATAGAGAATATCCGGCCTTGTACTTGTCAAGTAACGTAGACTTCCAACCAAACTTTTGTAAAGAGTTGGATCCACAGTCTCTCAATTTTCATGCTTACTCAACTTGCTGCCACATTCCATCGGGGTGTCAACCGGATTAGCATCATCCATCTTGAACTTCTTAAGGACTTCTTTGGCATAAACTTCCTGGGTGATAAAAATTCCTTTGTCTTCTTGCTTTACTTCGATTCCACGATAATATGCCATGAGCCCCATATCCGCCATCTCAAATTCATTTGACATGTCTTTCTTGAACTCCTCGAATATGCTTAGATTGTTCCCAGTAAAGATCAAGTCATCAACATATAAGCACACAATCAAAATATCTCCACTTTGCGCTTTAATATAGAGTGCATGCTTATATGGACACTTGATGAAGTTTTTGTCTCGAAAATACTTGTCGATTCGAACATTCCAAGCTCTCGGTGCTTGGTTGAGTCCGTACAACGCCTTTTTCAACTTTAAGACTTTTTCTTCTTGCCCTTTTACTTCATATCCCTTTGGTTGCTCGATATAAACTTCTTCTTCGAGAAAACCATTCAAGAAGGCCGACTTCACATCCATTTGATAGATCTTCCATTCATTTTGGGCTACCAACGAAATGATCAGTCTAATAGTTTCAAGACGAGCAATAGGGGCAAATACCTCATCATAGTCAATTCCTTGTCTTTGACTATAGCCTTTTGCCACCAATCTTGCTTTGTATCTCTCCATGTCTCCTTTTGCATTCTTCTTTACTTTGTACACCCATCTTACTCCGATTTCTTTGTGTCCTTGTGGAAGTGTAGTAAGTTCCTACATATCATTCTTCGTGATTGACTTTATTTCTTCATCCATGGCGTCTCTCCACTTTACATTTTGAACAGCTTCTTGATAGCTTAGAGGCTCACAATCACCAAAAAGACAAAAGAGGTTAATGTCATTTTGGTTTTCGGTTACCTCATAAAGCTCTTCAATGCTCCTTAGTCGTGGTGTCCTCTCACTTGAGCTTGTTTCATCCAACCTTGGTGTCGGTGAGGTAGGTGGTGTAATATGTTCCTCTATCATTGGTTGTTCCATTTCATCTTCTTCTTCTTCAAAGTAAGGAAGAAAATCGTACTTGTCTTCTTGAACACTCAAATCCCAACAATCTTCTTCGTTGAACTCCACGTCACGACTTATGACAATTTTTCCACTATTTGGATTATAGAGCTTGTACCCTTTAGAGCTTGAGTCATAACCCACGAACACGTACTTCTCACTTTTATCATCGATCTTTGTTCTCCTTTCATCTGGAACGTGGGTATATGCAATGCTTCCAAACACTTTGAGGTGAGAGATCCCTGGCTTCCTTCCACTCCATGCTTCTTGTGGTGTCTTCTCATGCACACTTCTTGTTGGGGAACAGTTTTTCAGGTATACCGCACATGCCACTGCTTCGGCCCAAATCTCTTTCGGCATCTTCTTACTCTTAAGCATGCTTCGCACCATATTAAGTATGGTTCGGTTCTTTCTCTCCGCTACTCCATTTTGTTGTGGCGATCTTGGCACTGTTAGTGGGCGGCGGATTCCATGGTCTTCACAATATTTGTTGAACTCATTTGAAGTAAACTAGCCTCCTCGGTCAGATCTCATGGCCTTAATGGAAAGACCACTTTCTTTCTCCACAAGGGCTTTGAACTTCTTAAAGTTTTCAAACACTTCCGACTTCTCCCTCAAGAAATAAACCCACGTTTTTCTAGAATAATCATCAATAAAGAGGAGAAAGTATTTATTCTTACCAAATGAGTTTGGATTGATTGGTCCACAGACATCGGTGTGTATGAGCTCTAGCGGTTTTGTCGCTCTTGACGTTGATTCCTTTGGAAAGCTTTTTCGGAATTGCTTCCCAATTAGACATCCTTCACATAGTTGGTCTGGGTGGTTTATACTAGGTAAGCCTCTCACCATCTCCTTCTTTGACAAACATTCTAGACTACCGAAGTTAAGCTGTCCAAATCGTAGATGCCATAGCCACGAAGAGTCAGTATAGCAAGCCTTGAGACACTTTGCCACATCATTTTGAATGTTCAAGAGGAACATTCTATTCTTTGACATAGGCACCTTAGCAATCAAGTTATGCCCACGATCTCTTAAGAAAAGACTATGTTCTTTCAAGTGGATGTCATAACCTTTCTCTAATAGTTGTCCCAAGCTCAAAATATTATTCTTCATGTTAGGAACATAGTAGACATTGGATATGAATTGATGACTCCCATTCTTCAAGCGTATGAGAATTTTACCTTTGCCTTTGACTGGTATCTTTGAGTCATCTCGAAATGAGACGTCGCCAGTTGTCGCTTCATTGATCTCTACGAACATGCTTCGATCGCCGCACATGTGGTTGCTTGCGCCAGTGTCGAGGTACCACTTGTTTCTTTTCTCTTCAACTTGGCTTTGGCACGCGAGCAGCAGAGTTTCTTCTTCTCCACCTTTTTCTTCTACAAAGTTAGCTTTCTCCACAACCTTCTTTGAGAATCTACACTCAGATGCGTAGTGACCGATCTTGTTACAGTTGAAGCACTTGATTTGTGACTTGTCGCACCTTGACCATGAATTTCCTCTTCCACGACCTCTTATTGCTTGTGTATTCCAACTTCTTTCTCCATTGTTAAAGTTGTTGGAGTAGTTGTTGTAACTACCTCTTCCTTCTCCTCCATGTCCTCGTCCATGTCCATGATCTTGGCCACGACCTCGTCCTCTTTGGCTTTTGTAATTCACATAGTTTTTTTCCTTTGCGTTGAGTTGTAGTAGTTGCTCCATAGCCTCCTTTTGTTTAATTTTTCTCTTTTGTTTTTCTTCGTATGCTTGTAAGGAACCCATGAGTTGCTCAATAGTCATGGTCTTTAAATCCTTGTTTTCTTCAATGTTGGTAACAATGAAGTCAAAACTTGGATTTAAAGTGCGAAGTATTTTCTCCATGACTTTCACCTCATCAACATCTTCACCATTTCTTTTAAGTTGATTGACTACGGACAATACTCGAGAAAAATAATCTGAAATTGACTCAGACTCTTCCATAAATAAACGTTCAAACTCACCTCTAAGAGTTTGAAGACGAATCTTTTTCACCTGCTCCACTCCTTTGTTGCAAGTTTGAAGCTTGTCCCATGCTTCTTTGGCCGTCGTTGCATTGGAGATTTTTTCAAATGTATCTTCATCCACCGATTGATAAATGAGGAAGAGAGCTTTCTTGTCTCTCTTTCTGAACTCCTTCATTGTCTCCTTTCCACCTTGACTTAGCGAGGCTTCATCTTGCTCCTTGAAGCCTTTCTCAACGATATCCCACACATCTTGAGCTCCTAGTAGCGCCTTCATCTTGATACTCCAATTGTCATAGTTGTTCTTTGTGAGCATTGGCATTTGAAAAGGGAAACCTCCATTCGCCATCTTTTGAGGATCTTCAAGCTCTGATGCCACTTTGTTTGAAATAAGACCTTTTTGTGTTTAGAGAAAGTGTGTGGGAATATTGGAGGCTTAAAGAGAAAATTGATAGGTAGGACAATTCTTTATGGAAGAGAGAAGTTGTATTTTTGCTTGATGCAAAAGTGTAGAATTACATCTCTATTTATAGTACTCTAAGGAGAACTCTAGACACACTAATTCTAGAGAGTTCTCAACTCTAGGAATTTCAAGAGCATTCTAGAAAATATTACAACTCTAAGAAATATATAGACACTCCAAACACTACAAGAGTTTTCTAGAAACATGACTCAAAATTACCTAAACCCAAAGTAGTTAAGCCCAAAAATCCAAACAATATGTTTAGGCCCAAATCAAGTTTAATCTTTCAACAACAATTGTGTAATGTCCAGAAGACATAATATTAAACATAGTGCATAATGCTAAATAATGAACTAGTGATGATACACAAGATTATTTCCAGAGCCTAGTCCTTCTTAAACATGCAAAATAAACCTACAGTTGCATCCAACCAACTTTACAATATTTTCACAGTTTCACACAATTTTACAGTTGCATCAACCTACATAGCATATTCAGTTCACCACATAGCAGCGTATTCATATTATGCTTCATAATTCATATCAGTCAGCACATAACATATTTAATATAATTCAGCAGCTGCATGTTCAGGCATTGTTTTTTGAAATTAAAACAAAAATCTGACTCATGTTCTTGATACAAATACATAACATAATTGAATATTATAATTGTAAAAATCAAAAAAATTTCAAACCCATACTTAGACATATACAAAGAACAAAACCAGATCTATACGAGAAAACATTGCTACCACTGCTTTATGATGATGAACAATTAAAAGTGAAATCTGTCAAAACTTTCTTTGTATCTTCAGCCATGTAATTAAATATCACTAATAAGCAAAGGCCATGGTAAAAATACATACAATCTCATAGAATAATCAATTCCTTTATATTGATATAAATTTCTCAATAACTAATCAAAGTACAGTAGTTCACAACAATGAGTTCCTTAAAATTTACCATAAGAAAGTATATAATTTCCTAAGCAAGTCAACCATATCTATCTAGAGGTCAAATAAAGAAAGCAACGCATACTGAACTACAATTTTTCAGAACAACGGCATAATTTTGTTGAAATATTAAATTAGATTTGATTTGATATGATTAGATTTGATTAGATTTAATATTTAGATATAATTCAAGTTGTGTTAGCCCAAGCCTAATTATGAATGTATATAAATAGAACTAGCTTGTATCATTATTTACACAATTCAATAATACAAATCCTTATTTTCTTATTCTCTCTCTTTCTCTCCTCACTAAAAGTGCCTCACGCACTAACAAATTGGTATCCAGAGCTTCCGGTTATTGTTTTTGATCGAGTTTTCAAGAACTTCACGTCAGAGGTAGTGTTTTTAGGGCAAGTGAATCAACCGCTACGAAGATGACTGGTGATAAGAGCATTCTGAATTCCCTTCCAATGCTTGACGACAAGAATTGGATCCGATGGAAAAAACAGATGCAATCCTTATTTGGCTTCCATGATACCCTAGAAGTAGTTAACGGTGGTGTTCCTGTGTTGGCTGAAAATGCAACCGAAGAACAGAAAAAAGCCCACAACGAAGTCAGGAAGAAAGATTGCAAGGCTGCTTATTGCATTCAAACGACGGTCGATGCTGCTAACTTCGACAGAATCTCTCATGCTGAAATGGCGAAAGAGGCATGGGATATTCTGGTGAAGTATTATGAAGGAGGTGAGAAAGTCAAGGTTGTCAAATTGCAAACCTTGCGTCGACAATATGAGTTGTTGTCGATGAGAGAAGACGAAAAAGTTGCCGAATATGTGTCGAAGGTTCAGAAACTCGTTCATCTCATGAAGGGTTGTGGAGAAACCATAACTGATAAGATGATAGTTGAGAAGGTAATAAGAACGTTGACCTCTCACTTTGATCACGTTATCGTAGCTATTCAAGAATCCAACAATCTTGAAACCCTAAAAGTGGAAGATTTGGTTGATTCGTCGAAGGCGCGTGAGATGAGGATTATCGAAAGAAAAAGAGTTCAGGATTCGATAGAAGCACTGCAGGCTCAGTCATGGAAAAGGAATGGTGGTTCCAACAAATTCAAAGTAAAAGTCGACAAGACTCAAGGAAAGAAGTCTTGGTCGAACCCTCACAAGAATCAGGTCGAAGATAGAGCTTTTGAATCCTCGAAAAGAGGAGGAGGAAACTATCGAAAGGACAAAGAAGATAAGAAAAGTATGCAGTGTTATAACTGTGAAAAGAGGGGTATTTTGGCAAAACATTGTTGGTAGAGGAAAGACAATGGATCAGAAAAAGGCAAGGACGAAGGAGCGAACCTTGCACGCCAAGATTCAGATGATTCTGATGGTGGTATGGTGGTTATGGCTGCAGTAGCAGATAACCATGTCAAATCCAAGATCTGCTTCCTCGACTCAGGCTGCTCGAATCACATGACTGGTCGAAAGGAGTGGTTGACAGATTTTGATGAGTCGAAGAAGAGCAAGATAAAACTTGCTGATAACAGTTCGTAGCAAGCAGAAGGTACTGGCAACATAGTTTTTCAATTGAGTAATGGAGCGAAAACTATGATCAGAGATGTGTTCTATGTACCTGGAATGAAGTGCAACCTGTTAAGTGTTGGACAACTGGTCGAAAAATGCTTCTCAGTTGTCATGAAAGATTGAGTATTGAAATTGTTCGACACCCAGAACAATTTGGTCTTGGAATCTCCGTTGTCGAAGAACAGGACGTTTAAGACCATGATCAATTCGACTGAAGTACAATGTCTAAAAACTATTGTCGACTACAAGGATAGTTGGTTGTGGCATTTGAGGTTTGGACATTTGAACTTTCGATCACTCAACCAGCTGATTACTCAAGATATGGTATCTGGTATTCCAAGTCTTGAGATGCCTGACAAACTCTATAAAGGTTGTTTAGTCGAAAAACAATCCAGAAATTCTTTCGTTTCGACTATGCCAATGAGATCATCCTGCATACTCGAAGTTGTACATTCAGATGTATGTGGTCCGTTCGAAGAACATACCATTGGTGGAAACAAATATTTTGTTTCGTTTGTTGATGAGTTTAGTCGAAAGCTATGGATCTATGTGATAAAGAGAAAGGATGAAGTATTCGAAATCTTTAAGAGATTCAAGATGTTTGTCGAAAACCAGAGTGAGAAGAGGATCAAAGTTTTGCGAACATATGGAGGTGGCGAATACACTTTGAAGATGTTTGAAAAATTCTGTGCAGAACATGGTGTTGATCATGAGGTAACTACTCCTTATACTCCTCAACATAATGGAATTGCTGAAAGAAGAAATAGAACCATAGTGGATATGGTGAGATGTATGCTCAAGCAGAAGAATTTGCCAAAATCTTTATGGGGTGAAGCTGTTTCGACTGAAGTTTATATCCTGAACAGGTGCCCTACCAAGAAATTAAAGAACAAGGTTCCTGAAGAAGTATGGAGTGTCAAACGACCATCCATGAGTCATATGAGGCTGTTTGGCTCTATGTGTTACAAGCATGTTTCTGATGCAAGAAGAAGGAAGCTTGATGACAAGAGTGAACCTATGATTCTGGTAGGATATCATAAGACCGGTCCATACAGGCTATTCAATCCAATTAATGAGAAGATTGTGTTAAGTCGAGATATTGTGATTGATGAAAATTTTGCCTGGGACTGGAATTCTAGTAATTCAATTAACAAGCCATTGATGAGCTCTGATTTCAACGAAGAAACTGATGAAGTCGAAGTTGAAGGAATTACTGAGAATCCAGACGAAGTCGAAGTAGAAGCAGTTGCTGACATTCCCGACACAGAGGTTGTGGCTGAAAATAGCCAAAGACCTCGACGAAATAGAGTTCCTCCAACAAGACTTCATGATTAAGAAGTGACTGGTGATGATGAAGTCACACCAGAGGAAGAATTAGTTCATTTTTCTTTACTTGCAGGTGCTGAACCAATCAACCATAACGAAGCTTTAAAAATTCAACAGTGGAAGTTAGCTATGGTCGAAGAGTTACAGGCAATCGAAAAAAACAACACATGGGAGTTAGTTGAATTGCCAGCACATACAAAAGCTATCGAAGTAAAGTGGGTGGTCAAGTTGAAACACAATGCTGATGGGTCGATAGCTAGACATAAAGCAAGATTAGTAGCTCGAGGGTTTCTTTAAAGAGAAGTACTTGACTACTCTGAAGTATTTTCTCCAGCAGCAAGACTGGAGATTGTTCGACTAGTGGTAGCATTGGCATGTAACCAAGGTTGGTCGACATTTCACTTAGATGTGAAGTCAGCTTTTCTGAATGGTCCGTTAGACGAAGAGGTCTATGTCACACAACCTTCTGGGTTTGTGATTCAGAAGGAAGAGAGTAAAGTATATAAGTTGCACAAAGCACTCTATGGCCTCAAGCAGGAGCCTAGGGCATGGAACAAGAAGATCGACTCATACTTTTTCGAATTGGGATTTGTAAAATGCAAGTCTGAGTATGGTGTCTATGTCGATGATTTGTTAGTAATTGGAAATAGCTTGAAGAACTTGTCGAAGTTCAACGAGCTGATGAAGAAGGAATTTGAAATGTCGGATCTGGGAAAATTTTCTTATTTCCTAGGCATGGAATTTCATATGTCAAAGCAAGGTATGGTGCTATATCAATGGAAGTATGTCAAAGAGATACTCAAGAGATTCAGAATGGATGATTCGAATCCTGCATCCTCACCTGTCGAACCAAACTTGAAATGGAGAAGCATGGAGAGGAAGACAAAGTTGATGTAACTTTGTTCAAATAAATAGTTGGATCTCTGAGATAGGTGTGCAATAGTCGGCCTGATATAGGTTTTGCAGTCGGATTAGTGAGCAGATTCATGGGTGAACCAAGAGTGTCACACATGAAAGCTGCAAGAAGAATTCTGAGATACTTAAAAGAAACAACAAATTTTGAAATTATATTTCGACGAGATTCTGAAGGCAAAGGAGCAATAGTTAATTGCTTTTCAGATGCTGATTGTTGTGGAGATAAGGAAGATCGAAGAAGTACAACTAGTTATTTCTTTCAAGTATTTGGTGCCCCAATCTCATGGTGTTCGAAGAAGCAACCTGTGGTAGCATTGTCATCGTGTGCAGCTGAATATATAGCAGGATCCTATGCTGCATGTCAAGCAATTTGGATCAGATCAGTACTTGAAGAAATGGAGGTCGAAGTGAAGAAACCTCTTGTGTTGCAAATCGACAACAAGTCAGCTATAAATCTGGAGAAGAATCCAGTTATGCATGGAAGGAGTAAGCATATCGAAGCCAGATTTCACTTCTTGAGGGAAAAGGTAAATCAAGGTGAACTTGAAGTTAGGCATTGCTCAGGTGAAGCACAGTTGGCCGATATTTTCACCAAATGATTAAAGATCGACAAATTCCTGAATTTGAGAAAGAAATTAGGAATAGTTCAGATCGTCTATGACTAGCGTAGGTTCGACAACTTGGATTATGGTGGTGTGTTGAAATATTAAATTAGATTTGATTTGATATGATTAGATTTGATTATATTTAATATTAAGATATAATCCAAGTTGTGTTAGCCCAAGCCCAATTAGGGTTGTATATAATTAGAACTAGCTTGTATCATTATTTACACAATTCAATAATACAAATCCTTATTTGCTTATTCTTTCTCTTTCTCTCCTCACTAAAAGTGTCTCACGCACTAACAAATTTTAGGGCAGTACAAGTAGTCAAGCACAATAAATAAAGGATTAGTGACTGTGAAGGTACTGTCATATCTTTTATGTTAATTATAAAAGATACTCTGTTATTATTATGAAGTGAATGAAATAAACAATTTATTGATAGTATTTATAGGTTGTTAAGTACATTGTAAATGTACAAGCATTCAAAGTGGTGTCTTTGAAATTTTTTAAATCAATGGATGACAATCATATGGATATCTACAAACTATTTATCACACAAGCATCAATATTGATCATTCACACACAAATCATCTAAAAGAGGGAAAAACACACATGAAAGCCAACTTGAGTACTTTTGAATTTCACGCTGGTATACACCTAAAATTAAGTCCTGTAAATCCATTTTCATTTTCCTAACCCTCTACTTTCACAGATACCATTGGGGGACAATTTTTAATAGTGATTTCAGTTCAGCAAAAAAGAAACATAGCCATTTAAAAGTATGCTACACAGAAAATTCTACACATCACATATCATGCAGTCATAAGAATAACCATCTAGAACATTTCATCAAAAAGTTAACATGGGAATTCTGTCCTCAAACCAAGGAAATGGAGCAAGTGAGATGAACTCCTAGATCCTTCTCGCTATCTCTTTAAGACTTTTGTAATAACAAATAACTTCACAATGAAACCCTAAATAAAGTAGTAATATAAAGTAGTTAAGATCTATGATGAGGAGGAACTTGATGACTTTTATCAAAGAGTGTATTCAAAAAGAAACATAGGATGAACTTGGCGACTTTTATCAAAGAGGACCATAGGAGGAACTTTATGACTTTTATTAAACCGTCTACCGACAAGGATGAACTTGATGAGGAGGGGTCTTATCACTAATGTTCATGAAAGCGTTTGTGTTCTGCTTTCATGCCTCAGAAGATTGCGATCATATCTTCCTAACGTGTCCAAAAACCTTGTCGGTTTGGAAATATGTGGCTGATTGGCTTGGTATTCAATTACCTGTCTCGCAGAATGTTACGGATAATATGTTGGATTTGGCAGATTCGCGGTTGACTTCTTCTTTTTCTTGTCAAATATGGGTAGTCTCTTGTTGGTGCATCTGGTGGACAAGGAATCAAGTGCTCTTCAATGATTTGGTGGCCGTTCCGAAAGATTTGTTTCATCGTATTCTTCACTTTTCTTGAAGATGATCGGTTGTATATAGCAACAAGAGGGTTAATAGTAATTACTATGAATGGTATAAGAGGCCTTTAGATTTTTTGTAAAGGCATCCATTAGTATTAGTTGGTGCAGGTATTTGTACTTATCAGTACAGATGTATAAAATTTGTATATCTCTTGGGCTTGAGATCCCCTTGATCTCTTTTTGAATACACTCTTTGATTATAAAAAAAATGATATGTGTTGATAAAGCAGTATTCAAAAGAAATTCAATGGGAAAGAAACAAATTATGCACAATGACAATACCTGATCGTAAGTTACAGTTTGATCGGTTCTTTTGGATCAAAGTACAGTAGTTCAGAACAATTTGTTCCTTAAAATTTACCATAAGAAAATATATAATTTCAGTAGTACACATCAAATATAAAGTCAATGATTTTCTATAAAACCCATGAATAATTCATACTAATTTCTATCAACAATTTAGAGTGTGTTTGGGTGAAGTGTTTTTATTATTGAAAGTAATTTTTCGAAGGAATTTAAAATGATTTGATTAAAATTTATTGTTTGGATAAAAAATATAAAAGATTGTTAAATTGATGTAAATTTATGAAGTACTTTATTCAAGTTAAATTTAAGGAATTTAAAATAACAATAAAAAAGTAAAGAATTTAAAATTGCTTCTTTATTCTATATAATGTAAATATTAATTTGTTTATTATTAATATTTTAAATTTTGCAAGATGATACTCATATTCTATGAAAATCTGAAGTTCACCCTAATTTTTTTTTAAAACTATAAATAAATTCTTAATCATTTTCAAATTTTACAAATTAATCCTTAGAAATTTTAAAAAATTGCAAATTGGTCCCTATTTTTTCTGTTTTAAATTTGGCTTACAAATTTTAAAATTTATGAAAATGACCCCAAAAATTTAACAATAAATCATTTTATTACTCCATCCAAACAACACAATTTAAAAATGAATGGAACTCAATTGAATCATTTAAATTACTTAGAATTTTGAATTCCTTAAAAATTCTCAATTAAAACATCCAAATACATTGTTAGGGTTTTGAGGAAGACAAACATGTTAAGAGAGAGTCATAGTGGCGGGTGAGAGAGGGAAGCTCGTAGCTGATAGAGAGATTCACTTATGTGTGTGAAAGAGAGAGAGGTTAGGGAAGCTAGCGGTTAAGACAGACAGTCACAAATGAGAGAACGTGAAGCGGCTGAGAACGTGAAGCTCGCGATAAAGAGATTCACGAGTAATACTTTGCAGGTAAAAAATCACTCTTCTCTCTCCTTAAGACGCATAATCCTCGCTCAACCTCTAAAAACCCTAAGCTTCTCATTATTCTTACGCCGTCACGTCGTCACGCCGTTTCATCTTCAACCTAACTAAGTCCAAAGAAGATGTATCAGGCTCACTAAATCTATCATTTTCGGGATTGTAAGATTCTTAGATTGTTCAAAGGGGAGGTACTTGATTCAGCCTGAGGGTTTGGTTTAAAGTTCTAATCTTAGGATTAGGGACCTTCCTCCTTCATGGCTGGATCGTTTGGGTACCTTCTTTCTTTGTTGATCTTGAATCTTGCGTTTTTATGGGCGGGTGAGGGCTTAGCATTTTAAGAATTGGTTCTGCAATGTATCAAGTGAAGGCTGGAGAATGGGTTCAAGTAAAGAGGAAGAATAGTTGCAAGTTGGGTACTGCAAAAAGGTCGATATGGAAGGCAAATGGAGGTAAGGTCCAAGATATAGATCTGAAAGAAACATCATCGTATTTTTTTTTTCAGAATTTCCTTAACCTTTCGAGGCTAAGCAAATGTTCGAAATTTTCAAAGATCATGGATTGGTCTTGGAAGTTTACATTCCACCTAAGAGGAACAAGAGGGGAAAACGTTTTGGATTTGTAAGATTTAAGAAGGTTGATGATGAACATCTTCTTGCCATTAAATTGGACAATATAGTCATTAATGGCAAGAAGATATTTGCCAATACACCAAGATTTCAAAGACAAGAATTGCAGAATAATTTGGAAAGTAGACAGGAAGTTAATTTGTACAAGCAAGATGGAGGTTATGTGAGATGGAATATGAGGGATTCTAACAAGAACAGAAAAAGAAACTATAGCTCGTACGCTCAAGTAGTGAAAGGTGGAGGTGCAGATAAAGAAAAAATTCAGAATAAGAAGATCCTAAGGCAAGTCAGGATGGGAGATAAACCGAGCTTTGCTCACCTGGAATTCAATGTCGACAACAACGTTCTGAATAGGTTTAAAAAGGCTTTTGTGGGTGTGATGGAACGTCCAGGTTCATCATTTGAAATACAAGTCGCGTTACATATGGAGGGATTATTTCAAATCGAAGCCATTCCAATGGGGGCAAACTTATGCTTATTAGAGGAGGAATTGTATGGGGTCATCTTGAAAATGATAACAGAGGATAAGGATTGGGTGGAAAGATGGTTTTTTGAAATTCGACCTTGGTCTCCAAAGGATGTGGACCCGGAAAGGTTAACCTGGGTAAGTATCTACGGTCTACCAAGTCATGTGTGGGGCGAGAAATTTTACAAATTTCTTGCTGCTTGTGTGGGCGAATATGTAAAGGCTGATGAAGATACGATGCAGATGCAAAGGCTGGATGTTGCGCGCATATTAATCAGAACCAAGTTTGCGTTAAATCTTAATGAAGTGTTTAATATTGAAGTAAATGAAGACATCTTTGTGATTAAAGTAGTGGAAGATTCAATAGGAATTAGAAGATCAGTATCTAAAAAGGAGTATGATTCTGAGGATAGCTCTAATATCGAATCTTCGGACTCAGAAGAGGAGGAAAGCCTGATGAGGCTTTGTGAAGAGGAAGATGCGGAGTTGGTGGTGGGTGAGACAATTGAATCAGTTAGTAAGGAGGTAACCAGTTCGGCTGGGACGTGTGAAAGGTCAAAAGAAGCAACAGAAGGCCTGTCACCTAGCTCTGGGCCCAAGGAGTGTAGGCCCTCTTGTGATTATGAGGATAGTAAGTGGTCTGGGCAGATGGAAACTATAGATAGGTCACGGGTTCTAATAAAGGCTGTGATTTGTCCACTGGTAATATTGGATGCCAAAATTCCCAACCTTTAGAGAACAGAGAAGGTAGTGGATTTCAGAAGAAGTTGTCGAATAGAATAGTCCAAGAGGGAAATATTGAGAAGGATGCTGAAGTTTTGAAGGGTAAAGGTGGGACTCCATTAAGTAATGGGGTGAGGTTTCAACAATCAGTGCAAAAGTTAATTAGCATACCTAAAAAGGTGGTTCGGTTAGATGAAATCTATCAAAAGTTGAAGATTTCGTTTGTTCCGTCATACTACTCAACTTTGCGGAATGTCAACAATTCATATGGTGATCATGTACCCTCTCAGGCACATGTTAGTGATGATGATGAGGAGGAAATTTCAAGCTTTGTAGGGACTCCACATTCCATTGGAGACTCTATAGGGGATGAAGAGGTGTCAAAAAGTAACTCAAGGATTAAAAGAAAGTTAAAAAATCTACCGACCAGAATCTGGGGAGCTATAAAGGGTTTGGGAAATGAATGGAAGAAGATGATGAAGTATTTGAGAACATAGTTCGTAATTGCGAGAAAGAGGCTAGGAATGAAATAATCAGAAAGAAGGATGTTGAAAGGTTGGTGAAATGAATTTTATGACCTATAATATCAGAGGAAGTGGGAATAGTGTAAAGAGAAGGAGAATAAGGGCATTATTAAAAAAGGAAGATGTGGATTTGATTTTCATCCAGGAAACCAAATGTGTTAAAATGACAGAAGACATGGCAATAAGTTTGTGGGGTGATAACAACTGTATGTGGACGACATCTGATTCTGTTGGTCTGGCTGGAGGAATTATCACAATTTGGAGTAGTAACCTGATGGAACCCATTAGCAGCTTCAAGGATAATGGATTTGCAGGGGTTAATGCAAAATGGCAAGGTAAAAATTATTATTTCTTGAATGTATATTCTTCATGTTCGAGTGCTGAAAAAAGAATCCTCTAGGGCAAAATACTGCGCTTAAAGAATACGTTGGTGGAAGGAGAATGGATAATTGCTGGAGATTTCAATGCTATCAAGGATAGGAAGGAAAGAATAGGATGCAGTAATCATTCGAGGAAAGTAACTGAAGAATTCAGTGAGTTCATTGAACAGTCAGGTTGTGTTGACGTACCGAGTAATGGCATCAAATTTACGTGGTTTAATGTATCGGGGTTGTCATATAGTAGATTGGACAGGCTTTTAATATCTCCATGTTTACTTAACAACTGGAATATGGTGACACAAAAGGTTGGAAGCAGAGACATCTCGGATCATAGGCCTGTGTCTATAGTCGCTAGAAACATTAATTGGGGCCCGAAGCCGTTCAGAACATTAAACTGTTGGTTTGAGCATCATGACTTCTTGGAGTTTGTTAAAAAGACCTGGGAAGATTACGAAGTTAAAGGCAAACATTATTTTGTTCTTTCAAAGAAGTTACAATACTTACGTTACCAGTTAAGATGGTGGAATGAAAAGGTGTATGCCTGGTTAGATACAACAATAAACGAGAATATTGATACCATTAATGAAACAGAAAATAATATAGTGCAGAACAAGGGGAGTAGTAGCAGCTCTGAGTTATTAAGGAGAAAGAGTGCAGAGGATGTCAAGAGCATTGTATTTAATTGCGATGGAGACTGCAGTCCCGGACCAGATGGTTTTAACTTAAAATTTTAAAGGAAATGCTGGGGGATCTTAGGGAATGATTTTTTGAGACTGGTTATATGCCGAAAGTTTTCTCATATTCCATCATTGCTTTGATTCCTAAAAGAGCTGGAGCAAGTGAATTAGATGAGTTTCGTCCTATCTGTTTGATTAGCTTTGTTTATAAAGTGGTCGCAAAGTTGTTGGCGGGCAGAATTTGTAACGCCCCGATTTTGTCTTATTTATTTAGTCAAGTCGATTTAATTATTTTTATTATTATATTATTTTATTCTTGACTTTTATTTGAGAATATATTATTTTTCATCGTGATTATGTTTTATCGCGTTTTGAGAGCGTTTGCGAGATATTTGAGTGTAAGGGTATTTTGGTCTTTTTGGGTGGCTAGATATTTGTTTTATTAAAATAGAAAGTTAGAGGTGAGAAAGAGAGAAAAACAGAATTTTGAGAGCAAGAGAGAAAAAGAGAAGAGAAAAAGAAGGAAAGCTACAAATCATCAAGATCAAGCTTCCAAGAATCGAGAAATCGGGTAAGGGTGTGAAACATTGTTATTATAACTTTGTGTATGATTATGTATGAGTTTTGTATGAATGTTTTGGGTGGTTTTTATATGTTTCCGTTTATGCCGTATTGGACGAAATCGATAGAAACCGATGTTTCTACGGTCGGAAAGTCGTATAAATACATGTGTTGGTTGGTTATATGTATGTGAGCTGCTGTTTGAAGTTTCATTAAGTTTGGTTATGTTTCGGTTAGTTTTCGGTATGGTTCCGTTGTTGTTTCCGTTTAGGTCGAATTATAGGAAATTGATAGAAAACGATGTTTTCACGGTTAGAATTTGAAATAAATTACGTAGTTGTATCGAGGAAGGTTAGGTCGTCGTATGTCGTGCTTTTTATTCGATTTGGTGAAGTTTAAAAATTCTGGTTTTTGAAAGGTTGAAATTTAATCGAAAAATCGAACGTCGTAGAAATTTCGTTTATGTGTTCTAAATTGTTCTTATGTATTTGGTGGTTGCGCGTATATGTTTGTTTCGGTGAAAATGTTCGATTTAGTCGAGTTTTCGGGGATTCGGGAAAAGGACAGCAAAGTTGTAATTTGAAAAATCTGGTTTTTTGTGAAAAACAGGGTTAGGGATCGATACATAATCCCAGGGATCGATCCCTACTGTGAAAATTGGGAAAAATGGAATTTTTACTACAGCAGGGATCGATACATGCGAGTTAGGGATCGATACATGAGGTCTTTATGTATCGATACATAAAGCCTATGTATCGATACCTACTGTGCTGAAACAGAAAATCTGGTTTGTCGGGGAAACTTCGGAAATTCATATCTCTTGAACCGTAAGTCGGTTTTGATCCCCGTTCGAAGCGTTGGGAAGCTAACGAGATGTTCTTTCTAGGAAAAATAGTTTTGGGGTCTGAACTTGGTCCAATCGGTACAGTTTTTACGAACCGTTTCGTAGTGTCGGGCGTCCGGTTTATGTTTTTGCGTTAGTTTGAAATATTCATAACTTGTTCGTTGTTTATCGGATTTGAGAGTTCTTTATATCGAATTGAAGGTATTGATATGTACTAATTGATGGTGATAAGAAATTATATTTTTAGCCGACTTTTGGCCAACTTTTCCGACTGTTTGTGAATAGTGATTTTGTAGAAAATGTTAAGTATGTTAATTATGAATGATATGAATGTGTTGTGGATATGTTTGTAGAGCGAACCCTTGATTTGAGAATACTTTGTGAATTGTGGATCTTGAGTGAATGTATGCATTATTTGAATTAAGTGATAATGCATGTTAAATGTGAATATGTGATGATTGTTGTGGTTGTTGATTTGTGGCCTAAGGGCAAGAATATGCAATGTGTGGTATTTGATTATATATATGCATGATTATGGTTGCATATATGTGTGAAGATGCATGTGATGTGTGTGAGTATACAATGTTAATGTCATGAGTCATTGTATGCCAAACATCATGAAATGCATTGTTTAAATTAAATGTAAATGCATGTTAATTGTGAAAGAGTTCGTTGCCGTTTGGGTGGTAAAGCGATGCTCGTTGCCGTTTGGTGTAATTAATGTGAATTGGTGTGAATGCATATGATAATATGCTTGTTGTTGTGATTTGTGGTTAATGATGAATGCATTGTTTGAATTGATTTTCAATGCATGATTATTGATGTTGAAATGGTTCACATGGTTGTGAATATGTATGCATGTCAAGAGTGTCATGAGTCATGTTGTATGTGAAGCATCATGATGTGCATTCTTGCATTGTGGGGTTCTAAGTTGAACCCGTTGTAACGTCGTAAGCCTTTTGAGAGGTGGGAGCGATGATTACAAACGATCGTGAGCCTTATACAAAGAGGACCGAAAGCGATCGGATTGTGAGCCTTATACAAAGAGGACCGAAAGCAATCCATAAACATTGTAAGCCTTTTGAGAGGTGGTAGCAATGGGTGAACATCGTATGCCCGACGGGGAGTTACGTTAAGTAACAAGCGATGGTTCCAATAAGTTCTTCAATTGAACTTGAGATGAAATGAGTCGGTACCGCATTGCATCTGCATAGAGTCGAGAGTCGGTCTCTATGAGTTGCATTTGTCATCATTGTAGTTGTGCATTGATGAATGAACATATATATATGTATATGTTGATGTGGAATGAACATGAATATATGTGTTTATGTTAAATGCATCGATATGTATTAGGGATACATGTATTTGAGCATGAATGGTTATGCCTATGATATTTGATGTGTTAAATTACGGATTGTTATGCCGTGTAAATGACTTATGGAATATGTTGATGTTATGTGTATAGATACGTGCATCGTGATAAGTCGTGGTGAGAATGTGGTATATGTGTATTATACGTTGATGTCTATATAATTATATGCAACGTTATTATGATAATATTTCTCACCCTTCTGCTGGAATATGCTTTTTATGGCATAGTGCAGATTGTCAGCTTTAGAGGCGTGGAGGCTTTTGTGAAGATTAGTCCTCCGTTCCGTTGTCGGTCTTGGTGTCTGCTCTGATACGTAGCACGGGAGTCGGGGAACGATTATGTTTATATGTATATAATTGTTGAATATATTTGGTAGTACTTTTGTATATAGTAGAGGTTCTAAAACAGTTTATTTTGTAAAACGAGTCGGTTATGGATCTTTCCGCTTTATTCCATAATTGACCATCCTTTTGTAAGGAAAAGTTTCCCTTTGTGTTATGTATCAAAAATGTTGAGCAGGGATTGTATTTTGTTCATTTAAGTGTGACATCCCTGTTTCCTGTCGAAAAAAAAAAAAGAAATAAATTTTTAGTTACTCTGATTTTATTAAGTGTTATTTATTCGCGATGGGAATTGGGGTGTTACAAAGTGGTATCAGAGCAGGTCGGTCCGTCCGGCCAAGTTGTTGAGTCAGTTGGTGTGACAGTTGAATACTGTCGTTGTTGTTTATCCCTTAGTACGTGATAGGTGTGTGGAACACTGTCAGTACTTTCTGGTTTTTCTAATCCTTTGTTTTCAAGATTGAGTTTGAGATAAGTGGGGGAGAAGTTGGTACTTCTCCATGTTGCTTCAGGTGTGGAGCGTTGGCTCAGTGTATTGTGAATTGCAAGATTGTAAGTGTTGTTCGGACAGTGTTGTTTTCAGTTACGAAGGGGATGCGGAGGTAAGGTTTATGTCAACTAAGGATTTGTGCCTTAGGTAGTTTTGTGTACAGGATGTAAGAAATATTATTATAGTTTGGTAAAGACGGTTTATGCCCCATCATGATTGTCGGCTGTCTATTGACAAATTGAGGAACTGATCACCCTTAATCTCTTGTTGATAGCAGACGAAAATTATGTTGGATGGAATAGACGTGTCTTTCCGGCTTTGATAGCGTGTGAAATGAGTGTTTGGAATTTAAGGAAACAATTACAGATTGTTTTGATGAGTCGATGAAGATGCTAATATCGGAAGATGAAATGGATTAGAGGTTTTGGTATGTTGGTCCAGTTGGGAAGTTTTGAGAGAGAATGATTGGGCATCGTTAATGGTTGTTCTCAGAGAGAAAAGTGTGAACTCAAATTGGACAAAGGTAAGGATTTTAGGTTTGGATCTGCTAAGTAAGCAGGAGAACTTTTAGGAAGTGAAACTAAGATGTTGTTATGTTTGTGATGATAGTTTTCTAGAATTGGCAGGGAGGACACAGTGATGAGCTACCGGTTGTGCGTGATTTTAAGATGTATTCCCAGATGGAATATTGGATGTTAGCGTTAGAGGTACCCGAACTGATAGAGCAGTTGGAAGATTTACTGGAAAGGAGAATTGTGAGGCCAAGTGTGTCGTCTTGGAGAGCTCCAGTATTGTCGGTAACAAAAGGAAGGATGATATAATGGAATAACAAGTATAATGGTATTGAGACTATGGGAAGCGAAACTTAGAGTTCCGAAGAGGGTTGGAGTTTTTGGAATTTTAGAGCATTAATGGAAATTTTGAGAAAACCTTAAGTGTGGATGTATTATTTAAGAGTTCTTTTTGGTTGATTGTTGCTACATGTTGGGATTTATAGAGTTTGGATTGTTAAGAGGAGAAATTGTGTATGGATTACTAACAGCGGATAAGGTGACGATTGAGAATAAGTGTTCACTTTCGGGAATAGATAATTGGAATGGTTTGGTTGAGCTTTAGTGAAATTGCAATTGTTTGAAATGTTTGATAAGAATGGTGAATTGTGTGAGTTAAGGCTTTGATCGATTTGATGTGACTAGTTATGTTGTTATCATCGGAATAGACTGGTAATTACTCGGTTAAGCTTGTGTGTGTGAGTAGCCCGTTACCCAGTGCAAGGTTTTGCAAAAGCTTTAAGAATTTATATCTTTTGGAATTTGGTTGGACATTGCAAAGTACGGTGATGTTGCTTGGTGCTAGTAATGTGTCTGTAATGTTTGTGAAGTATATGAATCGTATCTTCCATATTTAATTGGATAAGTTGTAGTGGTTTTAATTGAGGATATTAGAATCTGTTATAAACTCGGAAGAAGAACAGGTAGAGTGTTTGAGATTTGAATCACAAGTGTTGGAAAGAGACGAAGTTTTATGCTAAGTTATTCAAGTGAGAATTTGGGTTGGAAAAAGGTTAGTCTTCTTGGATATGTTATTTCAGGTAATGGTATTGTTATGGATCCATCGGAAGTAGATCTGGTTTTACAATGAGAGGTTCCGAAGTTGGTTAAGGAGATTAGAAACTTTTGGGCTCAGTTGGTTGTTACGAAAGGTTATGGAAGACATTGCTAAGTTCGTACTTCTGTTATTTCAGTTGGCTTGCCAAGGATGAGTCGTTTGTTTTGGATGTTCATTGTGAGGAAAGTTTCAGAAAGCTGAAGTAGAATTTGTCTACGGCTGCAGTTTTGAGCCTGTGTGATCCTGTTCGACCGTTTGTGAGGTATGAGGATGTGTTTTGATAAGTTTAGGCAGTGTGTTAGTGCAAGAAAGTAAATTTGTGGCTTATACTTTACGACCTTTGAGGATTCATAGAAGGATCTATACTATTCAGGATTTGGAATTGGTTACGGTTGTATTGTGTTGGAAAATTTGGAGGTATTATCTTTATGGTTTTAGGTTCGAAGTGTTTAGTAATCACAAGAATATTGAGTACCTGTTTGGTCAGAAGGAATATGGTATGAGACAGAGAGGATGGTTGGAATTTGTGATGAGTTATGACTTTAGTTGGAATTATCCCATTGGCGAGGTTAATGTCGTGCCTGATGAGTTAAGTCGAAAGTTGTTATGCATGTCTGTTCGTATGGATGAGAATTATTTGAGCAGTTCAGAGATTGGTGTCTGGTGTGTGAGATAACACAGTAGAGTGCGAGGTTGGGTATATTAAAGGTGAACAATGATTTTTGGTGATTATGAGAAAGAGTTAGACCTTGGTCGTGAGATTGGTAGTTTTGATGGTTTCGGGTAATCAGAGTGCGCATCGGAAGCGTGATGTGGCACAATTCATATATGTGTGTGTGACTTGTAAGATTTCGTAGGTGGAACATTGGGAATATGTAGGACTGATGAGACCATTGGACGTTTCAAAATGGAAGCGATAAGTGAAAGGTTTAAATGTTATCCATGGGCTACTATGTAGATGGATGTTTCGGTTATATGTTCGATTGGTGAATCGTAGCATTGTTGTGGTATGATTGTGTGACAAGGATGTTAGTATTATGGTTGTGTGGAGGTTGTTTAATTGATGTTGTGTCGTGGAACTTGTATTCTTGATTGTGTTGTTGCCTCGTTTCCATGGTGATGGTTCGAGTGTGTGTAGCTAATTCCTATGATGGGGGATTAGGGGAGTGTTACCTACGGTGATGGTAACGATCCTGTTGTGTTTTGGGTTCAAGAGTGAACCTGTGAGTTGTGTTTTGTGTATTCCTTGAGTTGTGAGTTGGTCGTCAAGTGCATTGTATGGGCTTTGCATCTTGTCGTGGTTGTTGTCGTCGTTGTCGTGTCGTGTTGTTGTATCTGCTGTTAGCAAGGTGGTTTGTCAGTTTGTGTTATCCGTGGTGTGCCTTTTGTTGGCATGATGGTGGGTTGGTCGGATACTAGAGCCGTATCCGGGGTTGTTCGTGCTTAGTATATTTTCGAGGACGAAAATGTCTAAGTGGGGGAGAGTTGTAACGCCCCGATTTTGTCTTATTTATTTAGTCAAGTCAATTAAATTATTTTTATTATTATATTATTTTATTCTTGACTTTTATTTGAGAATATATTATTTTTCATCGTGATTATGTTTTATCGCGTTTTGAGAGCGTTTGCGAGATATTTGAGTGTAAGGGTATTTTGGTCTTTTTGGGTGGCTAGATATTTGTTTTATTAAAATAGAAAGTTAGAGGTGAGAAAGAGAGAAAAACAAAATTTTGAGAGCAAGAGAGAAAAAGAGAAGAGAAAAAGAAGGAAAGCTACAAATCATCAAGATCAAGCTTCCAAGAATCGAGAAATCGGGTAAGGGTGTGAAACATTGTTATTATAACTTTGTGTATGATTATGTATGAGTTTTGTATGAATGTTTTGGGTGGTTTTTATATGTTTCCGTTTATGCCGTATTGGACGAAATCGATAGAAACCGATGTTTCTACGGTCGGAAAGTCGTATAAATACATGTGTTGGTTGGTTATATGTATGTGAGCTGCTGTTTGAAGTTTCATTAAGTTTGGTTATGTTTCGGTTAGTTTTCGGTATGGTTCCGTTGTTGTTTCCGTTTAGGTCGAATTATAGGAAATTGATAGAAAACGATGTTTTCACGGTTAGAATTCGAAATAAATTACGTAGTTGTATCGAGGAAGGTTAGGTCGTCGTATGTCGTGCTTTTTATTCGATTTGGTGAAGTTTAAAAATTCTGGTTTTTGAAAGGTTGAAATTTAATCGAAAAATCGAACGTCGTAGAAATTTCGTTTATGTGTTCTAAATTGTTCTTATGTATTTGGTGGTTGCGCGTATATGTTTGTTTCGGTGAAAATGTTCGATTTAGTCGAGTTTTCGGGGATTCGGGAAAAGGACAGCAAAGTTGTAATTTGAAAAATCTGGTTTTTTGTGAAAAACAGGGTTAGGGATCGATACATAATCCCAGGGATCGATCCCTACTGTGAAAATTGGGAAAAATGGAATTTTTACTACAGCAGGGATCGATACATGCGAGTTAGGGATCGATACATGAGGTCTTTATGTATCGATACATAAAGCCTATGTATCGATACCTACTGTGCTGAAACAGAAAATCTGGTTTGTCGGGGAAACTTCGGAAATTCATATCTCTTGAACCGTAAGTCGGTTTTGATCCCCGTTCGAAGCGTTGGGAAGCTAACGAGATGTTCTTTCTAGGAAAAATAGTTTTGGGGTCTGAACTTGGTCCAATCGGTACAGTTTTTACGAACCGTTTCGTAGTGTCGGGCGTCCGGTTTATGTTTTTGCGTTAGTTTGAAATATTCATAACTTGTTCGTTGTTTATCGGATTTGAGAGTTCTTTATATCGAATTGAAGGTATTGATATGTACTAATTGATGGTGATAAGAAATTATATTTTTAGCCGACTTTTGGCCAACTTTTCCGACTGTTTGTGAATAGTGATTTTGTAGAAAATGTTAAGTATGTTAATTATGAATGATATGAATGTGTTGTGGATATGTTTGTAGAGCGAACCCTTGATTTGAGAATGCTTTGTGAATTGTGGATCTTGAGTGAATGTATGCATTATTTGAATTAAGTGATAATGCATGTTAAATGTGAATATGTGATGATTGTTGTGGTTGTTGATTTGTGGCCTAAGGGCAAGAATATGCAATGTGTGGTATTTGATTATATATATGCATGATTATGGTTGCATATATGTGTGAAGATGCATGTGATGTGTGTGAGTATACAATGTTAATGTCATGAGTCATTGTATGCCAAACATCATGAAATGCATTGTTTAAATTAAATGTAAATGCATGTTAATTGTGAAAGAGTTCGTTGCCGTTTGGGTGGTAAAGCGATGCTCGTTGCCGTTTGGTGTAATTAATGTGAATTGGTGTGAATGCATATGATAATATGCTTGTTGTTGTGATTTGTGGTTAATGATGAATGCATTGTTTGAATTGATTTTCAATGCATGATTATTGATGTTGAAATGGTTCACATGGTTGTGAATATGTATGCATGTCAAGAGTGTCATGAGTCATGTTGTATGTGAAGCATCATGATGTGCATTCTTGCATTGTGGGGTTCTAAGTTGAACCCGTTGTAACGTCGTAAGCCTTTTGAGAGGTGGGAGCGATGATTACAAACGATCGTGAGCCTTATACAAAGAGGACCGAAAGCGATCGGATTGTGAGCCTTATACAAAGAGGACCGAAAGCAATCCATAAACATTGTAAGCCTTTTGAGAGGTGGTAGCAATGGGTGAACATCGTATGCCCGACGGGGAGTTACGTTAAGTAACAAGCGATGGTTCCAATAAGTTCTTCAATTGAACTTGAGATGAAATGAGTCGGTACCGCATTGCATCTGCATAGAGTCGAGAGTCGGTCTCTATGAGTTGCATTTGTCATCATTGTAGTTGTGCATTGATGAATGAACATATATATATGTATATGTTGATGTGGAATGAACATGAATATATGTGTTTATGTTAAATGCATCGATATGTATTAGGGATACATGTATTTGAGCATGAATGGTTATGCCTATGATATTTGATGTGTTAAATTACGGATTGTTATGCCGTGTAAATGACTTATGGAATATGTTGATGTTATGTGTATAGATACGTGCATCGTGATAAGTCGTGGTGAGAATGTGGTATATGTGTATTATACGTTGATGTCTATATAATTATATGCAACGTTATTATGATAATATTTCTCACCCTTCTGCTGGAATATGCTTTTTATGGCATAGTGCAGATTGTCAGCTTTAGAGGCGTGGAGGCTTTTGTGAAGATTAGTCCTCCGTTCCGTTGTCGGTCTTGGTGTCTGCTCTGATACGTAGCACGGGAGTCGGGGAACGATTATGTTTATATGTATATAATTGTTGAATATATTTGGTAGTACTTTTGTATATAGTAGAGGTTCTAAAACAGTTTATTTTGTAAAACGAGTCGGTTATGGATCTTTCCGCTTTATTCCATAATTGACCATCCTTTTGTAAGGAAAAGTTTCCCTTTGTGTTATGTATCAAAAATGTTGAGCAGGGATTGTATTTTGTTCATTTAAGTGTGACATCCCTGTTTCCTGTCGAAAAAAAAAAAAGAAATAAATTTTTAGTTACTCTGATTTTATTAAGTGTTATTTATTCGCGATGGGAATTGGGGTGTTACAGAATTCAGTTGGTTAAGGATAAAATCGTCACGGAAACTCAGACAACTTTTATAAAAGGTAGGAATATTTTGGATGGAGTGATAGTATTGAATGTGTTAATAGATTATGCAAAGAGAAATAATACAAGAGCTAAGTTGCTAAAAGTTGATTTTGCAACGGCATACGATCGAGTGGAATGGAGTTTCCTAAAAGACATTATGCAGATTATGGGATTTAGGAGTAAGCGGATGTCGTGGATTGAAGGCACGGTGATGAATAATTTTATGTCAGTGCTTATCAATGGTAGTGCCACTCGAGACTTTAGGGTCACCAGGGGTCTTCGACAAGGTGACCCTTTGTCTCAATATCTTTTCACCATTGTAGCAGAGGGCTTTGCAGTTCTGGTTCAGAGAGCCGTAAATGAGGTCTTATTCAAAGGAATAGAAATTGGTAATATGGGGCAGTCGAGCTCATCCAATATGCAGATGATACGGTCCTTGTAGGAGAAGGATCTTGGAGAAATTTATGGTCAATCAAGGCAATTCTCAAGGGATTTCAGCTGGTCTCAGGATTGCATGTTAATTACACGAAAAGTGTGTTATATGGAATTGGCATGGATGATGGTTTTTTTAGAGCGGCTGCAACTTTTCTAGGACTTCAAATTGACGGGTTTTCGTTTAAATTCCTCGGTGTATACGTAGGAGGTAATCATAGACAATTGTCTTTTTGGAAGCCTATGCTTGACAAGGTGCAGATGCGGCTCACGAATTGGAAGGGCAGATTTTTATCAATGGCAGGCAGGACAACATTAATCAACTCTGTTTTATCCAACATTCCAACGCATTTCATGTCGGTTTACCTTATGCCTACCAAAGTGGTGAAAATATTGACGAGCATTCAGTGTAAATTCCTCCTGTACGGATCTGGCAAGGAGAAGGGCATATCTTGGATTAAATGGAAAGTAGTCTGTCAACCAAAAGAGGTGGGGGGTTTGGGCATAAAGAATGTTAGAATTTTTAACATTGCATTGGTAGCAAAGTGGTTATGGAAACTGTTGAAATTGAAAGGCAGGTTGTGGCATGGTTTGATTGAAGCAAGATACCACGATTATATATTGGACCTCCACTTGGGTGTATTGCCTAGTTACTCAACTGGTTCGTCCTTATGGTGGCGCGATATCTTTGGTATTCTAAAGCAGTTTGGAAATGTCGGATTTATGAAGAATATTAGATACAAGGTTAATAGAGGGAATGAGGCCCTATTCTGGTTTTCACATTGGTGTGGCAACGATTCTCTTGGACATTTGTTTCCTAATCTGTGGGAGAAATCAAATAACAAATTTGGAAGGGCTGTGGATTTTGTGGACCATGTTGGTATTTCAGGGCACTGGAAGTTGGATTTCAACGAGACTGAATTGACGGCAGAGAATAAGTTGGAGAGGGACGCGCTGGTGTTACTGCTGCGTGAACAAAGATGCAGCCCCACTGATGTAGACGAATGTGTGTGGTTGGGTGAGGAGCATCAATTCTACTCAGTCCGCAGTGCTTACAAATTGGTGAAGGGGGCCCAACGTGTTCGACTGGACGGTGAGGATCAGCGGGCAGCTTTCAAAATGGTATGGCTTTCTTCATCTCCTCCTAAAGTTCAGACCTTTGGTTGGAGGTTGTTACATGACAGGTTACCTTCGCGAGTAAATTTATGCAAGCGAGGTATTTTATCTTATGTGCATAATAGCACCTACCCTTTATGCTTTTCAAGTGATGAAACTGCGTTTCATGTCCTTTTTTAATGTGAAAAAATGAAGGAAATATGGTTGCGTCTTAGTTTTTGGTTGGGGATTGACGTTGGAACACAGGACAGCATATTATCACATCTACGTCATTGTATTGAGGCCTTGATTAGTAGGAAGGTGAGGGTCCAAAACTCTGCAGGTTTTGGGCTGTTTATAGTATGGTGTCTTTGGATAAATAGAAACAAAATTTTATTTAATGATGTTATATGGGATAGTGATAGGATAGTAGAAGATATAATTTTGTTCACTTGGTGGTGGGTAGGAAAAAGAATTAACTCGCTAACTACTTGTAATTATTATGAGTGGATCAATTATCCTTGCGAATTTTTGTAGCTCTCGTGGAGGATGGTTGATGTTGTTGTACAGGGTTGGATACTCCCTTTAGTGTCTTGCTGAATGAAATTTTTGCTTATAAAAAAAAAAGAGATTCACGAGTGAGAAGAAAATCAAAGGGCGGTTGAGAACGCGAAGCTCGCGACAACGTATTGTTTTCCTCTTTCTCCAAGGCATGCATGTTTTAGGGATATTTGGATATTTGGGGATGAACGTTCTAGAACCTTCGTAGCCTTAAATATGTCCAAGGTGTACGTGCGAATTTAATTTATTTGGGGCGTCCTTTGTTGAACCCCCACAAACTTCTTTTTAGGCCATTTAGGTCTATAACGGTCGTAAAATGTTTAAGATTTTTAAAAAATTAAATGGCAGTTGTCCAAAACTGCCATAGCGACTGTCATAACTTACAAAGGAGGGAGGTTTTCATGGATCCTTTGCAATCTATATGTTGCAAAACACTTTTTTTTTCTTGTAATGTATTAATAAGAGATATGATGTATCTACACAATCAACTAACTTCGACCATGTAGGAAACTTACATTCAAATTTTGCTATCTAAATTCAAATAAGGAAACCTTATATTAATCTTGAAATGGTAGTTGTATGCACGTATAAAAAAAATTATAAACTTCAGTGAATAAAAAATGTACATTATTTTGTCTCGAAGACATGTGATATAAGGAAAAAAATGTCAATTACTTCAGTTGTGTGTTTATCATTTCTGGAGTTTTTGTTGGAAAAAACAATATAAAAAAATTAATTATCAACTTTTATTTAAAACAATACACAACTTCCAATAAATTAATAATTAATTATATTAATTAATTTTTTTTAAATTAATAATTTAAAATTTTAAAAAGATATTTTGGGCCATATCCCATTTGGAAATGGCATGACTTAGTGGCTGAGAATCTGTTTAATAAATGCTTCATACTTAATATCATACCTGATGTGGATTGAGGAATAGTGGTTGTGTTCATTGATGGAGAAGACAAGTTTCAAGCAAAGGATCATGGGTCAGGTGATTTGTACTTCAAGTGTGGGGTTGATGCTGCACGTTCTCATATTAGTATTTACATGGAATCAAGGTAGAGAGATATCAAAATATATAAAAAAACTTTTGGGTGCAAAGGTCATACAAGATACCCGTTGAACAAAGGTATAACTTCATTGATGGCGTTCATAGATTTTGGGTTTATGCTCTTGACAAGCCTTATTCTCCTACTAGCCCTATTGTATTGTATTCGTCCATTCTATATATATATATATATATATCTGTAATGCTTTAACATAGAATCTTGATTTCAACTATGCAGGGAACATCCGGTGCTACAATAAGACAGATTCATGGTGCATCACATTGTTTTACCACATTGATAATAATAATATACAATAAAAATATGAGCAGAGCTGTCTCAAGTTTTTGAAAATACTCCTTAATCCACTTTCCCATGCCCGTACCCTTTCTTTAGCTCATTAATAAGTACACAACTTAATTATAAAAGCTTTGGAAATGAAAATTATGATGCAAAATAGGAAATTTTCCTCTGCTACACTCAACTATTCTAGTTGTAACTCTAATTCCTTTCAACACTAATAACATAAGCTCATAAGCATTACTTAAATGATTGTTCTTTCGCCTTTGACCTATCATATCATGGGCATGAAATCATTTGTGGCATAATATATACATATATAATATCAAACTATAGTATGAAAAATACATAGAAACTCAGCCAATAGAATATATAAAATAACATCATTCAATACCAAAATAGTTCCCTTCAAATATTTCTTCAGCTTTCATATCTTTTTGTGAAATATTTGAAGCAGGCATTAAGAAATTAGTGCAGCTTAGGCATTTCAACTAACATACTTATGACTTTAATCTTAGAAAACCAAAACACAAACCATCTAACAATCAAATAAATCAGAATAACTACAGTTTGTTGTAGATTCAATTAACCAGTAGTAAACTGTGATCCATGAAGTAATCAATCACAAACAACATCGACCAATAATCTACAAAGTAACCAATAATTAGAAGAACAAGTACAAAATAAATAAGATAAACAAATATTAACCTATATAAACTACCATTGAATCTCTTGCTCAAGTGACATAGCACCACTTCCAAATCCTAGCATTAAAAACAAGGTGATATCAAACTCTCAATGCAGACTTCAGGTGTACTACCAATCCTTGGATCATTCTTGTTTTGAAACTTAATAAACCTAAACGTACCAATCCTTGAATCATAAACAATCAATTTTCGAGGCCAATTCCCAATAGATTCAAGTAATATTTGGTCATCTTCAAAAATATGAAGTGCTTTGGTCAAGTAATATAGCTTACTAGGATCTCGCAGGTAAGAAATCCGGAACACTTTAGTCCAAGACTCTTTCCTTCCATATTCCTTCATAAGCCAAACATCATGACCAGAAATCATGCACAAGCAATCCCTTAATACACCCAAGATCAAAGAATTCACATCTACCTCTTCATAATCGGGCTGCAAAATCTTTTGATAAGACTCATTACCCAAACTAAAAGAGACAATAAAAAACGAAGTTCCTTCAAACAAATCATTCGAAGCTAGCCAATTAATAGTGCCACTCACATATACTCCTGCGGATTCATTAACCGGGACAATATTAAAAGGGAACTCATGAATATTTTTCCAAATATTAGTACCCAAGGTATGAACCTTCACTTGAGTAGCGATACTATCCGGTACATAATAACTTAAAACAACTACCACCTTATAATTATCCGATACCGGATCATAGCCGAAGCCATATGACATGCTAACATGACGAAAAATACGGGGCCTTTCAAAAGGAAGGCAACTCTTTGCCTTTTCTAATGGAAGGGTTCCACAATAGATCATTACCTCGATAAAAGCTGGCAAGGCAGAGGATACCGTGACAAGAACAAACTATGTAATGATGTAAAGCGTTTGGAGGAGAATTTCCTTTAAAATTGTATGGAAGATACTCAAGTTGTGTGAAGTTTGTTAAAATATAGTCGAGTGGATAAGACATGAGCATGGTTTTAAATTGCGGTTGCGGCTGCGAGTGTTGCGATGCATATTGCAGTCGTCGCAGTGTGAATTTTTATAAGGAGGCGTTTGAAATATAAAGATGAAAAACACTTTACATATTAACTATATTGAGTTTTAGGATTCTAATATTTTGATTTTAGATGAAAATACTTGAAGAAACATGATTGAAATTATCTAATATGATTCTAAACATAGTCGGAGGCGTAATTTTCAAATCACACCGCAATTGCGGTCTTATGCGGTTGCGGAGGCAACCGCATCCGCAATATTGCGGTTGCAATTGCGGTTACGGACCGTAATTTAAAACCATAGACATGAGAATAAATTCGGGATACTTTAGGAAGTGGAGGCGGCGCGTGGTTGAGAGACTAAGATGTTCTTTTGCGAATTTGGGATCACATATCAAAGAATTAAACAATTTGCAAACGTATCGAAGTATTGAAAATATTTAACTTTAATAATAATTACTTTTTAAAATAATATATATAATTAATTGTGATTTTGTTGATCGTTAAAATATTTTATATAGTAGGTACATTAAACTTAGAACCATATTTTACTATATGAAATAGTTAAAATATTTCATATCGCCGTACTTATAGAATACTATTATGCATGCGTTTTGTCTTTCATAGGAAAGAGAGTTGGTAGATCACTGAAAGTTGATAAAAACCTCACACAACATGAAAATGGTAGAATTTTTGGACCATCACCCCATAATGATTACTCTGAATCTGGGACGATATTAAAGAGTGGAAAATGATCACTATAGAAAAATTCATCACAAAGAAAAATGAGATCATGGCAAGATTAAATGGAATTCAAAAAGGTCTTATATGTAATGAAAATTATGCAGGTTTAAAAAAGCTTGAACAGACCCTACAAATGGAGTTGAGCACAATTCTCAAGAAGGAAGAATTAATGTGGTTACAAAGATCCCAAGTGAATTGGATAGTAGATGGAGACCAAAATAGAAGGTATTATCGTTTGAAAATTGTCAACAGAAGGAGGAAAAACAAAATCAATATGATTAAGAATTTGAATCTGATCCAAGGTATGTTTGATGAATATTACAAGGAGCTTTTTGGTTTGAGGAACAGGTGGAACAGTTAGGAGTTGACGAGCATTTCGTATCGAAGCGTTTAAGATGCAGACTTGCAAAGATTGAAAAAAGAGAATGTAATTGATGAGGAGGTTATTTAAGAAAGTTGTTTTTGCGATGAGTCAGTCGAAGGCTTTGGGTCCAAATGGATACCCTGCATGGTTCTGTTGAAAAAGTTGGGAGATTGTTGGTAGACAAGTTTGTGACTTTGTGAAGAGAATATGGATCAGACATGCAGAAATTGCAGAGGTTAATTAAACAGACATTTGTTTGATTCCCAAAGTCGAGCTGCCTTCTATGGTGACTCAGTTTCGTCCCATTTCTTTGTATAATACAATTTATAAAGTAGTGAGTAAAGTGATTGTTGAAAGGATGAAGGGTTGTATGCACAGTTAGAGAAAGATAGTGATGCACATGATGAACAAGAAGAAAGGTAGAAAATGTTACTTTGCTATTAAGGTATATCTATTCAAAGCGTATGACAAAATCAATTGGGAATTTATTTGGCGTATCCTCCAATGAGGTATCCGCCAAGGAGATCCAATTTCTCCATATTTATCTGTTTTGTTCATGGATAAACTTTCTCACTTAATAGAGCAGGAACTTGTGAGAAAGAAGTGGCACATGTTTCGCATGGGGGGTCAAGGACCCATGATTTCTCATCTAATGTTTGCAGACGATCTACTTCTATTTGATAAAGCTATTGATCGGCAAATTCAGTGTGTTAAGGATACACTCCAGAAGTTCTGCAAGATACCAGGACAAGAAGTTAGCAGTGAGAAGACTAGTGTTCTTTTTTCATCGAATGTTTCTTGAAGCTTGAAGCTTAAACTATTTGAAGTTTCATGATTCAAGGAGAAGAATAACTTTGGAAATTATTGAGGGGTGCCTCTTAGGGGAATAAAGATTAAAAAAATAGGACTACCATTATTTGGTGGATCAGATCACAAGTAAACTAGCAAGTGGGAAATCTAACCATTTACCTTTTCCAGGTAGAGTAATATTGGTGAAAAGTGTCCTCCAAGCCATTCCGATTTATCCTATGATGTATGACATGCTTCCAAAAAGGTGTAATGATGAAATGCATAGTATCAAAGAAACTTTATATGAGGAGATACAACGGATAAAATAAGAATGCTTACAGTAGGATGGGATATGATAACCAAATCAAAGAATCACGGTGGTTTAGGTTTGAAGCAGCTCGAAGTTATGAATCGAGCTTGTATCATGAAATTAGGCTGGAAGATTATTAATAATTTGGAACACTTGTGGTTAAAGGTTATGCAAAGTCGTTATAAGTGTGGAGAAATGCTTGATATCACCAATTATAAAAGTGCAGACTCATGACTTTAGAAAGAAATTGTGAAAGTTGTGCCTCGTGTTATGGCTGCGAGGGTGTGAAGCATTAGCAATGGTAGAAGCATTAGGGCGTGGAACGATAATTGGTTGGAGCCAAGGAAAAGCATAATGGAGCAATACTTAGTGATCTTATGGATGATAATGGCGAATGGCATTGGAGCATGCTGCAAGATTGGAGGCCGAATGATATTCTAGGCAGAATGCAGTATATACTCCCTCCGAAAGTGGGAACTGATATGGATAATTTCACAGTAGGAACTAAAGGCAATGGATCTCTATCATTTAAAGAAATGTATACACACCTTACCAAGGATAAGGAGGCTAGTAGTAATGATGGAGAGTGGAGGTTGGTGTGGAGGCCTACTAGAATTTATTAGGCTTTTTTCAAGAATGAATTTGAAGCAATGGTTCATGGCCAACATTAAAAATAGTAAATGGAGTGGCAAGTGGGCGATGGGTTGTCATGCAATTTGGACTTGGAGAAACAAGTAATAAAAGGAGGAAGATGATACGGCGTTGAATAATGACGTGAAGAATCAAGCACTAAAACACATATCAACATAAGAGTTATTGAACTAAGTATATTTTCTCAAATTTAAAAAATAAAAAGAGATTTGGGAATTCAAACAAACCATAATAATTTTTGTTTTTTTAACTTATAGTAATAAAAGTAACATTTAAAACAAACATTTTTAATCTCAAACATAAGTATTAAAAAGATATGAGTGTAAAAAGAATAACTTTTTAACTATTTAAATTTAAAAAACTAAATTATATACGGATGTCACTCTCAATTTGTACGTATGTATTTTTCTTTTAAATAAAATGTATATTTTTATACGTGATTAATTCATATAATTATCTCCATTATAATCCATGATAAATTATTGTTATTTAAATTTAGTAATCATATTTTATTAAAACAAATTTTTAACATATTTAAAATTCAATAAAAAAAAATTAGCAAACTAATAGTGTCTTAATCTAGTTATTCATAAAATCCGACACAATGGTCTATGAAAGCATAGTACAAGAAGGGCCAACACAGATACACAGTCAGTACAGGGGCTTATCAGATCCGGGCTGCTGCCATGCATGCAGAGGAAGAAAATAGTTGAAGGCTATGGATTAGGATACTAAAATTATATAAAATATGACAACTAAATTTTATGGGGATCATATAAAATATGACAACTATATTATTCAAACAAATCAACCAACTTATAAGGATTTATGAGATATATAAAGATTCTAATTCCATCATATAAACCACGCTAATACAATCTATAACAGAAAAACACAAACTCTACCTTTTTTCATCAAATCTCCATAGTATACTTAGCAATCAAAACAAGGCCAATCATATACATTACCAAATTTCTTAAGAGAAAGCTAAAATCGTCTAAAATCTAAGAACATTCAGAATCACATACATAAGATTCATTGTCATTCAGTTATGGTTTTCTATGCTTTAATGCAAAAAAATTGCTTCAGATACCCTGTCTTGTTCCGGTATAGTGATAATCCGTTTAGAAGCACCAATGCGTCTGAGAGAAAGGTCAAGGTCACTAGTCAAACGACCAACACTTGGACCAAGGTAAATACTATATATTTTGTTAATACCAGTATTGTAATAGCAAGAACAAGTGAATTTGTATCATGCTGAAAACTACCACAATTCAGAAGTGCATTATAGTGATATATATGGTTTGCAAGGAAGAGATTTCATCAATTCTTGAGTATCACTTGCCATGATGTAGTCCAAAAAAGTAAAGGATACAAATAGTCATATAATTATTCATTCTGTTCAATAGTCAAATGACAGCCAAATGAATCAGGTATGAAGCATAAACAAATAATTTGGGCAAATATTCTTTATGAGGTTCCCTGCAAGTAGAGACAACATGAATCATTGCCATAAGGATGTGTGCACATAGAAGACATTGAGGTACTTGCAAGGAGGTAATAACTATTTCTTGTAAATTGAATCCTCTGCCGTGGATCATGATATAAGCTACTTTTCTGATGCTAATTGGGATACTAGTATAGAAGACAAAATCAATAGAGGACAATTGTCAATATTGTTTACATCTACTTAATTGTCAACCTAACTCGTAGTTATGCATCCAGGGGAAAGCTTATGTACAGTGTACACAATAAGTTGGTTTTCCCTTCAATGTACAATCAATGGGAAATAAAAAAAAATAGAAAGCTATTTCAGATCGCATTTCTCTCTTCGCATTTCTCTTCAACTGCTCCTCTGCTTCAATGCTTCAAGTTAGTTTTCTCTATTCTTCTTCTCTAATTCTTTATTCTGATGAGAATGCCAACGAGGAAGAGGGTCTTTTGGAAAGAGTTTGAACGATGTAATGGTTTAGATGGATTTTCTACTAGAAAACTCAATATGAAAACCACTTGACGCAAATTTGCGCACTCACTAGGAACATCATGATCAGAGATATAACAGTAGTAACATATTTGATGTGAAATACAAACACATGTCTAAGGATGTTAGAATCTTTAAAAATGTTTGATTATAACAATGAAGCTAAAGGCACCTCTAATATCACAAGAAGATACAAAGACTTATATCTAAATCATACTTATAATCTTTAAAAATATAATTATTGTGAATTATATAAATGTAATACAAGACGAGGGACTAAACAACAATGACAAACAAATAATATAAATGAAAATTACAACCATTTCTCAAGGTTCAGATTGTCAACCAAAGGATTCTTAATGCATTCGTGGAGAGATGATACTGATAAGTGCAAAATGTACCTATTTTTGTATATAAGTTTTGTTGCACTTATTGATACTTTTTGTTAAATATCATACGAATAAACCCCGCTTTGTTTGTAAATGCGTATAGTTTACGTTTTAGTGTATATATTGCGTATCGTGTAAATATCATTGAGTTTAATTGATTTTCATTTATTTTTGCAGGTGTTCCAGCAATGGGATTTTGCCATTGTTGTATAGAGCATTGAATAAGCTTTCCAGCGCTTCAAACCGTGCGTCAAACGGAGTTACGGTTCAAAAGTTACGAATAAAACAGTGCAGAATTTTCTGGTGTGATTCGCCCCTGCTGCGCCGGGCGAAAATTCCGCCGGGCAAAACTTCAAAAGCGCCGGGCGAAGCCAAAATTCCGCCGGGAGAAACTCATAAGGCGCAGCAATGTCACAATTCTGGAACTCGCAAAAATAAACCGCCTTATTCCGCCGGGCGAAGCCAGAATTCCGCCGGGCGAAACTGGGCGGACAGAAACTCCATTAAAGGCCCAAAAACACAATTTTTAGGGATGGGTTTTGATATTTTTGGTTCCAAATCCATCCAATAGCATTTTTTGAGTAGAATTAGGCTAGAAAACACATTGGAGCATGCATTAGGATGATCCGGAGTCGAATCCTTCATCAATCGGAGCCAACAACTCATGAAATGTTTGGTTTTTCTCCATTTCTTCTCTATGTTTTTCTCTATTTGTTAGGTTATGTTTGTATTGTTACTCTAAACCTATGTACATGTATTGATCATGGTTGTATAATATATATGCTTTACAAATCATTATCGATGTCTTCCTTGATCTTTTTGCATTTATGTTTGGATTTGTGTTGTGTTAGAGATAAACATCACGAATCTTGATTAAGGATGGATATCTATTGTCTAGATGCTAGAGATAGATTTAGATAATAATCTTTATGGTGTCAAAACTTAATGTCTTCCGTGTTTCGAGGCGTCGTGCGCGAGAGTGACGACGAGAGTGATACGGTTGCTCTCTCAGCTCAGTGTGCCAGAGATGGACACTGTTGTGAGCGATACGTGATGATTTTGATGAGTATTGTATGTTGAATGCGACCGATCGATAGGTTTACGTTTGTTCTGAGTAGTGTATATTCATGCTTGATAGGTTTCTTCTCTTCAAAGAATGTACTCTTTTTATGTTCATATTTACTTTTTCGCATTTAATTCAAACCATTTAAACCCAAACTCATTAACAATTAAATTGTCGAACGGCAGTTCAGTAGCACCGATCTCTGTGGACACGATAATTCCCGGAAAAATACTTCCAAATCTTTTTGTTTGCTTGCCCTATACCGCTTCAACAAAATGGCGCCGTTGCCGGGGATTGGTTTTTATTGTTCTTGCATTGCGATAGTTTCTTTGTTTTTGAGTTTTGTAGATATCGTATATATTGTATATTTTCACTTGTTTATTATGATACTTGTACATTTTTTACGTTTGTTCAAGTGTTTGGTTAGGACGCTTGTTTTTGGTTGCGCGGTGAGACATCACTATGGCATGAAGAGAGGAAGTTTCTAATTAAGCACCGTAAAGGCGTCGAGCTTACGACGTAAAACAAGCATGTTTTTATTGTTTTTCATTTCTAATGTTTTTGGTTGTTGTTTGCTCACAAATTTTGATTGACTTATTTAAGGATGCTTTGGTGATTTTCCAAGTTGGTTCGTTTCAACTTGCAGATGTTTGGTAATGATATTTGTTAAGTTTTGTACACGTCCGAGGTATGTATTTATCGCTTTCTTGACTTTAGCATATTCAGGATACTTAGGCTTTTTACAAACTTCATGCCATTCATTCTTTTGTATACTTGTTCTATTGTGAATCACTTTAGTTCCCAACCTTTTTGTGAGCTGGCTTTCCATTGTTCATATATGCGGAGTACCAACATTCTTGTTCTAACTGGATTTTATTATGTTGAATCTGTTGTTTGTGTTGTTTATATGAATGCATGAAAAGGATCAAGGCAATTGTTTCATTTTGAGCACAACCACCTTAGCCAAATAGTCAATTCACCTTGTGAGTGTGTGAGAATTTGTAACCCCTTTGAGCTTTTTGATCCATGTTTTTATTTGAACTTAATGTTTGTCTATGAGTATTTAGTTCACTTATTTTTTGAATGGATTTTTTTTTTCTTGGACCTCAACTTTGTGTTGTTGTATGGATTTTTTCCTTGCCTTAGAAAGTAGGGAGTATTCACATTATGGTGCGGTTGAATTCAAGTTGGGGAGAGGATGATTGTATACTCATTGGTTGGATTCTATGCGGATTGAAAAAGAAAAGAAAAAAGAGAAAAATTTGTGAAAGAGAAAAAGAAAGAAAAAAGAAGAAAAAAGAAAAATCCTTGAAAAAGGAAACAAAAAGAGTTTCAATAATTGTGCTAAATAAGTGTTGTGTGTTGTGTAGCACTTGGGATTTTGGAAGAAGTTCGATTGAAATTTTGTGTTTGAACTTTTGTGAGTTGATCACTCCCTTAGGTTTAGGCAAGTTTTTGTTTCGATTAGCTTTAGAAATTACCCCCTTGTTTGTTTACCCGACCACGCTACAACCTTGAAAGTCCTTGTGATTCGTGCCTTTGTATGTTCAATATGAATTTGTGGATGTATGCATAATTTAGTTTTTTGTTTGCATGAGTGTTGTGTGAGTGTAAAGTACCTTATTGTGTGTTTTTCATCTACCAATGATTGTTTTTGCTAGGTGTGATTCACTTTGGAACTTGTGTTGTTTTAGAACGTTTGGCATGATTTTTGTATTTTGCATTTGTTTCGTGACTATGTCATCGTCGTAGTTTAGTGGTAAGTATTTACTTTGTGTGTACCGTTTTTCATTTGAACCATACATTTGTTTTCCGTTTTCAAAACTTGTTGATTCGTAATTCTTTGGTTATTGCTTTTGTTTCTTTGAGTCGCTTGATTTTTGTTTGAGGACAAACAATTATGTAAGTTGGGGAGAGTTTGATAAGTGCAAAATGTACCTATTTTTGTATATAAGTTTTGTTGCACTTATTGATACTTTTTGTTAAATATCATACGAACACTACGCCAAACAAGAGAAAAGAGGGCGCTTTTCTTGGCCTATGACAGCGCTTAAAAGCGCTGTCTAAGCCAGCGCTGTTGTAGGTAAAGACAGCGCTTTTTTATTTATGAAAAAGCGCTCTCTAATATTGGACTTTAGACAGCGCTTTTAAAAACGCTGTCTAAAGTATACGTTTAAAATTTAAATTTTTTTTTTAAACTTTAGAAAACGCTTTGTCCTTCAAAAGCGCTCTCTTAAGGTGCTTTTAGACAGCGCTTTTCAAAGCGCTGTCTAATGTATACGTATAATGATTTTTTTTTATACCTTTAGAGAGCGCTTTTTCCTTAAAAGCGCTCTCTAAAGGTGGACTTAAGACAGCGCTTTTTAAAGCGCTGTCTAATGTTTAACCTTAGACAACGGTTTTTTCTCAAAAGCGCTGTCTTTTGTCTACGTATAATTTTGAAGATTTTTTTTTTAAATCCCATTTTAACCATTTTTTTTATGCAAAAACCTGTATAATTCACATTTCCATAAACCTGTATAATTCACATTTCAATAAATTTATCAACAAATTCTATTTCAAAACTAGAATTTACACTTAATGCAGAATTCTATAAACTAGAATTTGTACATTTCAATAAACTAGAATTTACATGCAGAATTCGCACAAATTCTATTGTATGGTTTCAAACCTGCATAGAATTTACATTTCAATAAACTAGAATTTGCATTCACAAAACTATACATTCAAGAAAGAATTCTTCTTGCAATAAAAAATTCGCACAATTCCTCCTTAGTATCTTGCAATTGTTTCCTCGTGTAATAAGGACATGCCATATCATCGAAATACTACATAACAAAACAAAATACGCATTAGTTAAGAAATAATATATAGATGTTTTGTGTTATCAAGTAGCATCACTAATAAGCAATATTGTGAAAATTAATATACCTCCACTTTGACCCATGTAATATTGGTTGCTCTAGCCCGTGCTACTCGTGCGTATCTTCCTGGTTACTAGACACTTGACCTGTAAGAAAGAAAAAAACAGAAATTAAATGACAAATATAAAAATCCATGATCCTAATCCATTGAATGATATAAGCTATATTGAATGATATAAGCTATAATTTTACAACTAGTACCTTTTTCACTAACGTCTCTTTCTTTTCTTGTTTGGAGTATGTTCTACCCGTCTCTTAACAACACGGACGGTTGGATTGATCCAAATACCCTCATTATGATCATTTCTAGTATATGATTCATTCGCTATAATATTTTAATCTTGATCATTTCTAGTAAATGATTCAATATCAACATCAACATCAATATCACCTTGATCTCCAACATTTTCATCAATTACTTTGTTAGATAAAAGCACTATAGACCATTTTGTACTTGTCGGATCAGTAACATAGAACACTTGTGTAGCTTGAGAGGCAAGAATAAAAGGCTCATCTTTGTACCCCACCCTATTAAGATCCACTTGCAAAAATCCTGACTTATCCATTCGTACGCCATTATTATTTTCAACCCACTTGCAACGAAATATAGGAATCTGAAACTTCTCATAATCAAACACCCAAATGCGCTCGATAACCCCAAAATATGACAGATTTGCAAATTTGGGGTTTAAGTCTTTCACACTTGAAATGTGCATTGCTTCAGCTACCACGGTGACACCACTATTTTGCATAGTACTTTTATCATCTTGTTCTTTGGTATAAAATGTGTATCCATTAATTGCGTATGCGCTATAAGAAAACACGACCATACTTGGACCATATGTTAAACATCTCAACCTTTCTGTTATTGAATCGCGGTCTGAATAATACTTTGAATAAATATGATCCTTAGACCAAGGTATGAAACTTCAATTGTGCTCTCGTACTATCCAATTCTCATTTCTATTCGGATTTAAACCTCGGAGAACATCCTTGTGCATTTTAACATACGGCTCAACCTCATTCTCATTGTGCAGAACATACAAATGCACTTGATCCCGTTCGACCCTTGATACTGTAACACCCCCATTCTATACCCCCAAATAATAAAATAATCATTTAGGCACATATTAAAAATTTCATCACAGTATAATTATAAACATGGTATAAAGGAGGCATGTCACATTATACGTGAAATTAAAACATTCAACACCTGCTCAACAATTTATATGCAACAGTGGGGTAACTTTGCAACAGAGGAACTTAGTCCTTACACCCACATCTCAATATTTAGAATAAAAGCGGAAAATCTAAACATTGGATAATATATAACATATATACATCAAGTAATATCCACCAACATAATTCATGTTTACATAAATATTCATCAACAAGATACATGTACAATGTATCGCAAAAGAATCATATACTTCCTAGCTACCCGGTGCTACATATCAGAGCCAACCGACCAAAAGAATGAAGACACGCTTCACAAAAGACCACCAGCATACCTACTCTGCAATGCCTCGTAGAGCATCATAAAACAGCAGAAGGGTGAGAAATATTATCATAATAACAATGCATATAATTATATATCTTAGCATAAAAATACACATATTCCATATTCTCCCCACAACTCATCACAATTCACCCATATACATCACAATGTGTATATATATATATATATATATATATATATATATATATATATATATATACAACTCCAAGCATATTCATCATGCATACTTTCACAATTCATATCATTCCACATAAACATACATATTCATGTTTATACATCAATGCACCATATAAATATGATAAATGCAAATCATAGAGACCGACTCACGACTCTATGCAAATGCAATGCGGTACCGACTCAATCATCTCAAGTTCACTCAGGAACTTATTGGAACCATCGCTCGTTACTTAGTGTAACTCCCCGTCGGGGATACGATGTTCCCCGTCGCTTTCAGTCCTCTTTGTATAAGGCTCACGACGTTTATGGATTGCTATCAGTCCTCTTTGTATAAGGCTCACAATCCGATCGCTTTCGGTCCTCTTTGTATAAGGCTCACGATCGTCTATAACCATCGCTTTCGGTCCTCTTATTTTTAAGGCTCACGATATATCAAATCGCTTTCAGTCCTCTTATTTTTAAGGCTCACGACGTTATAGCGGATTTTCATTAAAATCCCTCAACACAAGAATGCACATCATTATGCTTCACATGCAAATGACTCAAGACATTCTTGAAATGCATATATATATATTCACAATATAATCATGCATTCATCTCATTCAATCACATACAATCTATATACATTCACATCAACGCACTATTGTATGATTCACATCTAAACACGCATTCAAAACTGTCAAAGTCGCTAAATAACACTATTCTTAACTTTTCTGACTTAATTAAATCGGCTAACCATTTCCAAATCATCATAATAAGAAAGAACATTTCAAAAGCTTTCCAACGATATAAAGAACGTCCCGATCCGAGTTACGGATAAAAAGTTATGAATTTTCAAAAGTCAAGAATTTATTGAGAAACAGCCAAATTCGCCTGGCAACTTGAGAATTTGCCTGGCGAATCCCATTCTCCAGCACTTCGCCTGGCGAGCCAGTGGCGAATCACCAATATAGAAAAACTCCAAGAGTTACAGAAGCTACCCCCTTTCTGTAATTCCAAATTCGCCTGGCGACTGGCGAATTCGCCTGGCGAATCTGCCTTCGCCAGCACTTCGCCTGGCGAGCTAGTGGCCAGACTCAATTCGCCTGGCGAATCCCAAATTCGCCTGGCGAATCACACCAGAACCAGAAAAATGCTGTTACGGGTTACACGACCCAAAACCCCCAAAAACCTCATTTTTCATCCCAAATTAATTCCAACAACAAAACAATTATCGGCAATGATTCATAAACACATGGTAATCATACAACACAAATTATATCGATTTCCGACCGTAAAAACATCGATTCCCAATCATTTTATCATTTTCGACCTAAAACTCAAAAGATATGGAAACAAGAAAACGTTCAAGCAAACTCATACATAATGATACACATTGATAAGATAATAAGATTTCACACCCTTACCCGATTAAATCGATTCCTAGAAGTTGATTTGAAGATTTCCCAATCTTTTCCTCTTTTCCTTCTCTTTTCTCTTCTTCCTCTTTCTCTCTCTTCTTTTTCTCTCTATTTTTCCTTTCTATCTCTTTCTCTCCTATTTCCACTTCTTATCTCTTTTTTTTTTCTATTTTCTTTTCTACACAACTTAAATTAATTCATTTTCTCACACAATTCTATTTCTACTAAATTTCTAACTTATCATTAATTGAGAAATGTCTAAAATACCCTCCATTCTAATTTTTCCCGAAAACTCTCAAAAACGGTAAAATAACATAACATGTCAACATAGCATATTAACACACCTATCTCACAGATAAAATAATTTATCACTCAATTTAAATAAAAGACTCAACAAAATGGAAAAAATCGGAATCGGGCCGTTACAACTCTCCCCCACTTTAGAAATTTTCGTCCTCGAAAATATTACCTAATTCAAACAACTCCGGATACGACTCTCGCATCCTACTCTCTAGTTCCCAAGTCATATTGCCTTCCGCAACGCCTCCCCACGTTACTTTCACAAGCGCAATATCCTTGCCTCTTAGCTTCTTAACTTCACGGTCCAAAATCCTAATCGGTAAAGCTTCAACCGTAAGGTTATCTCTCACTTCAACCTCGTCCATAGGAATAACATGTGACGGATCCGAAACATACTTCCGAAGTTGCGAAACATGGAATACATCATGCAAATTCGAAAGATTCGGAGGCAACGCCACACGATAAGCCACAGAACCAACTCGTGCAGAAATCTGATACGGACCAATAAAACGAGAAGTCAACTTCTTCGACTTCAAAGCACGACCTACACCCGTAACCGGCGTAACTCTCAAAAACACATGGTCGCCTTCTTGAAACTCAAGATCTTTCCTTCTCTTGTCATGATAGCTCTTTTGTCTACTTTGAGAAGCTTTCATCTTCTCACGAATAAACTTCACTTTCTCCGTCGTTTGTTGTACCATTTCCGGTCCAACTAACGTCCTTTCACCGGTTTCATGCCAACACAAAGGTGTTCGACATCTTCGACCATACAAAGCCTCAAATGGTGCCATACTTATACTTGAATGAAAACTGTTATTGTAGGTGAACTCAATCAACGCCAAATAACTATCCCAAGCACCACCTTGCTCGAGCACACAAGCACGCAACAAATCCTCCAATGATTGAATTGTCTTCTCGGTTTAACCATCCGTTTGCGGATGATAAGCCGAACTCAATCTTAGCTTAGAACCCAAAGCCTTCTATAAACTTTCCCAAAACCTCGATGTAAATCTAGGGTCTCTATCTGATACAATACTCTTAGGAACTCCATGTAACTTCACAACCACAAGAATATAAATCTCGGCTAACTTCTCCAAAGGATAACTAATATCAATTGGAATGAAGTGAGCAGATTTAGTAAGCCTATCAACGATTACCCAAATAGCATTATGACCTCTTTGCGTATTCGGCAATCCCGTAACAAAATCCATCGATATACTATCCCATTTCCACTCCGGAATGTCCAACGGTTGCATCAATCCACTAGGCTTTTGATGTTCCACCTTAGACTTTTGACAAGTTAAGCACGCATACACAAATTGAGCCACATCCCCCTTTAATCCGGACCACCAAAAGATTTTCTTCAAATCTTGATACATTTTATTCGCTCCCGGATGAATACTTAAGTTACTTCGGTGTCCTTCTTCCAATATCATCTTTTTCAACTCCGCATCATCGGGAATACAAATACGACCACGAAATCTCAAAACTCCAAAATTATCAACCTTAAAATCCTCGTTCTCATTCATCATCAAATCAACGAACTTCAAATCCAACTTTTGCTTTTCACATACGGTTGCATGAAAATTATTCGTAACATGTAGCATACCAAGTCTCACACTTCTCGACGTCATTTCACAAACCAAACTCAAGTCTCTAAAATTCTCCAAAAGTTCCCATTCTCTCATCATCAATGCGGACATATGTAACGATTTCTGACTCAAAGCATCGGCCACCACGTTTGCCTTACCCGGATGGTAATTCAAACCAAAATCATAATCCTTCAAAAGCTCTAACCACCTTCTTTGTCTCATGTTCAATTCTTTTTTATCAAATAAATATTTCAAGCTCTTGTGATCACTAAAAACTTCAAATCTTGCACCATAAAGATAGTGCCTCCAAATTTTCAAAACAAACACCACGGCCGCTAACTCCAAGTCATGTGTAGGATAATTCTTTTCATGCACTCTCAATTGTCTTGAAGCATAAGCCACAACTTTTCCTTCTTGCATCAAAACACCACCTAAACCCACCAATGAAGCATCACAATACACTACAAATGGTTCCGTTGGATTTGGCAAAATCAAGATCGGAGCCGTTGTCAACCTTCTTTTTAGCTCATTGAAACTCTCTTCACAATGAATATCCCAAATGAAAGCCTTTTCTTTACAAGTCAATTGCGTTAACGGAAGTGCCAACTTCGAAAACCCCTCAATAAACCTCCGATAATAACCTGCCAAGCCTAAAAAGCTTCGAATCTCCGTAACTGATCTAGGAGCCTCCCATTGTATCACCGCATCAATCTTGGATGGATCAACACTAATACCACTATCGGAAATAACATGTCCAAGAAAACTTACTTCCGACAACCAAAATTCACATTTCGACAACTTAGCATACAATTGCTTCTCTTTCAAAATTCGTAACACAATCCTCAAATGCTCTTCATGCTCCTCTTAAGACTTAGAGTAAATCAAAATATCGTCGATGAACACAACCACAAAACGATCTAACTGTTCATGAAAAATACGATTCATGTATTCCATAAACACACCCGGCGCATTAGAAACCCCAAATGGCATCACGGAATATTCGTAATGACCATACCGTGTCCTGAAGGCCGTCTTTTGAATATCCTCTTCTTTCACACGAATTTGGTGATATCCCGATCTCAAGTCAATCTTGCTAAAAACACGCGCACCAACCAATTGGTCCATCAAATCATCGATCCTTGGAAGCGGATACTTGTTCTTAATTGTCACCTTGTTCAATTGTCGATAATCAATGCATAACCGCATACTCCCATCCTTCTTCTTTACCAACAATACCGGAGCACCCCAAGGAGAAACACTTGGTCTTACAAATCTCTTGTCCAACAAGTCATTCAATTGCTTCTTCAATTCTACCAACTCCGATGCTGACATACGATACGGTGCCATCGAAACTGGTCTAGTACCCGGAACTAGATCAATAGAAAACTCAACTTCTCTTTCCGGCGGTACATCCGTAATATCCTCCGGAAACACTTCTGGAAAATCACACACCACTGGGAACACATTGAGCTCAACTTTGCTCTCCACCGACAATGATGCAAACAAACCGAACAATTGAGCTTCGTCCGCTAAAAGTTTCTTCAACTCTTTAGTGGATAGGAAACTCTCATCTTCGTCATCTTCCAAAGAAGGAAACCTTACTAACTTGTGATAGCAATCTATATGAACTCGATTAAATCGCAACCAGTTCATACCCAAGATTACGTCCAACCCCTCCAACGGCAAACACACTAAATCCATAATGAAGTCTTTACCATACATGGTCAAAGGACAACTTACACACACCAAAGACGTAGTTACCAACCCTGAAGCAGGAGTCTCAATAACCATTTCACCACCCCAAGAAGTCAATAACAAATTCAAACGTTTAGCGCACTCATGAGAAATGAACGAATGAGTCGCTCTCGTATCAATAATAGCAACTAAAGGTGTACTGTTAATAAAGCATGTACCTTTAATCAAACGGTCTGCACTAGTAGTGTCCGTCCCCGCTAATGCAAACACCTTTCCGCCCGCTTGAGCTTGTTTCGGCTTAGTACACTTAGTACTAATGTGACCCACTTCTCCACAATTAAAACACTTCACTATATTCCTCCTACACTCAGTAGTAGCATGACCTAGGCCTCCACAGTTAGAACATTTCACCATAGTCTTCCCACACTCAAATGATTTATTACCCATTCCACCACACTTGAAACACTTAATGGAACCGGAACCTCCTTCTCCAGATCTCTTCTCAAAGTTTCCCCTATGCTTGCCCTTATCAACGGGTGTCACATAAGGTCCACTTCTAGCTTGTTGCTTTCCCCTCCTCTCATTCAAACTCTTGTAATGTGTAGAACGAGCCTTGCTATCTTCCTCGAAGATTCTACAACATTCCGTCAAATCCGTAAACCTCCTTATCCTTTGATACCCAACAGCTTGCTTAATCTCCGAACGCAAACCATTCTCATACTTAATACACTTTGAAAACTCCGCAGTAATTGCAGCATAGTGAGGATGGAATTGAACCAACTCCACAAACTTAGCAGTATAGTCCACCACGGACATACTACCTTGTTTCAGTTCAAGGAACTCCATCTCCTTCTTCCCTTTCACACTTTCAGGGTAATACTTCCTCAAGAACTCGGTACGAAATAAATCCCAAGTTACCTCTTCATCATCCACCTCAAGAACTTGGCGCATACCGACCCACCAATCGTCGGCTTCTTCCTTCAACATGTGAGACCCAAGCCTCACCTTATTCTCCTCCACACAGCCCATGACTCTGAAGATCCTTTCAATCTCTTTCAACCACAATTGAGCTCCATCGGGATCAAATCTTCCTTTGAAGACCGGTGGTTGATTCTTCCAGAACTCGTCATTAGCATTCACGTTCGGCGCACCTTGCACCGCCCTAGCCATTGCTTCTAAAGCAGCAGCCATCGCATTGTCGTTTCTACCGGCCATATTCTGATCATCCCCAAAAATGACAACAAGGTTAAACAACAGTTCAACCATCACAACAACAAGACAGACACAATTGACTCAACACTGGCTCTGATACCACTTAATGTAACACCCCCATTCTATACCCCCAAATAATAAAATAATCATTTAGCCACATATTAAAAATTTCATCAGAGTATAATTATAAACATGGTATAAAGGAGGCATGTCACATTATACGTGAAATTAAAACATTCAACACCTGCTCAATAATTGATATGCAACAGTGGGGTAACTTTGCAACAGAGGAACTTAGTCCTTACACCCACATCTCAATATTTAGAATAAAAGCGGAAAATCTAAACATTGGATAATATATAACATATATACATCAAGTAATATCCACCAACATAATTCATGTTTACATAAATATTCATCAACAAGATACATGTACAATGTATCGCAAAAGAATCATATACTTCCTAGCTACCCGGTGCTACATATCAGAGCCAACCGACCAAAAGAATGAAGACACGCTTCACAAAAGACCACCAGCATACCTACTCTGCAATGCCTCGTAGAGCATCATAAAACAGCAGAAGGGTGAGAAATATTATCATAATAACAATGCATATAATTATATATCTTAGCATAAAAATACACATATTCCATATTCTCACCACAACTCATCACAATTCACCCATATACATCACAATGTATATATATATATATATATATATATATATACAACTCCAAGCATATTCATCATGCATACTTTCACAATTCATATCATTCCACATAAACATACATATTCATGTTTATACATCAATGCACCATATAAAGATGATAAATGCAAATCATAGAGACCGACTCACGACTCTATGCAAATGCAATGCGGTACCGACTCAATCATCTCAAGTTCACTCAGGAACTTATTGGAACCATCGCTCGTTACTTAGTGTAACTCCCCGTCGGGCATACGATGTTCCCCGTCGCTTTCGGTCCTCTTTGTATAAGGCTCACGACGTTTATGGATTGCTTTCAGTCCTCTTTGTATAAGGCTCACAATCCGATCGCTTTCGGTCCTCTTTGTATAAGGCTCATGATCATCTATAACCATCGCTTTCGGTCCTCTTATTTTTAAGGCTCACGATATATCAAATCGCTTTCAGTCCTCTTATTTTTAAGGCTCACGACGTTATAGCGGATTTTCATTAAAATCCCTCAACACAAGAATGCACATCATTATGCTTCACATGCAAATGACTCAAGACATTCTTGAAATGCATATATATATTCACAATATAATCATGCATTCATCTCATTCAATCACATACAATCTATATACATTCACATCAACGCACTATTGTATGATTCACATCTAAACACACATTCAAAACAGTCAAAGTCGCTAAATAACACTATTCCCGACTTTTCCGACTTAATTAAATCGGCTAACCATTTCTAAATCATCATAATAAGAAAGAATATTTCATAAGCTTTCCAACGATATAAAGAACGTCCCGATCCGAGTTACGGATAAAAAGTTATGAATTTTCAAAAGTCAAGAATTTATTGAGAAACAGCCAAATTCGCCTGGCAACTTGAGAATTTGCCTGGCGAATCCCATTCGCCAGCATTTCGCCTGGCGAGCCAGTGGCGAATCACCAATATAGAAAAACTCCAAGAGTTACAGAAGCTACCCCCTTTCTGTAATTCCAAATTCGCTTGGCGACTGGCGAATTCGCCTGGCGAATCTGCCTTCGCCAGCACTTCGCCTGGCGAGCTAGTGGCCAGACTCAATTCGCCTGGCGAATCCCAAATTCGCCTGGCGAATCACACCAGAACCAGAAAAATGCTGTTACGGGTTACACGACCCAAAACCCCTAAAAACCTCATTTTTCATCCCAAATTAATTCCAACAACAAAACAATTATCGACAATGATTCATAAACACATGGTAATCATACAACACAAATTATATCGATTTCCGACCGTAAAAACATCGATTCCCAATCATTTTATCATTTTCGACCTAAAACTCAAAAGCTATGGAAACAAGAAAACGTCCAAGCAAACCCATACATAATGATACACATTGATAAGATAATAAGATTTCACACCCTTACCCGATTAAATCGATTCCTAGAAGTTGATTTGAAGATTTCCCAATCTTTTCCTCTTTTCCTTCTCTTTTCTCTTCTTCCTCTTTCTCTCTCTTCTTTTTCTCTCTATTTTTCCTTTCTATCTCTTTCTCTCCTATTTCCACTTCTTATCTCTTTTTTTTTTTCTATTTTCTTTTCTACACAACTTAAATTAATTCATTTTCTCACACAATTTTATTTCTACTAAATTTCTAACTTATCATTAATTGAGAAATGTCTAAAATACCCTCCATTCTAATTTTCCCCGAAAACTCTCAAAAACGGTAAAATAACATAACATGTCAACATAGCATATTAACACACCTATCTCACAGATAAAATAATTTATCACTCAATTTAAATAAAAGACTCAACAAAATGGGAAAAATCGGAATCGGCCCGTTACAGATACTGTCACAACTTCATTTCCAATTAACTTTTTTCCTTCTTTTTTTTCGACAATATGAGATTTGGGGAGTCCAATTGATTGTACATTGGACAGATATTCAGTACAAAACTCAACCGCTTCTTCAACAATGTATCGTTCGGCAATACAACCCTTTGGTCGACTTCGGTTTTTCACATACCCTTTTAATATTTTCATATAACGTTCAGCAGGGTACATCCATCTCATATAAGCCGGTCCACACAATTGTGTCTCTTTCACTAGATGAAGAACTAGATGAACCATTATGTCAAAAAATGAGGGAGGAAAATACATTTCAAGATCACACAAAGTAATAACTATTTCTTTTTGCAATATTGGTAAGATCGCATGATCGATCACCTTACTGCAAATTGACTTGAAGAAAAAACACAATTTAGTTATTGCGCTTCTTACTTTTTCTGGAAGAATAGAACGTATACCTATTGGTAGAAAATGTTCCATTATAACATGGCAGTCATGCGTCTTTAAACTCTTTAACTTGAGGTCTTTCATAGACACAAGTCTTCTAATATCTGAAGAGTATCCTTCTGGAACTTTAACTTCACTTAGAAACTTACACAATACTTTTTTCTCCTTTCTAGATAGAGTATACGCAGCAGGTGGTAGATATGTTCGTTTTCCTTTCTTCAAGGGTCCTAATTCAGTTCTTATCCCCATATGTACCAAGTCCTTTCTTGCTTTAAGGCCATCCTTAGACTTTCCTGGTATATTGAGTAACGTACCAATAACACTGTCAAATACATTTTTTTCAATATGCATAACATCGAGAAAATGTCTTACATACAACGACTTCCAATATGCCAGTTCAAAAAAAATTGACCTCTTCTTCCACCCACTCTTGACAAGTGTATGTGCAAAAGGCTTTCCAAACTGAGTTGTCACATCTTTCACCTTTTCAAAAATTTGATCACCTGTCAATATAGTTAGAGCTCTACCATATTCTGGCTCTCCATTGAATGCTTTTCTCCACCCACGATAGTGATGATTAGAATTTAAGAATCTACGATGACCGAGAAAGACATTCTTCTGGCCAAACTCCAATCGCGTCCAATCTGTTTTATCTTCACAAATAGGACACGCACATTGACCTTTTATGTTGTACCCTAATAGATTTCCGTATGCTGGAAAATCATTAATTGTGCCAAACAACATCGCCCTCAAGTTGAAACTTTCTTTCCTATACCCATCATAAACCTCCACACCGTTCTCCCACAAAAATTTTAAATCTTCGATTAAGGGTGCCAAGTATACGTCTATGTCATTCCCTGGTTGTCTAGGCCCAGAAATTAACATAGATAACATCATGTACTTACACTTCATACATAGCCATGGAGGTAGGTTATAAATCATTAGGATCACAGGCCAAGTGCTATGTGAGATACTTTGAATACTGTGTGGGTTCATTCCATCAGTAGATAATGCCAAGCGAAGGTTTCTTGCTTCTTTTCCAAATTCAGGATAATCATCATCAATTTTCATCCACTGTGGTGAATCTGCCGGATGTCAAAACTTTCCATCAATAATTCTTTCATCTGCATGCCAAGTCAAGTGTCTTGAATCGGTCTCACTACGAAACATGCGTCTAAATATCAGAATTATAGGAAAATACCATAAGACTTTTGCTGGAGACAACTTTTTCTTATATCGAGAGACACCACATTTAGGACACTCATTTAACGATGCATACTCATTTCGAAACAATACGCAATCGTTTAGACAGGCATGTATCTTATCATAGCTCATGCCAATAGAGCACACCATCTTTTTGGCCTCATATGTTCGATTGGGAAGAGCATTATCCTCTGGAAGCATATCTTTCATAAGGGCCAATAATTCTGTGAAACTTTTATCCGACCATCCATTGCCCGCCTTTAAGTTGTACAACTTTAATACCGCAGACAATCTTGTAAATTTGGTGCAACCATTATATAACGGTTTCTCTGCATCGCTTACCAACCTCTCAAACATTTTGGGACAATCCTTAAGATCTTCTTCAAGTGCTTCTGCAATCTCTTCGACTCAATCAGAATCGTATGTATCTGTGCCATTGTCGTATGAAGCATAGGTCGTATTATCCCCCGATTCAACATTCCCGTTAATTTTCTCACCATGCAAATTCCAACATGTATAACTTCTATCAATTCCACTCCTCAATAAATGTGATGCCAACTGAACCGCGTCAACCCGACTCCCAAAACAGCAACCCAAGCAAGGACATATCATTCGACTGGGGTCTTTGGCGTGCGCAACAGCAAACTTAACGAATTCCGATACCCCATTGTCGTACTCTTTCGACAATCGACTTGAAGACATCCATTTCTTATCCATATTTATACTAATTAAACTAAACAAAAACAAAAAGGAAAAATGTTATACCTGTAGGGAAATGATCCGACTTTCACACTTTGAACACAAGTAACCCCTATACACGTATCATAAAATGAAATATCATTAATTGACCAATTATGAGTCATAACTTGATAAGTGGCAACTAACTTATAATTTAAAGTATCAAAAAAATTCTAATTAACTTATAAAGTAGACAATTATAATTTAAAGTATCAAAAAAATTCTCTCCTCAATAAGTATAAAGTAGACAATTAACTTATAACAAAAAGTCACAAGTTCTAGAAAATAAAAGAAATGAACTTGGGAAAAAAGGATAGACCAAACATAATCAATTGGAAAAACAGTACAACACAACTAGAGAAATACAATTTCAATCAATACTAGGTTGTTTATACTAATCAACTTTGCCAAATATACAGTTGAAAATATTTAAAAGTAACCTTCCACAAAACTAGGTTGTATCATGAAATATGTTTTCAATAATAGTCATCGTTGTGAAAATACCTTCCACAAAACTAGGTTGTATCATGAATGCATAACACAATGAGCTTATTATAAAAAAAGAGGGACATTTGTAAAAAAAAGGGATTGATACTTTGCCAAATATACATGAAAAATAAAAGCAAAAAATAGGTTCGATTCTGCAATAAAAGAGGGAGCTTTTATCCTCATCGTGAAAACTTTTTCAGCATTCAAATCAAATCAAAAACAAAATTTGAAAACAGAGAAATGAATAATAAAAGAGTAACAACGTACCTTTCGTTTTCAGAGGATAAGAGAAAAAGAACAACAACAACAACAACGTTTTCACGAATGAAATACAACAGTGACGGCAACGGTGACGGCAAACGGCAAAGAACGACGGCAATAATGGCATGCAAGAACGACGGCAAGGGTTTAGAGAAACGGTCGAGAGAGAAAATGAATAGAAGTGTCTCTGAAAATGTTTAGAATTGTTTTATATTTTAATTAGTACAGGACTATTGAGGGCGCTTTTCCTTAGAAAGCGCTTTCTAAAGTGAAAATAATTAAAGTCCTATAAGAGCGCTTTTTGAAAGCGCTTTCTAAGGTGGACTTTAGACAGCGCTTTTTAAAAGCGCTCTCTAAAGTAATACCTATAGCAGCGCTTTTTGGAAAGCGCTTTCTAAGGTGGTCTAAGGTGGCAGTCTTTTACAGCGCTTTTTAAAAGCGCTTTCTAAAGCCTTTCTTTTAAGGCGCTTTTTTTTAGCGAAATTTTTTTATTCTTTTTAGCAGCGCTTTTGTATAAAAGCGCTGTCTTTTAGGTGCCGTCTAAACTTCTTTTTGGCGTAGTGGAATAAACCCCGCTTTGTTTGTAAATGTGTATAGTTTACGTTTTAGTGTATATATTGCGTATCGTGTAAATATCATTGAGTTTAATTGATTTTCATTTATTTTTGCAGGTGTTCCAGCAATGGGATTTTGCCATTGTTGTATAGAGCATTGAATAAGCTTTCCAGCGCTTCAAACCGTGCGTCAAACGGAGTTACGGTTCAAAAGTTACGAATAAAACAGTGCAGAATTTTCTGGTGTGATTCGCCCCTGCTGTGCCGGGCAAAAATTCCGCCGGGCAAAACTTCAAAAGCGCCGGGCGAAGTCAAAATTCTGCCGGGCGAAACTCAGAAGGCGCAGCAATGTCACAATTCTGGAACTTGCAAAAATAAACCGCCTTATTCCGCCGGGCGAAACTGGGCGGACAGAAACTCCATTAAAGGCCCAAAAACACAATTTTTAGGGATGGGTTTTGATATTTTTGGTTCCAAATCCATCCAATAGCATTTTTTGAGTAGAATTAGGCTAGAAAACACATTGGAGCATGCATTAGGATGATCCGGAGTCGAATCCTTCATCAATCGGAGCCGACAACTCATGAAATGTTTGGTTTTTCTCCATTTCTTCTCTATGTTTTTCTCTATTTGTTGGGTTACGTTTGTATTGTTACTCTAAACCTATGTACATGTATTGATCATGGTTGTATAATATATATGCTTTACAAATCATTATCGATGTCTTCCTTGATCTTTTTGCATTTATGTTTGGATTTGTGTTGTGTTAGAGATAAACATCACGAATCTTGATTAAGGATGGATATCTATTGTTTAGATGCTAGAGATAGATTTAGATAATAATCTTTATGGTGTCGAAACTTAATGTCTTCCGTGTTTCGAGGCGTCGTGCGCGAGAGTGACGACGAGAGTGATATGGTTGCTCTCTCAGCTCAGTGTGCCAGAGATGGACACTGTTGTGAGCGATACGTGATGATTTTGATGAATATTGTATGTTGAATGCGACCGATCGATAAGTTTACGTTTGTTCTGAGTAGTGTATATTCATGCTTGATAGGTTTCTTCTCTTCAAAGAATGTACTCTTTTTATGTTCATATTTACTTTTCCGCATTTTATTCAAACCATTTAAACCCAAACTCATTAACAATTAAATTGTCGAATGGCAGTTTAGTAGCACCGATCTCTATGGACACAATAATTCTCGGAAAAATACTTCCAAATCTTTTTGTTGCTTGCCGCTATACCGCTTCAACAGATACTCTGAGACGTCTTCTTTTCATGTCTCGCATGGTGAGATGTTTATCACACTAGACAATGTCTCATGTTTGTTACATCTTCCGAACAGGGGGCGATTCCTCGATCATGGTAGGATGACCAAAGACGAGGCAATTGAGATGATGGTAAAGTATCTAGGTGTTGATCCAGGGATGGCGATTGAGGAGGTGGATAGGACCATGGGTTCTCATGCTAGGTTAGAGTTCCTGAAAAAGGTATATGATGATGAGATCGTTGCTGCATTGCATGCTGATGGTGATGCTAAGCATGTGGCGGTACACTGGGCCAATCATTTGAGGGCATATTTTCTTTATTTGGTTAGAAATTGCATTTTTGTGGACACGAGTGCCACTTATACTGATGTTGCATACCTCTGAATAATTTTGGATCTCCCTCGGATCCATGAGTTCAACTATGGGGAGACTTGCCTGACCTATCTAAATTTGAAGTTAAGAGATTGATTTCGGTGGAAGACGAAACAGGTCACAGACAACGTGACACTACTGGTGGTAATAATTCTTAATCCTTGAATATTTTTTTGTCATTCACAATTCATATTTCTCATAATTCTTGGCCCTTGAATATTTATTTTTTATCTTTATTTCAGGCTTGGATCATTAAGCACTTCTCCCGCATCGTTGGTTGGGCGAGTGTGGATGAGTAAACTAAGGACATGCCTCGTATATGTGCTTTTATCCCACTGAGAGGGAACCAAACGGTCAAGCCTTTCAGAGTCTACCTGATCATTTGATTGCTGAGGACATGCACTTCAAGAGCTACGTGGATCACTGTCAAACGTGACCATTTGACAAAATAGCTCTATACTCTAGATGGTTGGCCTGCAGATCGCGTATCACTGCTCCTCATCTTCCCGAGCGCGTCATGCGGCAGTTCGGGTACACCCGGACCATCCCTAGACACCCTGTTGTCTCTGCTCTTTCTGCCTTGTCTCGTAGTTAGATAGCAGAGATATTTTATGAATTTTAGAGTCACTCAGTACCAGATGAGGCACGGGATACCATGGCGCGGAACAACTAGAGCTACGTCGACGGATACAACAGGTGGTTCTTTAAGGTTTCACATTCGTACATGGTGCAGACTGCTCCAAGAGATTCACCGAGACCAGCTCATCAGGAAATTCTAGAGAATGAGAAGGCTTAGCTAGATCATATCGAGGATTTCTTTCCTAGATGTCGTCGCATATTTGAGATTGCGTGTGATGGCATTGACGAGGGTATCTTCCCTGAGGGGTTTGCTGTCAGGCGAGTCCTGTATGCCATGGGGGCGCAGGCACATAGGGATGCTGTTGTATCAACGAAATTGCCGGAGGATGGGGGGATCGATGGGCGAGGGGGAAGAGCAGGCGGAGCATGCAGAGGAGGTAGAGGAGAGGAGAGGAGAGGTTGTATTATAGTTTGCACTTTATTTCTGACATTGTTATTATATTTTAGATCTCATGATGTATGGCATTTTACTATTATATTGCTATATTATTTTAGACACTCGTAATGAGTCTTTTATTAGTTTTACGTATGTATTTTCATCTAAAAACAAATTCACAGCTCGTTATAAAAAACACTATTTTGATACACTTCGGAGATGTATCTCCGAAATATTCTCGTAGATGTATCTCCAGAACAAATCAAATGTAAATGGGTTAGGGTGACATGTTCTGTATGGTTAATGGTTAAAATTGTTCCGGCAATATATCTCTAGAATATGTCAACGTTTACTAAAAAATGTGGTGCGTCGAAGATGTATCTCCGAAAATAATGGGCATTTATGGAATTTCTCACTGTGAGGTAGAAACATATAGCATGCAATAAGAAATTCTCGTGAAAAATATAGGCTATAATTTTAAGACGCAAGTCCTATTACTTTTCGGGTCGGGCGGACCGATCCATATGGGCTAACTTATTTTGACAGCTTTACGTGTCATGATGATTAGGACAAAAATATATACTTCCTCTGTCCCAAATTATGTCACTTTGCTAAAAAAATTTGTCTTAAATTATAAGTCACTTACATTTCCAATGTAATATTAATGACATTTTCTCCAATATATTCTCAAGTATTTATTATTATTTATTATTTCAATTCTTTTAATTTCTCTCTCATCTATAATTAGGAGAGACATTACTGTAAAGTCATACATAATTTATCTTTCCCAAAAAATAATAATTAAATTTCTTAATTTGTGTAAAATACTCAAAACATCTTATAATTTGGGATAAAGGGACTATTTTTAATGATGTGACAGTGATGAGTTGGATCATTTATTATTCATTATTTTTTTACGGAATTAATTAATAAATAATTTTTTATTTATTTTAATTAGATAGTTAATCATTTTTATTAAGTTTTTTTTACCTATTAAACAATTAAAATTGTGAAATAAATTGAGGGATGGTAATCTAAAAAAGTTAAAATAGGAGGAATAAAATTGCAATTAAAAAAATATTTGAGGGCTCGAACTGTTATCATAAAGAGAACAAAAGAACTCCTCATATACCATAAGTGTAACGCCCCAGTTTTGATCATTTTATTTAATCGAGTTGATTTAATTATTGAGTATTATATTATTTTTACTTATGACTTTGGTGTGATAATATGTTGTTTTGCATTGTTATTATATTTTATAGCGTTTTGAGAGCGTTTGCGGGATAATTTAGAGTAAGGGTATTTTAGTCTTTTCCCTAATTATTTACTAAGTTAGAAAAGAAAGAAAATAGAAATATAAGGGGAAGAGGGAAAATAGAGAGAAAGAAATAGGAAGAAGGAAAAAGAAGAGAAGGGAAAAAGAGAGAAAAAGAGGAAAAACTTGGGAATCATCAAAACAACTTCTAGGAATCGATTTAATCGGGTAAGGGTGTGAAATTCAATTATCCTATACATGTGTATGATTATGTATGTGTTTGTTTCTGGTTTTGTGGATTGTATGAGAAATAGAATAAAAACCCATTTGTGTAGAAAGTGTGAGAATTCGATTAAATCGTGTTAGAAATCATGTTTACGTGTTCCTTGTTGTTGATATATGATAGACACATGTTGTTAGGCATTGTATGGGGGGTTTTTCTGAGTTTGGATGATGATTTGGAGGGTTTTTGGTTGAAACCCGTAATAGCAAGTTGCTGCAGAATTTTTCTGGTTTTGCCCAGGTCATACGCGTATGGGGCATGTTCATACGCGTATGGACCTTAGCGTTACGCGTATCATTGGCTTGTTTTTTGGGCCATTACTCGTATGACTTGGGTCCTTTCCCGGCCATCTGGCGATACGCGTATGGTGTTGGGCATATGCGTATGGGCTTTGAAACGTGGAATTTGTGAAGGAAATGGGTTCTGCCCATACGCGTATGGGCATTGGTGATACGTGTATGGGAATGGCGAGAAATTAGGGAAATACGCGTATGGGTGAGGCCATACACGTATGGTCAGGCCAAGTGTTAAAATGGGATTTTTCAAAATGTCGTTTTCATTTTCTTTCGTAACTTTTGTTCCGTTTACCCGATTTTTACATTCTTGGTACCGGTGGAAAGCTATTGAGATGTACTATGTGATTATGATGATTTGGAATTTGTTAGCCGATTAAATTAAGTCGGAAAGTTGGGAATAGTGTTATTTAGCGACTTTTACCATTTTGAATGTGTGTTTTGGATGTGAATCATACGATAATGCATTGATGTGAATGTATATAGATTGTATGTGATTGTATGAGATGAATGCATGAATATATTGTGAATATGTATGCATTTCAAGAATGTCTTGAGTCATTTTTGTATGAGAAGCATAATGATGTACATTCTTGTGTTGTGTGATTCTAATGAGAAATCCGTTGTAACATCGTGTGCCTATGTGAGGTGTGAGCGATGATTACAAACGATTGTGTGCCTAGGTGAGGTGTGAGCAATCGGTATGTTGTGATGATGGGTTGTGGCCTTATGGCAAATATGTGTATTGTTTTGGATTGGACCTCGATGCATGATTAATGATGTCGTTGTGTAGTAAAATACATTGTTTATATGAAATTCAATGTATGTTGTGTGGTGACCTTTATGGTTTGAAATGCATTATTTGAATTGATTTGCAATGCATGAGTGTGATGATGTTGATTAATTCATATGGTTGAATTGTGGATGTATGGAATTGATGAGTTGAAATATATGCATGATTATGATTGCATATAAGTGTGAAGATGCATTGGTTGTCATGAGTTCTTGTATGCTGAGCATCATGATATGCATTGTTGTGACGTCCTTAGTGACGGATTGATTCAAGAGGGAATCCACTATATGATCGTGTGCCCGCGTGTGGGGTGTGAGCGATGATTATAGACGATCGTGTGCCCGCGTGTGGGGTATGAGCGATCGGGTCGTGTGCCCACATGTGGGGTGTGAGCGATCCATAAACACCGTGTGCCGGCGTATGGGGTGTGAGCAGTGGGTGAACATCGTAGGCCCGACGGGGAGTTACAGTGATGTAACGAGCGATGATTCCAGCAGAGTTCCTGAGTGAACTAGTGTTGAGATTTGATGGAGTCGGTACCGCATATGCATTTGCATAGAGTCGTTGTGTCGGTCTCTTTGCATCTGCATGAATTATGATTGCATTGGTTATATGTGGAAAATCATGATTTAGTTGATTATGTGCGAGACATTGTGATATGCATTTGTGATAAATGTATGAGGCATGATTAATATGCAATTGGGGATGGAGTAATTGTGTTGGCATGTGATAATTGTGGTGAGAATACTTGATATGTGTATTTTTATGTTGATATATATAATTATATGCATTTATATTATAATTGTGTTTCTCACCCTTCTGCTGTTTTATGATGCTCTACGAGGCATTGCAGAGTAGGTATGCTGGTGGCCTTTTTGTGAAGCGTGTCTTTATTCTTTTGGTCGGTCGGCTCTGATATGTAGCACCGGGTAGCTAGGATGGCTATGATTCTTTTGAGATGCATTGTACATGTATCTTGTTGATGAATGTTTATGTAAACATGAATGATCTTGGTGGATAATACTTGATGATACATGTATATATGTATATATGGTTATTGTTATTCAATGTTTAGATTTTCCGCTTTTATTCTAAATATTGAGATGTGGGTGTAAGGACTAAGTTCCTCTGTTGCAAAGTTACCCCACTGTTGCATATCAATTGTTGAGCAGGTGTGGAATGTTTTAATTTAATGTATAATGTGACATACCTCTTTTATACTATGTTTATAATTATACTCTGACGAAATTTTTGATATGTGCCTAAATGATTATGTGATTATTTGGGGGTATAGAAAGGGGGTGTTACATTAAGTGGTATCAGAGCCAGTCCGTGTCAGTTTGTGTCAGTCCTTGTTGGTCTTTTTGGTTCGGTGAGCTGTTTGTTTAACCATAGTTGCTGTTATTGGAAATGAACAGAATATGGCTCGGGTTGTGCAAGGTGTACCGAATGTTGCGGGTAATGATGAGTTCAGGAAGAACGAACCGCCTATCTTCAAGGGAAGATATGATCCTGATGATGCACAATTTTGGCTTGAGGAGGTTGAAAGAATCTTCCATGTGATGGATTGTGCTGAAGAGAATAAGGTGAGACTGGGTACTCACATGCTGGAGAAAGAAGCAGCTGATTGGTGGGTTAGTTTGCGCCGAGTGTTGGGAGAGGATGACGAAGAGGTTACTTGGGAATTGTTTAGCCGAGAGTTTCGGAGGAAGTATTATCCTGAAGGTGTGAAGGAAAAGAAAGAGATTGAGTTTTTGGAGTTGAAACAGGGTAATATGTCTGTTGTTGACTATACTGCTAAGTTTGTTGAGCTGGTGCAGTTTTATCCTCATTATGCTGAAGCTACTGCTGAGTTTTCTAAGTGTGAAATATGAGAACGGATTGCGTCCGGAGATTAAGCAGGCAATCGGTTATCAGAAGATTAGAAGGTTTTCTGATTTTGTGGACAGTTGTAGAATTTACGAACAGGATCGTAAGGCGCGTGCTACTCCCTGTAAGAGTGTGAATGACAGAAAAGGGAAACAACAGTCTCGTGGTGGGCCTTATGTGACACCCGTTGACCATGGTAAGACGAGGGGTAACTTTGAGAAAAAGGCAAGTGGGGGAGGAATGTCTAGTCCTCCGAGGTGTTACATTAAGTGTTACCAGTGTAGGGAAGTAGGACATCTTCAGTTTGATTGTAGGAGGAATAAACTGAAATGTTCCAAGTGTGGAGGTTCGGGACATGTCGCAGCTGATTGTAAGAAAATTAGGGTGCAGTGTTTCAACTGTGGTGAAACAGGTCATATTAGTACGAGGTGTACGGAACCGAAGAAAGCTCAGACTGGTGGGAAGGTTGTTGCATTGGCAGGAGATGAGACTACTAGTGCGGATCGTTTGACTAAAGGTACTTGTTTTATTAATAGTGCGCCTTTATTTTCTATTATTGATACTGGAGCGACTCATTCGTTTATTTCGTCTGAGTGCGCGAAGCGTTTGAATCTTGTGTTGTCTTTGTTGATGGTTATCAATACTTCTGCTTAGGGGTCGGCAATTACTTTTTTGGTTTGTTTAATTTGTTCTTTGACCGTTTATGGTAAAGACTTGTGGTGGTTTTGGTGTGTTTACAGTTGGAAGGATTAGAATGAGATGAGTGGGGAAGAAGCTGATACTTCTCCAAGTTGCTTCAGGTGTGGAGCGTTGACTCGGTGTGTTGTAAATTGCAAGATTGTAAGTGCTCTTTGGACAGTGTGATTCCCGGTTCCGGAGGGGATGCAAAGGTAAGGTTATGTCAACTAAAGATTTATGCCTTATATAGTTTTGGGCACGGGATGTAAAGAATGCTATTATAGTTTGGTGGAGACGGTTTGTACTCCATCGTGGTTGTCGGCTGTCTATTGACAAATTGAGGAACTGATCACCCTTAATCTCTTGTTGATAGCAGGCGGGAATTATGTTGGATGGAATGGACGTGTCTTTCTGGCTTTGATAGTGTGTGCAATGAGTTGTTTGGAATTTAAGGAAATGGTTACAGATTGTTTTGTTGTGTCGATGAAGATTCTCAGATCAGAAGATGAGATGGATTAGAGGTTCTGGTATGTGGTTAAGTTGTGAAGTCATTGAGAGTCCTTTTTGGTTGGTTGTTGCGATAGATTGGAATTTGGATTGTCAATGGAAGAAATTGTGTATGGACTACGGACAGTGATATAGGGTGACGATTGAGAATAAGTGTTCACGTTCAGGATGAGGTAACTGGAATGGTTTGGTTGAGTTTGATTAGAATTACAATTGTTGGAATGTTCGATAAGAGTGGTGTTTTGCTTGAGTTGAGGCTTTGATCGACTTGTGTGACGGGTTATATTTGTTATCATCGGAATTAAATGCGGTGTTACTATGAGAGGCTTCGAAGCTAGTTAAGGTGATTAGAAACTTTTTGTACTATGTTGATCATTACCGAAGGGTATGGAAGGCTTTTCCAAGATTTGCGTTTTCGTTATTTCGGTTGACTTGCAAAGGGGAAGTCGATTGTTTGGGATGCATCTTTGAGGAGTATAGTCAGAGTGTTAATGCAAGAAAGTAAAGTCGTGGCTTATGTTTTCGACATTTGAGGATTCGTGAAAGGATCGGTACTATTATGGAGTTGAAACTGGTTGCAGTTGTATTACGTTGGAAGTATTATCTTTATAATTCTAGATTTGAAGTGTTTGGTAATTACAAGAATATTGAATATTGGGTTGGTCTGAAAGAATAGAGACAACGAGGATGATTAGGATTCGTGGCGAGCTATTAATTGGTTGGGGTTATCCTTAGGGAAAGGCTGATGTTGTGCCTAGTGTGTAAGTCGAAAATCTTTATGCATGACTGTTTTGATGGTCAGAGAGTGTGGTTGGATATATTGGCAGCGAACATTGATTCTTGGTGAATATGAGAAAGAGTTAGGTTTTGGACGTGAGATTGATAGTCTTGATGGTTTCAGGTAATTAAAGTACGCAACGGAAGCGTGATGTGGTACATTTTGTATTTGAGAGTGAAGCAGTGAGTTGTGCTCGCGTATTCTTTGAGTTGTGAGTTGGTCGGCAAGTGCATTGTATGGGCTTTGCGTCTTGTCGTTGTTGTTGCTGCTGTTAGCAAGGTGGTTTGTCAGTTGTGTTATTTGTAGGGTGCTTTTGGTTGGTCTAGTGTTTGTTGGTTGGATGCGAGGGCCGTGTCTGGAGTTGTTGGGATCGGTTATATTTTCGAGGACGAAAATTTCTAAGTGGAGGAGAGTTGTGACGCCCTAGTTTTGATCATTTTATTTAATCGAGTTGATTTAATTATTTTGAGTATTATATTATTTTTACTTATGACTTTGGTGTGATAATATGTTGTTTTGCATTGTTATTATATTTTATCGCGTTTTGAGAGCGTTTGCGGGATAATTGAGAGTAAGGGTATTTTAGTCTTTTCCCTAATTATTTACTAAGTTAGAAAAGAAAGAAAATAGAAATATAAGGGGAAGAGGGAAAATAGAGACAAAGAAATAGGAAGAAGGAAAAAGAGAGAAAAAGAGGAAAAGCTTGGGAATCATCAAAACAACTTCTAGGAATCGATTTAATCGGGTAAGGGTGTGAAATTCAATTATCCTATACATGTGTATGATTATGTATGTGTTTGTTTCTGGTTTTGAGGATTGTATGAGAAATAGAATAAAAACCCATTTGTGTAGAAAGTGTGAGAATTCGATTAAATCGTGTTAGAAATCATGTTTACGTGTTCCTTGTTGTTGATATATGATAGACACATGTTGTTAGGCATTGTATGGGGGTTTTTCTGAGTTTGGATGATGATTTGGAGGGTTTTTGGTTGAAACCCGTAACAGCAAGTTGCTGCAAAAATTTTCTGGTTTTGCCCAGGTCATACGCGTATGGGGCATGTTCATACGCGTATCAACCTTGGCATTACGCGTATCATTGGCTTGTTTTTGGGGCCATTACGCGTATGACTTGGGTCCTTTCCCGGCCATCTGGCGATACGCGTACGGTGTTGGGCATACGCGTATGGGCTTTGAAACGTGGAATTTGTGAAGGAAATAGGTTCTACCCATACGCGTATGGGAATTGGTGATACGCGTATGGGAATGGCGAGAAATTAGGGCAATACGTGTATGGGTGAGGCCATACGCGTATGGTCAGGCCAAGTGTAAAAATGGGATTTTTCAAAATGTCGTTTTCGTTTTCTTTCGTAACTTTTGTTCTGTTTACCCGATTTTTACATTCTTGGTACCAGTGGAAAACTATTGAGCTGTACTATGTGATTATGATGATTTGGAATTTGTTAGCCGATTAAATTAAGTCGGAAAGTCTGGAATAGTGTTATTTAGCGACTTTTACCGTTTTGAATGTGTGTTTTGGATGTGAATCATACGATAATGCATTGATGTGAATGTATATAGATTGTATGTGATTGTATGAGATGAATGCATGAATATATTGTGAATATGTATGCATTTCAAGAATGTCTTGAGTCATTTTTGTATGAGAAGCATAATGATGTACATTCTTGTGTTGTGTGATTCTAATGAGAAAACCGTTGTAACATCGTGTGCCTATGTGAGGTGTGAGCGATGATTACAAACGATTGTGTGCCTAGGTGAGGTGTCAGCAATCGGTATGTCGTGATGATGGGTTGTGGTCTTATGGCAAATATGTGTATTGTTTTGGATTGGACCTTGATGCATGATTAATGATGTCGTTGTGTAGTAAAATACATTGTTTATATGAAATTCAATGTATGTTGTGTGGTGACCTTTATGGTTTGAAATGCATTGTTTGAATTGATTTGCAATGCATGAGTGTGATGATGTTGATTAATTCATATGGTTGAATTATGGATATATGGATTGATGAGTTGAAATATATGCATGATTATGATTGCATATAAGTGTGAAGATGCATTGGTTGTCATGAGTTCTTGTATGCTGAGCATCATGATATGCATTGTTGTGACGTCCTTAGTGACGGATTGATTCCAGAGGGAATCCGCTATAAGATCGGGTGCCCGCGTGTGGGGTGTGAGCGATGAT